>CP106713.1:63530195-64130195 GCA_025503065.1 Gossypium bickii
TTTGTCACTCAAATTAAAAAAAATATTTTAATCATTAATATTATCGAAAATTTAATATTTTAACCACTTTTCCATTAAATCACTAGCGGAATGTTGATGTGATTCTTTTTATTGGCATATGCAAGTAAATAGTCAGTTTGTTACTTGTTCAAACAGCTATTCAAATGGTTGTTCAGACACAAGGTAGAGAACAGAAACGAAAACAATGCAGATAAGGAGAGTAAAGAGAGATACACAAAGTTTGTTGACGTAGTTCAGAAATGATCCTATTCTACAAAGTTTCATTTGATGAATGGTTTATCCAACAACTAATTCAGTCACTTATTAATTAAAGCTCAATTTACTTTTACATAAAAAATTAATTACAACTTCAGTAGCTAGTCCCAACTTAGTACAACTATTTAATCAAAACCTCACTTGCAATTAGATTCAACTCTTTCAAAGAATGCCTATAAAATGAGTGTAAAATACAAGAAAAATATTACCAAAGATACCAGCAGAATCAACATGAAACCACTCTCTAAAAAAGATGCATCTTCATATGCAAATAAGCTGCCTATTTATATGCAAAATAAGGCAGCTCCTCGTTGCAAAATTTGTGTAGACAAACTATCCCTTTTAATTGCATAATAGTCTTGGATAAAGACTTCCAACACTTATCCCCGAAATAAATCCTAAAAAGTCAACAGTTTAATCACCAAACAAATAGCTTATGATAAGGAGAAGCATTATAGGAAAAGACATGTCGATTTCCAAGTCTGAACAATATCCAAATTTGATCACCATAAGAAATTATCCAAGATAAATCCTTCCATTATGATCATCAAATAAAACCTTCAAGTCCAAGTAAAAGGATAAGGTTAATGATAAATATAAGCTTTTGAGATAAAGTAAGTTGATCTAGCCTTCTCTTCTTACCTCAAATTCGATCAACATCATAAAACATGTTTTGAGAATCATTTACTTCTGAAAAAAAAAAAATCATGGAGGTCCAAGTCAAAATGCCTACATATAAATCCTTTTGAGTTGTCCTGAAGTTCACTCCATATTGTTGTTGATACATGCATGGATGACGTGAAATTTATTAAATTTCATTCATTGAAGTTGTCAATTTTCAAGTTTGGAAAATCAATCGACTTGCAATGACTTTTTGGATGAGATCTAGACATTTTTGGGTTTAGATATATCATAGCGTTCGAAGATCTATCTTTTAGCTTCGAAACGCACTTTGAATCACTCAATTTTGAGTTTGAAATTTACGAAAATTACGAGTTTCGGACTTTTAATTTGAGTGTATTTCATTTTGGGTTAGATTTTTAGGCTTAATTTTTTTTTATTATATATGATCTCAATATTGCATTTATTAGGTTTTATTATTTTATTATTTATTTATTCCGAGTTTTGAATATTGTTTAAGTATTTTAAGTTGTTTAGGAGTTTTTGTTTCTTAGTCAAACAATAAAGTTTAGTTTAAAATTACTTCTTATTTAGATCAAGTAGAGTTTCAGTATACTTTAGAGTTTTATTTAGATGTACTTAGCTAGCCTATATAAAGGCTTCTTCATTGTTCATTAAGGACATGATTGTTTTCATTAATAAAGTTTTCAACTCTAGGAATTAGTTTATTTGTGTAAGACTTCTTTCTTATGATTTTTAGAAATAGTTTTCTTCTCAATTTTCTTCAAGGAGTTGAAAGAATTCATCCTTCATCCTTCAATTTGCCAAGGATGATTTCTTGGAGGGTTGATTAGAGCCATTAATTGAGTTTGTGGGGGTTTATATCTCAAAAGGTTCAATTGGACACTTATCAACTATTCATCACATCCATCGATTTATTCGATCCATCTTCCACTTTTAAATTTCGTCTATTTATTTATTTATTATTTTAAATATTTATTTTTAGTTCTTAAATTTCTTCTTTTAATTTTTTCGTTTTCTTTAATTTCTAAATTTGTTTATTTCTTCTTTCAGGTTAGATCAAAACCTTTCCTTCTTGAGTCAGACAACTTGAATACGATCTTGATATGCTAATAAAGAATAAGTGGAGGAAGTGGATGCAAAATAACCCGCCTGCTGCAGTTGATCCACCACGCGGTAATCCGCTATTCTACGATTTGCACTTACAAGACTTACCATCACCACCACAATTGCCGATAGATCCATTGATGGCACGAGATGAACGAACACTCGGAGACGATGTGTTACCGAATTTGAATGCGGTACAAGGCAGTATCACCAGGCCAATGATCACAACGAACAATTTTGAGATAAAGCCGATAATGATCCAGATGATCCAAAACAACCTATAGTTTAGAGGAACAATGATAGAGGACCCAAATCAACACTTAAAATAGCTTCTCCAACTTTGTTATACTTTTAAATTCAATAGGGTCACCAATGACACTATTCGCCTTCGGTTGTTCCCCTTATCCTTAATCGATAATGCCTTTTCTTGGTTAGTGATCGCCTATAAACGAGTTATCATTTATAGTAAAATATAACACCAAAAACATATAAGAAACTAGAACGACGATGTCCGCAAGTGCACAAGTCAAATTGTAATATAGTTAGTACAACGAAATACTCGAAAGTATTCCGGGTATCGTACCCAAGGGAGGATGAAATAAATTATGTAAACCTTTTTTACAATAATAAGTCTAAGTAGTAGTAATTAATTCATATATTATGCTGAACCATAAAATAGATTGATGAAATAAAAATAAATAACGAAAATAAATAATCAAGAAAAATAATCAAGAAAAATAAATAGACAAATTAAATCAATAAACCAATCAGGAAGATTAACTCACTTTAGGGTTTGTAATTAACTTCAGATTAGGGCTTTAAGGGGGATTAGCTACCGATTAACCAATTATACCTCCCGTCCTCTAATTAACTAATTGGTTGGTTAATACTTGCTTATCTCCCAACCTCACTTTCTTAACCATGATAAATTACGATTTACTCGGTTCGACTTATCTCCCAACCTCGTCTAGCCTATGATAACTTCTTTGGGTTGTCAGACCTAGTGGTTTAAGAACACGTAATTCATACCAACTAACCCCTCTTGGGAAAATCCTAAATCCTCCACTAATCACATCCCCATTCACTCGTTAATCTCCCCTAAGGGATTTTGCCACTCATGTTATTCATAATATCAACTCAATTGAATAAATCATGTGAAGAACACGACTGATTCAGAAGAGAAAATAGATTTAAATAATTGTGGATTTGATCTTGAATGGGAAACAAAGTAGCAAATTGATTGATTGGAATTGTAACACCTTATGCCCGATCCAGTCACTTGACTGCAATTTATACATCAGATACTTGTCAATTTAAGTTTACAATTCATACATAACATAGATATTACATTCCTTTGCTTTGTTCCATAATTTCTACCATGTCAAATGGTTAAACCTGGATAAATCAAATCATTGAAACATAACATGCCAAGATTCATATACATCAAACATAACATGCCAAGATTCATATACATCTTGTTTCATTTCCATTTTGATAATTAACTATTTTCCCCGGAGAATAAGAGTAAATAAATTTTGGATACACAGAGGGTAATGCTCACACGAGCTAACATAAGAACATTAATTGATACAAGATGTTGCTCACACAAGCTTCAGAGAATCTGCAGCACATGTATGATCTCAAGCCATCGGTACGGTATCCATCACCGATACATAGTACCTGTTAAATATAACAAAGGCCCAAAGTGCCTTCTATTGAAAACACCAACAACTAATGCCTGCTAAATATACACCAGCACTAAGCTTACTATGCTCTAATGACATGTCATTTGTATTGTAACACCCCTATACCATTTTTGTTGCCGAATTAAGGTTACAAAGTGTTACCGAACTAAATAGAACATTTAACTTCAATTCACTATAATTAACCAAATAAATTACAAACACATAAAAAATAAATCAATTCAGGATATAAATACACTTATGGGCCTTAATTCGAGCTTAAGAGACCTTAAAAACAGTTTGAAAACAACCCGGGGTTAAATTGAAACAAATTAGAAAATTTCAGAAAAACTTGAAAATATGAAATTTTTCAAAAAAAAGGGGTCACATGGTCGTGTGGCCAAGCCGCGTGACATAACCTAGACCGTGTGAACACTCAAAGTCAGGACAACGACCATGTCCCAACTCGTATGAGTATTCGAAATAGGATCACATGGTCGTATCGTAAGCTGTGTGCCAAACCGTATGTGTATTCGAAGTTGGGTTACACGACCGTGTTGCAGGCCATGTGTTAAACCGTGTAACAAACTGTTTTGACTCACACGGCTGTGTTGCAGGTCATGTGCTAGGCCGTGTGGATACTGTACCTAAAAACAAATAATACACACGGCCATGTAAGGTGATCGTGTGTGGCACACGGCTGTGTGACAGCTCGTGTCCCAGGCCGTGTGTATAATTTTAACCCTTAAATCAAGCAAAGTCATGCACCATTCCTTGCACAACAAACATGGCATATCTAGATTGTTTCCTAGGTTCAAAAACACATTCAAATCACCAATTATATGCCAAAAATCCATTCATCCTATACCAAACCAATATGCCATTCAAAGGCACCACAGTGAAAGATTATTCACTCAACTAACCTAGCTAAGAAATCACATAGCATTCTCTTTCTCAATCTATAAACCAAATTAACCAAAGTATAAACATACTCAAAGTTCACCATTCCAAAGTGTTAATATCTAACTCTTGACCATTAGGAATGAACCCAACCAAAAACACTTCAAACATAAACATTCAAACCAAGCATTTCACCAGGAACACCATTTTAGCATAACATTTACATAATTACGACAAAACACCTATATACATGGCACATCCCAAAATAGAAAACAACAACTACCAAAATAGCTGGATAGTGTGAGCTTCCAGATAGATCCGTCCAGTCAGTCTACAAACTTGACAACTACAAAAGAACATAAACGAAACAAGTAAGCTAAAGAAGCTTAGTAAGCTCATAGTTTAAAAAATCAAACTAACCTACCTTAATGGACATCAAAATATAAAGAGATAATTAGATTCCTGATAGCCAAATACACATTCACAACCCACATTAGTTCTTGATCACATATAAAAATATATAGTGATAATCCTTTTCTTACATAGTTTATCAATTCCATAAACAACATTTCATCAATGTAAATGTACTCACATATAAACAAGTAGTTCATTGAACATTTAAAACTTTCTAATATCTTGAACATACATCAAAATTTAAGTCCACAAGTCAACTGTACATTCCATTAGCATTTAGCTCAATGAACTAAGTACTTGACTTAGATACTTAGGTAACTACACCACACCAGAAGCATCATAGATACGTACCAGAGGCACCGAAGTGCAGACAGAGGCATGATTGTGCAATCAGAGGCACCAAAGTAAAAAAAGAGACAATAAAGTGTAACATAGAAATCGAAGTGTAATAAAGGCACTGAAGTGCGATCTCGTACAAGCGCGCATACTAACCCTATTGGCATGCCAATCATATCCTAGCGATTACTACGTTCAACCGGGCATTATATGTAAATTTGTTACCTTTAAACATTATCACCATTCAGAGACACTTCGTCATTTCTGTACACATGTTATAAACTCAATAAATTCATATCTATAATATGCAACTCTAAGAAATGCTATCATTATTTTTTCAATTTCATGTATATACTTATTTTGTAATTCTCCATAATATATATAATCAACTAACGTAATTTCCCATACATACAAAAATTAACTAGAAAACATCAATATAACCACAAGTAATTTACATTTACATAAAAAAATTACTATGAACTTGCCTACGATCACTTCCGATTACAAAGCAGGGACTACTCCGTAATTTTCCCTTTTCCTCGATTTTTTTTTTGGTTCGGTTCTTGATCTATATAATATTTAAATGCAATCTATTAATTTCACACACATTTCACATCAATTCAATGTATATGGCCCTTAAATTTTTATTAATTACACATTTTCCTTAAACTTTTATATTTTTTTACAATTTAGTCCCTAAACTTCAAATATACAAATTTAGCAAAATTTTCCAAATACCCAGGCTAGCCGAATTTTTTCCCATTTTAGTACGATACATAACTATTCAAAATTCACGAGAATACCATTCCAATTTTAATATTTTATCAAATTAATCCTTAACTCAGAAACTAACAAAATTAATTAATAAACTAATTCTAATCAACAACTAAAACCTCAATTTCATCAATTAACATCTATAATAACAAGACTCATCTATGGTACATTTCAAAATTCTTAACAGTTTCAAAAATGAAGGTACGTGTAACACCCCTAACTAGTATCCGTTGCCGGAATAGGATTAAAGGCGTTACCGAACATATCAGAAACTTTTACAGACATTTAGTAATACAAATCATCAATTGCAATCAAAGAGTCCCTTTTTATAGGTCAATGAGACCTTAATCATGCTTCAGAATAGGGTCGGGACTAAACCGAATACACACAGAAGTTCTCAGAAATTTAAAACTTTATCAAAGCTGTAGAGGTGACACGCCCGTGTAGTTAGGCCGTGTGCCTCCCACGGCTACTAGACACACCCATGTGTCCTGGCCGTGCCAAAGCAGAGCATGTATACTGACTTATCCACACGGCCACTAGGCACGCCCGTGTACCATGGTCGTGTAAAGTTAGGCTAGCTATTGACTTATTCACATGGTTACCAGGCACGCCCGTGTGCCACAATCGTGTAGGCAAAACGGGCCATTTGCAAGGCCATAATGCCACCCACATAAGGGTCATACCTACAAACAATATACCAATTCATATCATACACTATTGACAATCAAAGACATGCCAAAAATCAAAAGTCTCCACATTCAATTTCATTTCCATTCATGCCAATTTTACACAACTAAAACACATACAAATATTCAAGCATGATTCATCCACATTTACCTTTCTTATAACTATTTCTTTGATCATACAAACATACTCATAATGCATTCTTATGCTTACCATAGCCTTGACCATTTCATTTGCTATCAAACCATACCCACACTTGCACCATATAACATATTCACTCATGCTTACTACCAACATTAATCTAGCCACATCTCATGGCTTTTTATACACATATCAACATAATCCAAAATGACTAGCCTATACATGCCATATTTAACTATATACATATCCAAAAGGTACCAAAATAAACTAGGTAGTGTGATGACGATCCTCAACGATCCTGAGCCTTCAGTAGCTTTGACGAGCTATAAAACAGAGCAAACACACATATACAACACATATAGTATTTGGCTCATTTACTTAGCCATATCTTAACACATTTCTCAACTCAAGTATCACATAAACATATAGCTCATTTAAGCATATCTTCACATCTCATTCAATCATTTCTTTACACATATTTATCTTAGTAAGTACATATAACCACTTACCTTTTATACACACTTAGTGTACATATCAAACGTACCTGAAACAGATATATAAATTACATAGTCGTTCGTATCTCAGATTTTCCCGTTGAACTGTTCAGAATCTAATAGGACACCCAGAGTGCTCGAAATAATCGTACAATGCCAACGTCCCAGACGTGGTCTTACATGTAATCAAATATCGATGCCACTGTCCTAGACAAGGTCTTACACGAATCAATACGAGGCCAATGTCCCAGACATGGTCTTACACGTAAACCTCATATTGATGCCAACGTCCTAGACGTGGTCTTACATGATATCACATAACAGACACTTATGTCATGACATATACTATCCTATCTATTCCTAGGTTCAATCGGGACTTCTCGGACATTATCAACCTGTCAACTTATTCGTAACTCGTATTTCACATACATTCCATCTCAATGGATAGTCATAGCAATTCAAATATCATATATACTCAAATAATTCATAGCAAATACATTTATTTGTACATCGACTTTCCTTGAGTTCGGTTTAACGGAAACGTACGACTATTCAATGATTTTCAACTTTCCTTGATCTAAATCCATCCTCTTTGGTTCTTGATCTATACATATACAGATTTAACCAATTCATTCATCAAATCATTCAATTCATTCCAAAACATATATTTAGGGCTATTTGCAACTTAACCCTCACATTTGCACATTTTATCAATTTAGTCCATTTTTTACAAAACATCAAATATACAAAATCATTATATATCCATGTTTAGTCGAATGCTCATGTATCTCCTATAAGTCCAAACATTTCATCAAATTCACAATTTAATCCCTCAAAATACTATTTTCATAATTTAGCCCTAATTAGCTAAATTCATCAAAAATTCAAGAACAAAGCATGTTCATTTAACACATATCTTCCATTTAACACCTAAACTCATCACAAAGTTCACCATTTCATCAATGGTACATCTCATTAACATCATCAATTCTTCAAATTACAACATGGGCTTGAAAGTAGACTAAGCAACAATCTCAAAAACATAAAAATCATCAAAATCCAAAGTCAAAACATACCTTAATTTTGCTTATATATGGCCGAAACCTAGCTTAGCTTATTCCTTTCTTTTCTTTGCTAATTTCGGCTAAAATCAGGTGATAACTATCATCTTTCAATTGTTTCTTTTATGTATTATCATATTATTTACCTATTTGCAAAATTATCCCTTCAACTAATAATTAAAATAAACATATATTAAGGGCATATTTGTCCTTTGTTCATCCACTAAATAAATAGTGGTTTAATTGCCTCATAAGGCCTCCTCTTTTAAAAGCCACAACACATAGGTACTTTAACAAATAGCATGCTAGTTTTGCATTTAATGCAATTTAATCTTTTTATCAAATTAAGCATATAGACGGACAAATTAACTTATGAAAATTTAACACATGCTTAATCACCTATTAAAGGCACAGAAAATAATATTAAAATATTATTCAAACTCGAATTTGTGGTCCCGAAACCACTGTTCCGACTAGGGTCTAAATCGGACTGTTACAGTACGGGTTAGCTGGACCTAGTTGTAACGATCTAAAAAATATAAAAAATTCAAAAAAATTAACTAGAAATTCATACCATGCAAGAGGAAAGAAAATGACCGAAGCTTCTATTCCCTAACAATGGTGTTTTGGCCTAAGGTTAAAGAAAGATAGAAAACTAATCTTCCTTTTTCTTTACTTGTTTTTATGTTTTAATTATTATTTTTAATTATTTTACTTTTTAACTTATAAAACAAACAAAATTAAAATCTCACTTGTCGTCCCACTTATGTAAAACTGGTATATTACGAATTTAAATCCTTCCTCTTATATTAATTTAGCCATTTAATCACTATAATTCAATAGTGATTAGGTTTTATGTCTTTTATGATTAAGTCAATTTTAATCAATTAATTAAGTAAACATTAAAGTTTCTTCACCAAAACTTAATATAACACTGATGTTACTCCATAAACTTAAACTCAATAATAAAACATGACTTCACATATCAAAATTATGGTCCCAAAATCACTGTTTCTGACACTACTGAAAAACGAGATATTACATGTATCCTAGCTATTCACTAAGTTCACATGAGCTTTAACCTGTATACTTTAATCTTTTCATAACATTAACCATAAACCAAGATCAATTTGATCCCAACTTTCACTAGTAACATGTTTCTATTCAAACCATTACAAAAGGCCATATTTTGCCATTCAAGTCTTTAATCACATCTACAAACTTACTTTGCTCAACCACGATTATTATACACATATACATATACACATACAAATATATACAACTATGATTCAACATAATTAAGCATAAGAACATATGATACAAACTTACCAAAGCGTAGTAGTTACCAATACTTCAATGATGACTAATCAACGACTTTTCCTTTCTTGCGATTATCAACCAATTGATCCGTTTCTTGATCTAAATATAATATTTTCATTTAATTAATCAATTTAAATACTTTAAAACACTTAAATTACTTTAAAACACTTAAATTCACATATACAACCCATTATCAATACTTTACACTTTTACCTTAAAAAATTACCTTTTATTCAATTTAGTCCCTAAATTCGAAACTTTCAAATTTATCACAATTTAACCAAATCAATGCTAGAAAAAATTTATACAGTCCCTATGCAGCCCATATTTATCAAATCTTTTCAAGAATTTCATGTAATTTTACTATTTCAACTTAGTCCTTAAACTTTAACAACCACACTCTGAAATCTATCATTCAAATTTAAAAACATCAAAATTCATCAATTGAAAATTTCAAAACATTTAAAAGTTCTACAAATTAGTCCCTATGTTAGCTGGACCTAATTGCAACGATCTCAAAAACATAAAAATTACAAGAAACGAGATAAAAATTGACTTACATGCAAGGTAAAAGCTTGGCCAAACTTCCTAAGGAATAAAAATGGTGGTTTTGGGTATACAACATGAAGAAAGAAGAAGATGATCCCAAAAGGTTATGTTTTTCTTTTATTAATAATATCATTTAACATTTTTAATATAAAAATTTAACATATAATTATTTGTTTCATTTCCTAAACCATCCACTAGGTTGTAATAAGGTTTAATTACCTTTTAAAACTCTTTTATTTTGATGTTATGCTCATTAAGCACTATAACTAAATAGCAATTAATTTTTGCAGCTTTTACGATTTAGTCCTTTTTTTCCTTAATTAACTATCTAAATGTTAAAGTTTTTGGACCAAACTTCAATACACCTATATAACCACTCTGTAAATATTTAATAAAAATATTTTTAGGCTGAGTTTATGAAAATAAGGTCCCGATACCTCATTTTCCAAAACCACTTGACTTTAGGGACAAACCACTTTAACTTAACTATTCGTCCAATTAAAGAAATTTATCAGATCAAAATTCAATATAGTGTTATATTTGACTTGTAAATATTAAATAATAATATTCACGGACTCACTCGTTAGGTTTGTGGTCTCGAACCACTATTTCTGACACCACTAAAAATTAGGTTTTTACATGAATAAAGAAATAAATTGAATATAAAGATAAAATAAACAAAAATACTTGAATAGTATAAATAAACTCTTGGATCGAAATCGATTCCAAGAGGAAAAACAAAAGAGTTTACAAAATCCGAAAGAAAATTAATCTAATCCTACTCCTGAACTGCTGGGGTTTTTGAAGGTGTCTAGGATGACTTAGTTACATCAAATCCATAATATCTTTATTTATAGAAGTGTTGGCAGCCCAAATTAGGTCTTCGACACGTCCTAGGTCTTCGTATAAAGTTGACTGCATGGACGAAAATAGCCTTGATATTCTTGGGCAGCACGTTGAAATGTGTTGTGCCACACCATGTCTCTGGCGCTACACGACATGCAAAATATGCCTTGTGTCGTTCGTTTTGTGCTTTTATATCCCAGTAAGCTTGTGCATCACTCGTCCCTTACTTCTACATCAATAGGGCCTTTAAGTCTTCATCCTACACACTCAATTAAACATATTAGTACTACCTAAGGCCCGTGTCAGCCTATTGGGTCACAACACTTATAAAATGTGTTAAACAACACTTATTTTATTAATATTTACTCATAAGGCCTAAATATAAAAAAACATAATATTAAATACTAAATTGCCTAGAAAACAAGCTCCTTAAGTGTGATATTGACCCAAATTAACTACTACATTTGACGACAGGTCAATTGTAACCTCCCAAACCCGGCATAAATGTTATGGCTATATTGAGAAGGCTATATTAGCCACCGAAATGGCTAAGCTAACTTATGTTACTTTTGCATACCTTAAATAAGCTCATTTTAGAGAAAATCGTAGTTGTACTTTGAGTTAGCTTAAAAGCATTCATTTATTAGGTCGTGTATAGTTATGATTAATTTATTGTTGATAGGGTTATTTTAGAAAAACCTTTTACTTGTTTCTCTTCTTTAAAAAAAACTCGATGTTAAACTAATGCAGCAGAAAAACCATTTTTCAAGTCATTTTTGAAACTTAGTTGCCTTATCCATTTGTTTTTCAAAAACGGTTCCTTTCCAATGCAGCAGAAACTAGGGAACAATATCAAATTTTACTTAAGCTCGATATCATGCGTTATTTGGTTATTATGCTTGAGTAGTCCATGCATGCAAAAATCCTAGAAGAAAAGTTATCAAGCCACAAACTAGAAGTCATTAAAAATTACAAACCAAAACCAAAAGGAACTTATTAATACTTATAATAAAATAATCCGAGGTCCAAAGTGATTCTTCGAATGTCGAGTATGGTCCTAATTTTGAGGTTTACGTTAAATACTATTGATGGGTGAGCTTATGAAAAGCTCAGTGTGAGTCGATCAATTATTTAAACAAACATAAATATCGAAAATAGTGAAACATATTAGCTTTAACAGAAGAAAACAGAACCTTCATAGGAATTTCATGTCATTACATAGCCATTATCAAATTGACGTTAAACTGTGTATGAGCATGACACATCATTCACTCGAGTAACAATAATTAATTTTGATACCATTCAATACAACACAATACAACACATATCATAAATAAAAAAACATTGGAGTATGTTGTGAACATGATGCAATGCAAAAAGGTTCCTACCCATACCATCCCCTACACACCACGTGTTCCCCAAACCCATCATCCGAAATCCAAAACATTATGAACTTAAGCTCATTGTGGTTAAAACTACTAATAACAATATGTAGAAAATTTTGCTAGTAAAAATGCAGACAAGCTGCTAGTAAAAATGAGATAAATCGCTATTCCCATCCGTACTCTAGGTGCAGTGCACTGACTACGAATAATGCAGATTTAATTTGCCGCCGTATTCCACGGAACTCCGTCAACCACAAAATCTGAACCCTATGCATATGCAATATGTCACACAATCTCATGCATAATCATATCTCAATAATTTTCACATTCATTTGACATGATCAGCATGTCCTCAATAATCACATACTTTCAGTAAATGGAAACAGTGTTCTAATCTTTCAAATTACCATTATGTTGGTGTCAATCAATATCGTTCAATTTCACATACTTTGCGAATTTTCCTTTTTCATAAATAGCACCTTTTTCAGCACACAATATAACAAATATCTCATGCGTTTAAATCATACATAAGCTTAATATCTTAACACATTATATCATTCAGTCAAACTGTAACACCCCAAACCTGGCCTAGATGTTATGGCTGAATCTGGCGATGTCACATGATAGTGCTTTAGAAAATGTAATTACAATAAAGCCATTTACGATACCTTAGGTTACCGTAAAAAACGCGTCGTTTATTCATTCCTTATCCGTTTTCAAAACATTATACGTTGCGGAAGCTTTTAGAATAATTTGCAAATTTGTATAGATTTGATAAAACATTTGTTTATTTTGAAAACTCGCGTCTTATCCTACTGCTAGCAGTTATAAAATAAAAATCCCAAATTTAAACAAAAATCCGTAAAGGCTGTAGTTGCATAAAACTTCCCAAATATAATCAAAACCATAAATAATAGTAAAAACCGCAAAGGTCCAGAACCGTGGTCACTGCCGAGTCCTCCGCCACACCGATCTGTCTAATGCTGGGGATTACCTGAACAGTTTCAACAGAAAAGGGTGAGTTTTTGCAAACTTAGTGTGTAATCCCCACAGAAAACATGCACACAATAATATCAGACACAGATATAAATTCCCAGTTCGGATCTAAGCCCATTACAGTAATTATGTGGGCCTTAGCCCACTCAGATACAAAATTGGATGTATTCTAGGGCCTTAGCCCATTTCAGACATAACATGTAGATCAGAACAGAATAGCAGAATCCTACCTCTAGCCTCTACACACCAACTCTGTCCAACCCTACACACCATGTGAGGATAAAATTAACCACCCATCCTTACACACCATGCTGTACCGAATGCGGCACATAATCAGAATGTTGCAACTGAGTTGCCAGATAACAGGCTTAAGGGCCTTTCAAATACTTCTTCCAAATATCATCAACCCACCCTGATGCAATGCAACATACATAATATGACATGCTTTTACGCAAATACAATTCATACGTTCAGATATCAAAATTCATGCTCAGTGCAGAAATTAGGACGTCAAGTCACAGAATTAGAGGTCTAGGTAAAGCTTACCGACCCTACAATAGGTCCATAGTTGACTTGGGTGACCCGTGCAACCTTACAGAACATTACAGAAAAATGGGCTCACACGCCAATGTGGCCTGCTCGTGTGGGCTTACATGGGCCCAAGTTGGCCTGGGCCGTGTGGATCACAGGGCCTGGCCTAGAATCCCACACGCCCGTGTGGGCCCACACGCTCGTGTGGCCCATACGACCTAATTGGTCGAGCCTGTGTGTTGTACACGGCCTTGCCCGGCCATCACACGATCGTGTCACTCGCGCATGGCCTGGCTCGTCGATCACACGGCCGTGTGGTGACTTACAGTCTTGCATATGGCCTACCACATGGGCGACCACATGCCGTGTGGTATTGACAGTGAAGATTTTGGCTTTCGTCGAAACCTCGTTTTCTGCTAACGCAATCTCGAGCAATCCCGAACCTATAATTGATATTCCAACGTCCAAAATCAGTGTTTAAAACAAAACTAAATCGAGATGCTAAACTCGATACCTTTCAAAAACCTCACATTAAATCGAGTAACAGTGTTTCCCCACCACTTCAACGCTGATCAACATGCTCCAGCTTGGAACACCCCTCATCCGTAACTGTCGCCGGTCTAGAGTTAAGAGGCATTACTAATCATTTCTAAACATATCATATCATTCCACATCCAAACATAGCAATTCACATTCAATGAGTCCCTTAATGAGGTTTACGAGACCTCAAACACATGTTAGAAAAGGGTCAGGACTAAACTAAAGACATATAAAAATTTTAGAAATTCTAACATTTTTTTCTAAGTTACAGAGATCGCACGCCCGTGTGGGTAGGCCACGTGCCTCACACGGCCTCAGACACGCCTGTGCGTCCAAGCCGTGGCAAAACAGGGCATACATACTGACTTGTTCACACGGCCTGAGACACTCCCGTGTGCCTCACCCGTGGTTGACACTGACTTGCACCACACGGCCAGTCACACGCCCGTGTGTCTAGCCCGTGGTCGAGTCTGACTTGAATCAAATTACAAACTCGAAAGACACGGTCGAGCCACACGCCCGTGTGCTCAATTCTGTGGGCAATTATAGGCTGTTTTCAATGCCAAATTACCATCCACACTTTGAAATCACCTATAAGCATCAAACCAATACCAATTCATGCCTCAAATAAACCTCAAATAAATCCATCCAAAACATCATCTTCACAATTGAAATCATATAAACTAAGCATCATCTAGTCATACCAAAAATTCACACTTAAAATACCATTCCCATCAACCAATTCAAGCATAAAATATACTATAACCACTAGCCTATACATGTCATATGTTAAATATATACATCTCTCAAAAGTACCAAAATAGATATGCCAATAGTGTGATTGAGTTGTTGACGATCCCCGGATCCGAGATAGCTTTAAACACTGTAAAACAAATAAAACTTCACATAGTAAGCTCTAAAGCTTAGTAAGTTCGTAATATAATACATTCAATTTAATAAATCAAATACATTATACAAAGTGAATCCATCACATAGATCAACTTTCAAATATTCATAACATATCATCCATAGCTAAAATACTCACTCAACCATTCATAATTCCATACACGATTTCATCAACCACAAATGTTCAATACAGACCTTAGCCAACACATAGTTATTCACCATCCATGCTACTTTATGCTCGATATTACATTTCGATCAACCTTTGTTATTCATTTGATTTAATCGCACACTTAGTGCCAATTTCATAGTCGAAACATAAATGTCATCGCACACTTAGTGCCTGTACTTTAAACTGAACTTATCTCAGTATCGCACACATAGTGCCAAATCAATAAGCCAAAGCTTCTAATATTTCGCACACACAGTGCCAATCATCTTTGTCTTATTTCTAATTACGCACACATAGTGCCTAATTACTCAATTTCATATATAACATTGCTATTTCATTAACTATGCAATTTATTCATTTCTCATCACATAGATATAAATTAAACAACTTGTATTATATCCGAACTTACCTCAGACGTCAAAATACCGAGACTAGTCGATCAATCGAGTACTTTGTCTTTGCCTCGATCTCGATCCGAATCTCTCCTTTCTTGGTCTATACATATTCAAATTTAGCTCATTTAATCACCAATTCATTCAATTTAGTCCCAACACACATATTTAGGGCATTTTACAAAATAGCCCTCACATTTTCAAAATTTGACACTTTAGTCCCTATTTCATAAAATCACAAAATACACATAATTTAATTATACCATGCTTAGGCCGAATTCTCCTTATACTCATACAAGCCCATATATTTCATTTATTTAACATTTTACTCCTTGAATTTTTCATTTTTCACAATTAGCCCAAATTACTCAGTTTCATCAAAAATCCAAATACAAACTGTGTTAACCCAACACTAAGTTTTCATATTCCACCAACTAACAACACAAAGCTCACATATTCATCAATGGCATATCACAAAATCACCATCAATTTCTAAAATTTAGGCATGGGTTTGATATACACTAAGCAATGATCACAAAAATGTAAAAATTATAAAAAACCGAACAAAAATGGACCTTTAATCAAGCTTGAAAGTAGCTGAATATCAAAACATATGAGCCCTAGCTTTCTTTCTTCAATTTTGGCAAGAAAATATGAACACCACTCTAATTCATGTTTTTGTTTTGTTTATTACATATTAATGTATTATTTACTAAACTATCGTTAATGAAATAACATTTAAATTCCACTAACTTAGGCATTTTTGCCCATCCATTTATCACATGGAATAATAACAACATAAGGACTCATATTTTAATAAGCCATGCCAAATTAACACTTTAACAATCAGCACACTTCTTTTGCATTTTATGCGATTAAGTCATTTTTCATAAATCGACACACAAACGATAAAATTTTCACACATACTCAACCACTTATTATAAACACCAAAAAGAATATTAAAATATTTTTTCGACCTCGAATTTGTGGTCCCAAAACCACTATTTTGGCTAGAGTCTAAATTGGGCTGTTACACAGCCCTTTAACCTTCACCATAAGAAACGAATCCCAAAAATCACTAACCCCAAACCAAAATAACGGTACTTACTACACATACTGAGACTTACCACACCTGTGTGAGCTCCAGCAACGTTGCAAGACAAGAAAGGAAGGAGAGAATTTAGAAAAAGAAGGAAAAAAGAGAGGGGGACGACAGAGGGTTTGGAGGAGAAGAGAAAATCGAAATTTGTTTTTTTGTTGGGACAGGAAAAATGAACAGATTTTTCTGATATCCCCCCTATCATCTCCCCAAATCTCTCCTTACTATCAGCTTTTTAGTCCAACACAAACGCTTTGGATGTGTTAGGCAAAAATAATGCTCACGCTGGGATTCGAACACAGGTCACTCAGCATAACCAACACTCCACTTAGCCACTAGACCAGCAGGCCCATTCTGTTAATTACTTACACACTTTTACTTATAAGCCTACTAACCAGAGATAGGGATTTATTCATAAAAATACCAAATTTTGCCCAAGTCAAAGCTTGAACTTGGGACCTCACACACACACCCAGAACACATAACCATTAAAGAAGATAGACATTGTGTCACAAAATTAAAAAAGCTGAAATTAAAGAAAATCGGGGCGTTACAACTCTAACCCCTAAAAGAGAATTTCGTCCTCGAAATTTTACCTGATCAGAAAAGGTGAGGATACTGCTGACGCATCGAATCCTCCGGCTCCCAAGTGGCCTCTTCAGTGCTATGGTTCCGCCATAGCACTTTCACTAAGGGGATAGACTTGCTTTGTAGAACTTTAATGCCGCGCTCCAGAACTTGAACCGGCTCCTCCTCAAATGTCAGATCTGGTCTAACCTCAATGTCCCCAATAGGAACAACATCCGTGGGATTAGAGTGGTAGCGTCTTAACATTGAGACGTGGAACACATCATGAATGTGGTCCAACTCCGGAGGAAGCTCCAACTGATATGCGACTGGCCCCACTCGTTTCAGAATCTGGTACGGCCCAATAATCCGAGGGCTCAGCTTACCTTTGCGACTGAACCTTAAGACCTTCTTTTATGGCGAGGCCTTGAGAAAGACTAAGTCCCCACAGAATATTCAATATCCTTTTCTTTTTAGATCTGCGTAGGACTTCTTCCTATCAGATGCAGCTTTCAGATGATCTCGAATCAATCAGACCTTATCTTTAGTTTCAGAAGCCAATTCCGGACCCAGAACACGTCGCTCACCCAACTCAGTTCAGCATAAGAGAGTGCGACACTTACGACCGTACAAGGCCTCGTAGGGTGCCATCTAGATGCTAGACTGATAGCTGTTGTTATAGGCGAACTCTGCCAACGACAAGTACTCATCCCAATTGCCACGAGAATCTTTAACATAGCTCCTCAACATATCCTCCAGTACTTGAATCACCCTCTCCGACTGGCCATCTGTCTGACGATAGAAAGCAGTACTAAAGTCCAACCTCGAACCCAGAGCTTCGTGTAACTTCTTCCAAAATCGAGACGTGAAGCGAGGATCCCTATTGGAGATAATCGAGATAGGAACCCCATGCAGTCTCACAATTTTAGATACATATAGCTTAGCCAACTTCTGCAGAAAAAAGTCTGTCCTGACCGGAATGAAATGAGTGAACTTGGTCAACCGATCCATGATGACCTAGAAAAATCCTTCTCAGTGGGTGTTAAAGGCAACCCACTAATGAAATCCATAGTTACTCGCTCTCATTTCCACATCAGTATCTTCATCGACTGCAGCAACCCCGAAGGCAACTGATGCTCAGCCTTAACCTATTGACAAGTTAAACAGGGAGCAATGAAATTCGTAACCTCACGCTTCAACCCTGGCCACCAGTATAACTCTCGCAAATCTCGATACATTTTATTCCGATCGGGATGCATAGTGTAAGGGCTACTATACGCTTCTATCAAAATCGACTGTCTCAAATCCTCATCATTCGATACACAGATCCGACCGCGAAAATAGAGTATTCCATCACTGTTAATCCCAAAATCAGCAGTATCCCCATTCTCAACCTGACGGAACCGCAACTCAAGCGATTTATCCCCTATCTGTTTACCTCTAATCAGATCAATCCATACAGGCTTAACCTGAAGTTTCGCTAATAGACTCCCATTGTCGAATAAACTGAGTCGAGTGAACATCGCTCTCAGATCGGTCATAGCCCTACGGCTCAAAGCATCTGCCACCACATTAGCCTTACCAGGGTGGTACTCGATGGTGCAGTCATAATCCTTAAGTAGTTCAACCTATCTACGCTGGTTAGGATTTAACTCCTTCTGGGTGAGGAGATACTTGAGGCTTTTGTGATCAATCTAGATAGTACACTTCTCACCATACAGATAGTGGCTCCAGATTTTCAGAGTGAAAATGACTCGCATAAGCTACCACTTTACCATCCTGTATCAGAACGCAACCCAGACCCACATGCGACGCATCACTGTATACAACAAAGTCCTTTCCAGATTCAAGTTGTATCGGAATTGGAGCCAGCGTCAAAATAGATTTAAGTTTTTCGAAGCTCTCTTGTTACTTATCAGTCCAGACAAAGGGAACTCCTTTACGCAGAAGCTTGGTCAATGGTGCTGCGATCAAAGAGAACCCTTCTACAAAACATCGATAATAACCTGCCAACCCCAAAAAGCTGCAGATTTCAAACACATTCTTCGGCTGTTTCCTCTCCAACACAGCCTCAATCTTACGCTCGTGTGGCATCGACAGTGAAGTTTTCAACTTTCACCAAAACCTCATTTTTTACATTTTGGGTATACACCTGGTACCGAATTGATGCTAACGCAATCCCGAGCAATCCCGAACCTATAATTGATATTCCAACGTCCAAAATCAGTGTTTAAAACAAAACTAAATCGAGATGCTAAACCCGATACCTTTCAAAAACCTCATCTTATATCGTGTAACAGTGTTTCCCCACCACTTCAACCCCGATCAACATGCTCCAGCCCTTTAACCTTCACCATAAAAAATGAATCCCAAAAATCACTAACCCTAAACCAGAATAATGGTACTTACTACACATATCGAGACTTACCACACCTGTGTGAGCACCAACAATGTTGCAAGACAAGAAAGGAAAGAGAGAATTTAAAAAAAGAAGGAAAAAAGAGAGGGGGACGGCAGAGGGTTTGGAGAAGAAGAGAAAACCGGAATTTGTTTTTTTTTGTTGGGACAGGAAAAATGAACATGTTTTTCTGATATTCCCCCTATCATCTACCCAAATCTTTCCTTACTATCAGATTTTTAGTCTAACACAAACTTTTTGGATGTGTTAGGCAAAAATAATGCTCACACTGGGATTCGAACACAGGTCACTCAACATAACCAACACTCCACTTAGCCACTAGACCAGCAGGCCCATTCTGTTAATTACTTACACACTTTTACTTATAAGCCTACTAACTAGAGATAGGACTTTATTCATAAAAATACCAAATTTTGCCCAAGTTAAGGCTTGAACTTGGGACCTCTCACACACACACCTAGAACAAATAACCACTGAAGCAGATAGACATTTTATCACAAAATTACAAAAGCCGAAATTAAAGAAAATCAGGGTGTTACACAGACTTTCTTATATCTCATAACTCAAATATGCAATTACAAACTCAATCCAACATTCTTATTATCAAACTAACAATTTTGCCAACATGTCAATCTTTTAAGGCTCGAAACATACCTAGTTCGCCCACTCACAAAATCAATAATTTGGCCATTAAGCCAATCAAATAAGTAAGCTAATTTATCAAATATAACATGATATTTAACATTTTCAAATAATTTTATGAGTTTAGGACCCATAGCTTATTTTTTCTTCCTCGCAGCACACTACAGAATCTTCCAATTTTCCTTAATAATTCCTTAAACGAACCTAAACCAAAATTCAGCATAAATTCAATCAATTTACCACTACACCAGCCCCCAAAAACCCACTTATGAGTTCAAACCAATTGTTGAAATTATAACTATTTTATGAATCTAAACTAGTTAGATTCCTTACACTGTATCTATGCGAACCGTACGTACAATTGTTCTTTCCGTTTACGGATGATTTGGGGCGTTTGGGTCAGCACCTAATTCAATAATATACTGGAAAATCAGTAGCTAATTATTTATTAAGTTCTTTCATTTAATCAATTCATAACATTTACCCAACAACTATGTCGACATAACAATCTAGTTATCCTTAATTGTACTTACGCTTCACGATCTGCGAGTTTCGGATGGCCAATTGATCAAGAACATCTCTCCCTAATTAAGATGTGACTAAAGGCTAATTAGAAGGGTTCAAGAAAACAATTTAATGCTGGAAAAATATGGGCAAGACCCAAGAAACAAAGAAGCCCCCTTTCTTGCACATAGGCGCACACACCACCACCCGTGGTGGCCAAAATTGGGGTTGAATTTTAAAATAGTTTGAGATCTCATTAAAATATGAAAAAATACCTTTGAAATAATTTAAAATCCCTCAAATTTCAGATCTGGAAATTTTGGTTTTTAATTGACAAGATAAATCAAAAAATTGAAGAGAAAAGAGATCTTACCCAAGCTAGTTGAGGGAAACGACAATGGCACTTTGTGGCAATGCTCGGGATCAATCTTAGGGTTCAAGATTTTAGATTTGGGGCTGATTTAGATGAATATAAATGGAATCAATAGATTAAAGGAGATGCACAATCTTGATGAAAAAAGAAGAAGAAAGAGATGGTAAAATGGGAGGTGTAAGTGACGACAACAATGGGAGAAAGAAAGAAAATTGAAGAGAAAAGAGGAGAAGAAGAGGGTGAACGGATAGGGTAGGGAAAAATTCAAGTAAAGGCTGAAAAGTAAAATTAAAAAGTTGTATTTACACTTAGGTTTCAAGGGTATGGATGGCACACACATTAAAAAAACAAGGGATTTTACAAAATTTAATTATTTTACAAGAGAAAGAAATAGAACTTGGGACCTCATTTAATTTCCATGCTTTGTCATATTTCTTTTAACCATTAGGCTCTTTCCTCATTCTTGAAATAATTTTGCATTATTTATTTTAAAAACAAGGCATGTCGCATACTGGGGTTTAAGGCAAAATTTGCAAAATAATAAAAAAGATGCGAGAGAAGGGATTTGAACTTGGGTTTTAAGAAACGTTTCACTAACACTTAACCAACAAACCAATACCTCATTTAATTCCTAAAAGTGCATAGATAATGTTAAAAATTAAGGCATGACCACTCTATCTCAATTTACAAACCCGATTCTACTAACCCCCCAATTTTTGGGATGTTACATCAATTAACCCCACACTTTAGTCTTTGCTTGTTCTCAAGAAAACTAAATAAAAACTGAAAATAAACTAAAACTAAAAATAGGAAATAAACATGAAAAGAAAAGAAAATGTACTTAAGCTAGCTTGATACACGAGATTGGATCAGAGCATCGACACTAGGAAAATTTCCCTACATATATAACTCTAACCAAATATGTAGTCAATACTACCACAATCTCGTAACGATTATAGGCTCGCTGTCGAGCTATCCACGGGCCTGCTCACACAAGTTGTCAGTCAAGATGTAGCTACACGGTGCTGCTTACACAAGCTGTCAAGTATCCGCAACATATGCCGGTATACTCAGCTACCGGTAGGACGTACGAGACCAGCACCTGGGACACATAAATCACATAATTACATATTCACTTGGGTTCCTAGTGACATGTCACTTGTATCCTAATCTATTCCTAAGGTTCAACCGAGATTTTCCTTCTTGCTGGAACTTCGTCGAATATCTCATAGAATTAATCATATAATTCATGCAATATCAATACATTAAAATACAAATATAACATTACATTATTAACATACGAACTTACCTCAGTACAAAAATAGTGAAAATGGACCTAATCGTTAAACACTTTATTTTTCCCCCGATCTAGGTCCGAACCTCATATTTCTTGATCTACAATAGCAAATTTAACTCATTTAGTACTCACATTATTCAATTCAGCCCAAAAATCACATTATGGAAAAATTACATTTTTACCCCTAACTCTTTAAGCTTTTACACTTTAGTCCCTAGGCTCGTAAAATGATTTTCATTCAATTTCATCACACCCAAGCCTAGCCAAAACTATTTCTTGCTCATAACAGTCCACATTTTTCATTTATGCATATTTTTACACACATTTTACAACTTTTACAAAATAAGTCCTTTTTAGGCATTTTCATCAAAAATCACTTAGTAAAAGTTGTTTATCTAACATCAAACACACATTTTCTACCATTAAACATCAAAAATACACAAATATCTAACATGGGTAAAATTTTAGACTTTAACATCTTTTCAAATTATTTCTTGAAATATCTAGATTAGGTTGCAAGGAGATCAAAAACACAAAGATCATTAAAAACGGGGCTAGAACGGACTTACGATCGAGCTTGAAAGCTTGGCCAAACCCTAGCTATGTCCTCTCTTCTAATTTTCGGCTATGGGATGAAATTGAAGAAGATGACATCTTTTATTTTAGTTATTTTGGCTTTATTTACCAAATGACAAAAATGCCCTTCACTTAAACTTTGATATTTTCTCTAACCATATCCATTTTTGTCCACACGAAGACATAATGATCTAATTGCCATCTAAGGACTTTTAATTTAAAATCTCATAGAAATTGGACACCTTTAACATATAGAACTCAAATTTTGCACTTTTTACAATTTAGTCCCTTTAACTAAATTGAGTGCCCAAATGTCAAAATTTTTCAACGAAATTTTCATGAAATCATTCCATAAACTATATCCCATAAAAATGTAATGAAGATAAATTTTACTGTGTCAGATTTGTGGTCCCGAAACCACTGTTTCGACTAGACCCAAAATTGGGTTGTCACAATTAAATTGTTATAATTTTGAAATTGGCATGGTTTAATTGGAAATATTCAATTGTTAAGGGTTATAGAGGGACTATAATGAATTTAGCCTAGGGGTTTTGGGGTTAATTGTGAAAATTTTACAAGTTTTGATTTAGGGACTAAATTACATAAAAGGTGAAATTTTAGGATAAAATTCTAAAATGTTAACAAAAGGATTTATATGCATAAGCTTAATCTTTTTAGGTTATTTTAAATAGTTAATTGAATTAAAATTATTATTTATATCAAGGAACAAATCAATTGGACAACAATCATGGAAAAGGAAAGTTAACGAGTAATCATTGGTGTTGTGTTTTGATCGTTGTTTTCGCGATGTCAAAGTCTTAAAATTTATAAAAAGAATGATCAAACCTAGAAACTAACTATGACAACGATTTGAGTCAAGCACTCCTATCGAACAGTAGTGTAGTTAAGGCAAGACCGGAATGTCGAATCCAAAGGAACCAAAAGTATTAATACTAACTCTCTTTCTATTATTTAGCCTAAGAATTAAAGTGATTTTTATTTAATCTAAAATTAACTAACAATTAAACTAAAGACTCTAAGACAAAGAAGAATGAAATTGGGAAAATAACTTGAGGAAAAACCAATTGATTAAGACGACACCCAAGGAAGAATCCACCTAGACTTTACTTGTTATCTAACTCTTAACCAGACGATTTATTCATTTGACTTGATCCGTAAGATTCCCTAAGTTATATTAATCCCTCTCTTGAGGCGACCAACGTCTAACCCTGGGTTGATTAATTGAAAGCTCTTTCTAATTAAAACCCCTAGAATCGCATTAACTCGATCTATGGACTCCCATATTAGGTTTCACCCTAATCCGGTAAAATCTCGTCACCCTATCTCTAGGCGCGCGATCAACTCTGCTTAATTATGCTAGATCTACTATTAGGAAGGGGCTTTTGCTCCTCCACCTAAGCACATCACACTTGAATTAATATCCCAGAAATATCAACACAAGAATTAAGAACACATAATTAAGAACAAGTCAAGTATTTATCATATAGATCAGTAAGCGATAACAAGACTCATCTTAGGTTTCATCCCCCTCAGGTATCTGAGGGTTTAGTTCATAACAATAAAAGAAAACATCTCAAAAGAAAAGATAAAATAAAACATAAGAAATCCCTAAAGCCCCTTGAAGGAATTGAAGGAGAGATCCTCCGTCTTGAGTATAATTCCGGCTTCTTGAGATAAATCAACTGGCTATCTTCGAGTAAATCTCCACAAATCGGTCCTCCTTGGCCTAGCTAGACGCCCCCTGACTAAAGCCCTGGGTTCCCCCTTTTCTGGTCATACTTAGGGTGTTTATATAGGCTTCGGAATACGTTTCTTTGCCCTAAGTATCCAAATCCGAGTGAAACTCTTCTTTCCTACTGCAGGGACATGCCCATAGTACACGCCCGTGTAAGTTGCGGCCAGGCCGTGTTCGAGCCTGTTGAATGGGGCACGGCTGTGTGGATTTCGTGATATGGCCCATTTACTCCATTTTGGGCCTGTTTTCCGTTCTTTTCATCATTCGGTGCTCTCCTAGGTATAAAACATGAAAACAAATGATTAAGAGCACCAAATTACACAATTCAAGGCTTAAATCATCCAAAAGCATGCTAAATGTGGGCTTAAAATATGTTACTTTTACGGTTTATCAAATACCCCCACACTTAAGCTTTTGCTTGTCCTCAAGCAAAATTTTCAAGTCATAATTTAAAATGGACTTTCTTGATTCATAATATTTGTCAATAATGTTTCATCATAATTTAAAGATAATTCATACATGGATAATTCAACTCAAAGGGTCCTAAAGATTCAAACAATCAAATTCTTACATTTATAGCACGAAAACATAGGCGTTTCCCTTTACCTGGATAATTACCTCTGATTCAAAATCGACAAGAGTTAACATCCTCACTAAAGATTCACTCAAATCACTCGAAGTGTTTAAGGTTCAGAATTAAGCACTCAGAACTCAAACATGAAAAGTTAATCCCATAGGCTTGCATGAAAATCAAATCTCCACCACTATAATATAAGATGATACAAAAATCAAGAGGTCTTTAACAGGGTTGTAACGGGGCTTAGGTTAAAGGTGTGGAATAAGGCTGAATTAGAGGGTTAGAATCGAGACTGACCTGACAAATTTCCTAATGAGAAACAATGAGCTAATAATAAATAATTACACCAATTGAAAACTAATAATATGAGCTTTTTCTTCAAGATTTGAAATTTAAACATGTAAGCTCACTTAATTATAGAATTAATAATGAATATACTTTGGTTTTTTTTTTAAGAACAAGTCAAATAATAATAGGATGAATTCAAATACTAAAATAATATAATTAGGCAACTGATCAAATCAAATCTCGATATAAGGGTAGTAAAAAGGAATGGTAATAACAAATACAAAGGGTTTTGGGTTAATATTAATAGGTGAGTCAATGAAAAGGGTTGTTAGGATCAATGGGGTTTACTAGAGGTTAGTTATTAAGGTAGGCTTTTTAGTGGAGTAAGTGGGTTAAAACCTAGGTGCCCTTATCATCTCAGTATATCAAATCAAATGTGTGGTCTCAACATGTATAATCGATGCAAGTTTTAGAATAAAAAATCAATGTTGACACACTCATAAGCAATAAAGTGAACAAGAAAAAGAATAAATGTTCTACAAGGCTCAAAGTCTCACAAAAATTATCGGTATTTTGATGTCAACCTTGTAAATTTCAAACTTCAAAGTAACATTCAGATTTAGGTAGACAACCTTAAAAAAAATTATTCTGAAAATTAGACTTATCATTCTTGATTTTTTAGTGTCCTTTCAATTTAATCATCAATGCACAATTATCAATGACTTAATCCAAAACATATCAATAAAAATCATAAATCAAAGGAAATTTCATTCTGATCATAATATGAGAACATTACTTTAAGACAAGATATCATTCAGGGATTTTCAAATAATACTATAGTTGACCCCCCACACTTAAGATGTACATTGCCCTCAATGTACAAAGATAAATAATAACACATTAATAATAAAATTATAAGATAGGGAGAGAAGTGAAACTTCCTGAATTTGGATGGTTTCCTTGAGTTGGGAGTTTCATTATGGATGTGATGACTAGGTATACGTGATAATTTTGTTCCTTGAGTTGTATATTAATTTTATCTAATCTGTGAAGTCATCAATAAAATGTTTAGGGAGAAATATTTAATGAGAGTTGTTAGAGATCTCGAGGGTTAGATAGCCAGTGATAAAAGAAACTGAACTGTACTAAATAAAAGTTCTAACAAGACAAAATAAAAAATTTAAAAACTAAAAATTAAACATAAATAATAAAAAAAAGGAAAATAAAGATAAGAAGAAGGACTCAAAGGTCCTCGTCATCTGCTGAGTCGCTGGGTGGTCGAGGCGGTGATATATGAAAGTGGTGACAAATCTGCTGAAGCGTGGCCTCAATGTTGTCAAATCATCAAGCGATATCACTAAATTGTTGAGTATAGTAGTGCTCAAATCGAGTGAGGCGTGCAAAAATGTCTGAAAGTGAAGCTGCTGCATGGGAGGGACATTGGCTAGGGATTGGCGCCTCCTGTGGTGGTGGGACATCATCAGTAATGTCCTCAGGATCTTCCTCGTCAGTGGGGAGGGCTACTTGGTATTGAGAAGGATCGGTTCCACGTCGATATTTGATCATCCTCATATGCAGCATAGTCTGGATGCCCTGGGGTACCATCTGCCCAATCAGTGTGAGAGAGGAGGTCTGGGTCTCGGTGTGGAGGAGGCCAAAGTACCGAGCCAAACGTGTGAGGTATGGACCCATCGATATGATCCCCCTTCTATATGGCTCTGTCTGGTGTTGGATGGCATGGGCTATGAAGTAAGCCAGGTCAAAAACGTGCCCGTTTGACATGCACCATAGGTAGTAGACATCGTGAGTATTTACGATGCCGGTGCTCTCGCATCGCCCTGTAAGAGTATGAGCGAAGATAGCCTGTACGTACCTCAGGGACGGGACAAGGACCGTCCCTTGGAGCGACTGGTGTCGTAATTGCCCTTGTTAGGGGCTAAGTTGTACCAATAACTTACGAGGGTGCAGTGAAACTGGCGGTGTAGCTCAAAAAGGTCATTCTCTGCTACGAAGTCTTCCGTATAGAGTCCAAGTGCAGCCCCAAATTAAGGTATGTTCAGCTATCGTATAGTGCCTTCCAGGTGGAATTGTATCGTACTCGGATCATCGTATTGTGTCATCATCGTCTGGAGTTAGGAAGTAGAGCTCGGACATCGTCTGCAAGACGGACCTGCTCTAAAGCAGCCCAGTCAATGCATCTACCGGTGCCGAGAGGTCACGCCTGTAGTGGCTTATAACGGTCCTCTTAGGCGGCTTGAGGGAATTGGAGGAACCGGTGGCGCACTTCGGCTTGAGGGTCCCTTTCATTTTTTAGAAGTGGTGGCTGCGGTTCACTTTCCTCGTGACAACGACATTGTACCTACAAATAGTTGATATTCAAGTAATTTTCTACCAAAATAAAGCAAGTAGTTTGATCAATCCCCAAAATATTCAAAGTCTAAATAAGAACATTTCAACCATGAGTAGCGATTTCGACAGTGATTAGTTCTATCTAGTTTTAATTAACTAACTAAACAATGACTAAAATACTTAAGATAGCAATCAAATTTGTTCTAAAATTCTAAAGATTAATTTAATAATAAATAAAAATAATAGTAAAAAGAGACTAAACAAAATAAAATCTTAATCATATAATAGGGAAATAGATGGGAATGTAATCTTGAAGGGTGACCAGTAGTGCTTTCGAGTGTGGCGATGTGGACGGGCGGAGCACGGATTTGTAGATTTGAGGCACGGGCATGTTCTGTAAATGGTCGAGGTGACACAGCGGTGGAACACCTGTGGGGCAGGCGTGTATTGGTTTGACACGGGCGTGGAATGGTTTTTATGTGTAAGTGGGAGAGATATGGTGATAATGGATAGGGTGTCTGGGATGGTTATTTCGTTGATGGTGGCCGGAGGGGAGTAGAGGGTTTTAGAGGGAGAATGGATACGGTTGGGGTTTGGGAAGGAATTTGGGAGAAATGGGGGCTGTGTTTCTTTAAATAGGAAAGGGGACACGGGCAGAGGCCACGCCTGTGTGTTTGTTATTCGGCCCATATTTTTCATGATTTTCAAATTTGGGCGCGTTTTGAGACATTTTCTACGCCGATGTTTTAGGTTGCCGCGCCCGTGTGTTTATAGTTAGTGTCTCGCATGGTTGGTAGGCACGGGCGTGGAGCATGCCCGTACTTAGTTACTCAGGATAGACCATGGTTGCATTACACGGCCATGGTCCTATTATCGCAGCCCGTGTTTTGGGAAAATTTTTCTTCTTTATCTCGCACGATTACCTGTACGCCTGTTGTTCATCCCATGGTGACCACACAGCCATGGGCATGCCCGTGTGTAAGGCCGTGTGGTAGGAAACCTGCCCTTTACTGTATCAGTTAGTTTGGTTTAGGTGCTAAAAGGAAAAAAAATAAAATTAAAATGTGAAAATTAATGGGGTTAATGAAGTTAGTGCTCGGGTTGCCTCCCGAGAAGCGCTCGTTTGAAGTCTTAAGCTAGACTCACCCTGTTTTCTTTCCTGAAAGAAGGTTCACGGAGCTGAAGCTCCTCTCTCAATTCCTTGAAATCTTCACCATTATAAAGTTTCAATCGATGGCCATTTACCTTGAATGTTCCTTGAGTTGGATGTGTTACCTCGATTGTGCCGTAAGGAAGAATAGTTTTGATCACGAATGGGCCTGACCATCTTGATTTCAACTTTTTAGGAAATAATTTGAGTTTTGAATTGTACAGCAAGACCAAGTCTCCTACTTCGAATTGCTTTGATTGTTTTAGTCGAGCATCATGGCATCGTTTTGTTTCCTCCTTATATAGTCGTGAGTTCTCGTAGGCCTCAACTCGCCATTCATCTAATTCGTTCAACTACATCATCCTCTTTTCACCTGCGGTTTTAAGATCGTAATTCAATAATTTTATAGCCCAGTATGCCTTGTGCTCTAACTCAAATGGTAGATGACAACTTTTCCCGTAGACAAGTTTGTATGGGGATGTTCCCAAAGGAGTTTTAAATGCTATTCTATAAGCCCATAAAGCATTATCTACTTTTACTGCCTAGTCTTTCCTGTTTGATTCAACTTTTTTTTCTAGGATCCGCTTAAGCTCTCAATTTGCCACTTCTACTTACCCACTGGTTTGAGGGTGATAAGGGGTAGCTGTTCTGTGGTGTACTCCATATTTTTTTAAGACTTTACTAAATTGAGTATTGCAAAAGTGAGTACCCCTATCACTGATGATCGCTCTGGGTGTTTCAAAACAAGAGAAAAGTTTTTTAAGAAACTTTACTATAGCTCTAGCATCGTCAGTAGGTAAAGCCTGGGCTTCCACCCATTTTGACATGTAATCTATTGCTACTAAGATGTATTTATTTCTGAATGAACTAGGGAACAAACCTATAAAATCGATACCCCATACATCAAATATCTCACATGATAACATATATGTCTGAGGCATTTCATCGCGTTTAGAGATATTACCTATTCTCTAGCATTTATCACACGAAGCGGCATACCTGTTAGCATCTTTGAAAAGAGTTGGCCAGTAAAATCCTGATTCGAGCATTTTGTGTGCTGTCTTAATCCCATTGTAATGTCCTCCTGAAGGTCCTGAATGGTAATGTTCTAGGATTTTACTCGCTTTCACCTTTGTAACATATATCCGAATTACTTGATTTGCACATATACAGAAAAGAAAGGGGTCTTCCCAAAAATAGTTTTTCGCATCAGTAAAGAATCGCTTCTTTTGATGATGTGTTAGTCTTTTTGGTAAGATGTTAGCAGCTAAATAATTCTCAATATCTGCAAACCATGGTACCTCAGAGTTAGTTATAGAAAAGAGTTGTTCCTCGGGGAACGAGTCATTTATCTCACTTTCGTTGATCTCTTCGATATGTGGGTTCTCAAGCCTAGAGAGGTGATCTGCTGCAAGATTTTCAGCTCCCTTCTTATCTTGTATTTCCAAATCAAATTCCTGTAAGAGTGAGATCCATCGTATGAGTTGAGGTTTTGCATCAGGTTTAGTTAAAAGATAACGAAGAGCTAAATGGTCAGTGTAAACGACAACTTTAGATAATATTAAATAATGCCTAAATTTGTCAAAAGCAAAAACTACAGCTAGCAATTCTTTCTCTGTGGTGGTGTAGTTTTCTTGTGCGGGTGTCAATGTTCTGCTAGCATAATAAATTTGCTGAAAATGCTTGTCTCTTCGTTGTCCCAGAACGACACCTACTGCAAAATCACTTGCATCACACATTAGTTTAAAAGGTAAATTCCAGTCAGGTGCAATTATAATCGGAGCATTTATTAGTTTATCTTTGAGGATATTAAATGCATCTAAACATTCCTGATCGAAATTGGAAGGAACATCTTTTTCTAGTAATTTTGTTAAAGGCTTAGCTATTTTAGAGAAATCTTTAATGAATCTTCTATAAAATCCCGCATGTCCTAAAAAGCTTCTAATAGCCTTAACTGAACTAGGGGGAGGTAACTTTTCTATGGTCTCAATCTTTGCTTTATCCGCCTCAATCTCTTAACTAGAAATCTTATGTCCTAACACAATCCCTTCTCTAACCATAAAGTGACATTTTTCCCAATTCAAAACAAGATTCGTTTCCTTGCATCTAATTAGAACTTGTTCTAAATTTTTAAGGCAAAGGTGGAAAGAATTATCGAATACCGAGAAGTCGTCCATGAACACCTCTATAATGTCTTCCACAAGTTCATCAAAGATGGCCAACATGTAGCACTGAAAAGTAGCAAGAGCATTACATAATCCAAAAGGCATTCTACGATAAGCAAACGTACCGTATGGACATGTAAATGTTGTCTTTTCTTGATCGTCAGGAGCTATTGGGATTTGGAAATAGCTAGAGAGTCCGTCCAAAAAGCAGTAGTACATGTGCCTAGATAATCTTTCTAACATCTGATCAATAAAGGGCAAAGGGAAATGGTCTTTTCTGGTGGCATCGTTGAGCTTCCTGTAGTCAATACATACCCTCCAACCTGTGACTGTTCTTGTAGGAATCAATTCATTCTTTTTGTTAGCTACAACAGTCATGCCTCCTTCCTTTGGAACTACCTGCACAGGACTTACCCAAGTACTGTCAGAAGTAGGATAAATTATTCCTGCATCTAGAAGTTTAATTACCTTAGTTTTGACGACTTTTTTCATATTGGGGTTTAAACGTCTTTGAGGTTGCACACACGATTTATACTTATCTTCCATTAAAATTTTGTGGGTGCAAAATGATGGGCTTATTCCTTTAATGTCTGACATTTTCCATGCTATGGCCTTTTTGTGCTTCCTTAGTACCCTTAGCAACTCTTCTTTCTCCTTGGGTCCTAGTTCTGAAGAGATGATTACTGGTAGCATAGAATTATTCCCCAAGAATGCATATTCTAAATGTTTTGGTAATTGTTTTAGTTCTAACTTGGGCGGCTCATCAGTAGAGGGTTTCTGTTTTAGTTCATCATTGATCTCAATGTCCTTTATTTCCATTTGTCTAGAGGATGATGTATTGGGATTCACTTCATCGGTCTCGTCATCTTCCCCTTCACCTTGTGAAAGACACAGTTCCACCGTGTCACTGTGCATGATTTCCTGCAAAGATTCTTGAAAAATGTGATCAGTGGAATCAACAAAGTAACAAGAATCATCTTATTCTCTAGAATATCGCATGGCATCATAAATTTGGAAAACAATTTCCTCATCTCCTACCCTTAATGCAAGTTTACCATCACCAACATCAATGACAGCCCTAACAGTAGCTAGAAAAGGGTCGTCCCAAAATTAAAGGTACCTCTACATCCTCATTCATGGCAAGCACAACAAAATCAACAGGGAATATAAATTTATCTACTTTTACCAGAACATCTTCAAAAATTCCTCTAGGACACTTAACAGATCTATCAGCTAACTAAATACTCATCCTAGTGGGTGTTGGTTCCCCGAGACCAAGTTGCTTAAACATTTTATAAGGCATTAGATTAATACTGGCACCTAAATCAGCTATGCTTTTTCTATGCTCAAACTACCAATTAAACATGGAATAGTGAAACTTCCTGGATCTTTCAATTTGGTTGGCAGCTTGTTTTGGATAATAGTTGAGCATTCTCCATTAAGTTCCACTGTTGAAATTTCCTCGAACTTCCTTTTATTTGTTAGAAGCTCCTTTAAAAATTTTGCATATGTTGGCATCTGTGAAATAGCTTCAACAAAAGGTAAATTAATATGTAGCTATTTGAAAAGTTTAAGAAATTTACCATATTGTGCGTCTAAGCGGTCTTTCTTCAACTTTGATGAATATGGGATTGTTAGTTTAATTTCCTCATGGGTCGGTGTTATCCTTGCCTCATCGGTTTCATGTGGTACCTTTTTCTTTGTTTCGATTAACTCCCTTCCATTTCTCAGTGTCACTGCCTTACCTGCTCTTTTTCCCTAAGTAAGCTTTCTGATCGTGTTTCAGAAACTATCTTAGTAAGTTCCTTGAACTCCTGTGTCAATGCCTCAAGTTTTGTTTCTATCTTTTGGAAACGTGTTTCTATATTTTGGGAATGTATTTCTGAGGCTGCTATGAAGTTTGTCAGCATCTCTTCAAGGTTCGGCTTCTTTTCCTGTGGGTAGGGCTATTGCTGGAAGTTTTGGGATGGTTATTGCTTTGATTTCTTTGATCGCCCCATGAGAAATTGGGGTGGTTCTTCCAACCTGGATTATAAGTATTACTATAAGGGTTATTGTTAGATCAAGATTCACCATACCCTGTCCGTAGGGTGGGTACTCAGGATTCACCACTCCTTTACTTGCGTCGCACTACATAACCGGATGTGCCTGCGAAGAACCATATAAACCATCAAATATTTTATGTACCTGGTTTGATAGCACGGTCACTGCATCGATGTTGAAAACTCTGGCTGCTTTGGCTGGCCTTGTCCTTGTAACTTGCCACTGATAGTTATTCTATGACATCTCTTTTATAAACTCGTAGGCCGCTTCAGGAGTTTTGTTGTTTAGGGATCCGCCGGCGGCTGAATCGATTAATTGCCTTGTTGAGGGGTTTACCCCCTTGTAAAAAGCTTGGACCTGTAACCACAAAGGTAATCCATGGTGTGGACACCTTCTCAACAATTCCTTGTATATCTCCCATACATCGTATAGTGTCTCAAAATCCATCTGCACAAAAGAAGAGATATCATTCCTCAATCGGTGGAAAATATTTTAATAAAACTTTTTAGGTCATTTGATCCCATGTAGTGATTGACCCTCGTGGAAGAGAATGTAACCACTGTTTGGCTTTATTCCTTAAAGAAAATGGAAATAACCGAAGACGGATGGCATCATCAGAAACGCCATTTATTTTGAAGGTATCACAGAATTCTAGAAAATTCGCTAAGTGCATGTTAGGATCCTCATCCTGCAAACCATCAAACTGAACAAACTGTTGTATCATCTGTATAGTGTTAGGTTTCAGTTCAAAATTATTTGCAGCAATAGTAGGCCTAACAATACTAGATTCAGTTCCTGTTTAACTAGGTTTAGCATAAACATACATAGTACGTGGAGCATGATGATCGGCCATCTCCAGAGGTGGTAGATTATTTTCAGCCATCTCCTCTGTGGTATTTATTTCGGCTTCTTGCTCTTCTTCTATGTAGTTTAAGCTTCGCCTCATTTCTCTGCGATTTCTGCGAACGGTACCTTCAATATCACTATCGTAAAGAAGAGGTCCTATCGGGTTCCTTCTAGTCATAAACTAGAGGTACCTGAAAGGAACAAAAGAAAGAAAATTTAGCAAAATAAAAATAAAAAATAAAAAAATAGCAAAAATAAAAATAAATATGGCTAAAGTAATAAAAAATAAGCGTTCTTAATATTTTAGTTCCCCGGCAACGACGCCAAAAACTTGATCGTTGTTTTCTCGATGTCAAAGTCTTAAAATTTATAAAAAGAATTATCAAACCTGGAAACTAACTATGACAATGATTTGAGGCAAGAGCACCTATCAAACAGTAGTATAGTTAAGGCAAGACCGGAACGTCGAACCCAAAGGAACCAAAAGTACTAATACTAACTCTCTTTCTATTATTTAGCCTAGGAATTAAAGTGATTTTTATTTAATCTAAAATTAACTAACAATTAAACTAAAGACTCTAAGACAAAGAAGAATGAAATTGGGAAAATAGCTTGCGGAAAAACCAATTGATTAAGACGACACCCAAGGAAGAATCCACCTAGACTTCACTTGTTATCTAACTCTGAACCAGACGATTTATTCATTTGACTTGATCTGTAAGATTCCCTAAGTTATATTAATCCCTCTCTCGAGGCGACCAACGTCTAACCCTAGGTTGATTAATTGAAATCTCTTTCTAATTAAAACCCCTAGAATCGCATTAACTCAATCTATGGACTCCCATATTAGGTTTCACCCTAATCCGGCAAAATCTCGTCACCCTATCTCTAGGCGCGCGATCAACTCCGCTTAATTATGCTAGATCCACTCTTAGGCAGGGACTTTTGCTCCTCCACCTAAGCACATCATACTTGAATTAATATCCCGAAAATATCAATACAAGAATTAAGAACACATAATTAATAACAAGTCAAATATTTATCATATAGTTCACCAAGTGATAACAAGATTCATCTTAGGTTTCATCCCCCTCAGGTATCTGAGTGTTTATTTCATAACAATAAAAGAAAACATCTCAAAAGAAAAGATAAAACAAAACATAAGAAATCCCTAAAGCCCCCTGAAGGAGTTGAAGGAGAGATCCTCCGTCTTGAGTATAATTCCAACTTCTTGAGATGAATCAACTGGCTATCTTCGAGTAAATCTCCACAAATCGGTCCTCCTTGGCCTAGCTGGACGCCCCCTGACTAAAGCCCTGGGTTCCCCCTTTTCTGGTCATGCTTAGGGTGTTTATATAGGCTTCGGAATACTTGCCCCTAAGTATCCAAATCCGAGTGAAACTCTTCTTTCCTACGGCAGGGACACGCCCATGGCACACACCCGTGTAAGTCGCGGCCAGGCCGTGTTTGAGCTTGTTGAATGGGGCACGGCCGTGTGGATTTCGTGATATGGCCCATTTACTCCGTTTTGGGCCCGGTTTTCCGTTCTTTTCGTCACCCAGTGCTCTCTTGGGTATAAAACATGAAAACAAATGATTAAGAGCACCAAATTACACAATTCAAGGCTTAAATCATCCAAAAGCATGCTAAATGTGGGCTTAAAATATGTTACTTTTACGGTTTATCATGTTTGTTGCAGATTCAGCTTAGGTAAGTTTGTTTTGTAACTAAATTGATTAGTTTTTGTCCTTGTGAATTAATAATTATCTATATATGTTATGAGTAGATTTATTTGTTTAGTAAATGTTAAGTGGTGAAATGGATCAAGTTGTAATGATATTACAGTTGAAGATTGTAATTGAAAATGGAAAACTTTATAGATTAATTCATCTAATAAAGTAATGCTTAAATAATTAAATGGTAAGGATATGAATCATGGCTCGTTTGAACCTTGTGAATGCCTAGAATACTAATGACATGTCATTATGGTTAATACCATTGCGAGTGTTGGGATGTAACACTCGAGAACCAGACCCAGAAGTTTTGACCGAATTTCGGAGGTCACATTATTGGATTCCAAATTTCTCTTAAAAAAAAGTCAATCTCTTTGTATGTTTAACAAAGTTTAGTAAAAATAAACCTACGCTTTGCAATTAGTGTTTAATTGGCGTTAAAAACAAGTCAGAAATAAATCAAATTAGTATTCCCTGAACAGTTCCAAAATGCATTAGATTTTGCTAATTGTAACACAAAATTTCAAACCAGTGTTATAGCGAAAAATATGTTTTTTACTTTTTAATAGTAGACCATAGGTCATTTCTCAAAAAAGTATCAATTTTGGAACAGTAGAGAGAGCTTAGTTAAAAACCGTGCGTGTAACTTCCAAAATTTTGTTCAAAATTGAAAACGCACAATTTAACGAAAAATCCAAACTCAATCCCATACCACAGTTATTATAACCGCCTTACAAATATTTTTAAATAAAGCATACTAAACTTAAGGAAATCTTATGTAAATTGAACCAACACCAAAAAATTTTTGAGATATTCGATGTGCCAAGTCTGAAGCTTAAACTCGCGAATTACTTGAAAGGTAAAAACTAAAGGGATGAGCTACACGAGCCCAATGTGAGTCTGAAACATAAGTAAATGGCAGAAACGAAACAACACAACAAATATTTAAGAAACATACCTATACCAAAAACAAACGAAATTCCCAAACTGGTAACCCGTTTACGTTTTATTCCTACTAACAAACAGTACGCAAACATATTATTCAATATTCACTCTGTCAATCATATTTTCAGATGTGTAATGAATGCACAGATAAAAAACCCACCCAACTAACCAAACACCACTTCGATCACCCTGCACATCACAATTGGGTTATGGTAGGCCCATCCACCCTACACACCACAAAAGACTATTATAGGCCCGTCCACCCTACACACCATGGTAATGGGTCTCAGCCACTCACATAGAGATATGCAACTCAGCTGACATATATATATGCGTTACGGATGTACCGCTTTAAAAATAATTTTGCAGTCAGACTGTTAAGAATAGACTTCTTTCACTTCACAACCAAAACCCCAATTTTATGCAAATGCGAAAATATGTACACAATATACAAACAGACATACAGAAACGAACTTCCTCATAACTAGAGTAACAAAACCAGAATTCACGTGCCTACATTCCACTAAATGCAGCAAAACACATTTATTGCATCCAAACTTATATAAATAACATAATTAAAAACCTAATATCAAATATATGCTCAGGAATACAACATTACATATACAAATAGCATTTCATAATTAGTTTCAACAAAATCAACATTACAACACGGGATCATTCAGGATCAAAATCATATCGATTTGTAAAAAGGAAAATAATATAGAAACAGTAAAAAAAGTAAGGCCACACGACCGTATGACCAGGTCGTGTGGGAGGGTCTCAATAGAGCTTACTGTCCATCAGCTCAGGAGGAGCTTACTAATCATAGCTCAAAAGAGCTGAAATGATAATGGATTGACAGATTATTGATTTATATGTTATGTATATCACCCGAGTATCTCTCAATATTCTAATAGGTTCAATGGGCATAAATTCTGTTATTGGTTATGTGATAAAAACTATGTGTTATACGGATGAATTACTGTTTATACGGATGAATTACTGTTATTACAGATGAGTTACTTTTATTGAATGAATTATTGATCATATGATTGAGAGTGAAATGTTACAAATGATGCGCATGATATATGAATTTGATATGATACAATGTATTGAGTACTAAATTGAGATAATGGATGATTATATGCACTTATGTGACTAACTTGTTAATAAATGCTTGTGTTTAGGCATTTGATAATTGAATTGGGTACACCTTATTTATTGTCTTGATCATGTCTAAATGGTACGTTGAATTATAAATTATACGAGCTTACTAAGCTATAAAGCTTACTCTGTTTCTTTTCCATGTTTTATAGAGGTTTGGTAGCTCGTTCGATTCAAATAAGTCGGAGTTACTCATCACACTATCCCGTTGCTGATTGGTACCTTTGAACTTATGGATATATGTAAATATGGCATGTATAGGCTAGTTATAAAGATGATGGTTATGGTTACTTGAGATAGTGATTTTGGTACATGTTGTGGTACAAATTAAAGCCATGTGATTTGGCTTAATTTGGTATAATGTTTTGGTTGTGTATAAGTATTCAAATATGATATGTTTTGGCAAGTAGTAGATGGAATGGAAATATGCAAATGTTGTCTTGATATGAAATAGGCATATGAATGGAAAATGCATGATATTAAATAGGTATTTGAATACTATGTCGAATTAATATAAATTGTGTATGAAATGTTGTGAATTGGCTGCCTATTGAGTTATAAAAATGTTTCAATTTATGCTTGTGTATGCATGTATAAATAGGGTGGCAAAATGGCTTTGCAAATAGCCTATTTTTGTCCACACGGGCAGAGACACGGGCGTGGGTCTCAACCGTGTGCAACACATGATCATGTTACACGACCGTGTGTCCCCTGGTGTTGATATTAAAACCAAGTCAGTATCTCCACATGGTCTCAAACACGGGCATGTGACATAGCCGTGTTGCATAAGTCAATATACCCTACAGGATTGGCACGACTTGGCACACGGCCTGGCACATGAGCGTGTGTGGCCACTTCGAAGGGCACATGAGCTAGGCACACGGGCGTGTGGTTGGCCGTGTGACCCAAGTCAGTAAGTACCCCTTGTTTTCACACGGTCGGTGACACAGGCATGTCTAGTGGCCGTGTGAGACACACGGCCTGGCCACACGAGCATGTGTCCTCTGTATTGAGAAAAATTTTCAAAGTCTCGTAGAAGTTTTATAAGTTATCAGTTTAGTCCCTAACTGCTCCTAAAGCATATTTAAGGCCTCATAGGATACTGTAAGGGACAAGTTGAAAGATGATTGTATGAAATGATTGAATGTATGAGAAAAGTATGGTTATATATGTTATAAGTCCGGTAATGCTCTGTAACCCTATTTCGGTGTTGAATACGGGTAAGGGGTGTTACATAACCAGTTTCAAACTATCATCAACATGGTATGAGAACCATATCAACAAGCACTTTTAAGTAACCAAAATCATATAACTTGGTAAGGTATCAAGATGTACCAAACCGACATAGCTTTCCAAAGCTTGCACATACCAAAACACCATTAACACATGCACCATATTACCATTACAAATCACCCTGTACATGCCATTATAAATGTAACATCCCTAACCTGAATTTGTCGCTGGAACAGGGTTACGAAGTATTACTGAAGTTTATAATTTAAACAGACAAAAAATTCAAATTTTCATAACATATAACATTCATGTTAGAAACCAATCATAATCATGCATATTGTTCCTAATATGAGCCCCCGAGGCCCAAAATACACTTTAGAAACAAATCGGGACTAGATTGGAAAATCAGAAAATATTTTGGAAACATTTAAAATTTTCAAAGCTGCAAAGGTCACACGGCTGTGCTTCCAGGCCGTGTGGGCATTCAAAATAGGGACACACGGTCGTGTTCTAGCCCATGTCCATGCCAGTGTAACTCACTGACTTGTGCCACACGGCCAAGCCACACGCCCGTGTGCTAGGCCGTGTGAGCATACTGACTTGCGCTCTTTAAAAGATACAGGGGATACACGGCTGTGTCACTTGGCCGTGTGTGAGACACACGCCCATGTGTCTACCTATGTGGACGAAAATAGGCCATTTTACAAGCCACATTTCTCACCCAATTTGGCATCCACCTACACTCAACATTTTGCATATACACAAGTCATAAGTCGGCATCTAAAACAATCCAAAATCAAGCCTTAAACATGTAAAATCATCACATACAACCAGTATGCCCTTAGGCACCTCAAATGAAAATACACAAACATGTTAACCATGTATTCAAATTTTCCTAAGTGACCAATTACATATATGCATAATTGTATTGATATGATCTGCCTCGGGGTGAGTCGAGTCGTATGTGAGTCTGCCCAATCGTATACGAGGAGAGGATTCGTCTTCGAAAAACAATGGAAAGATAGGTAAATTTGCGGAAGCTTTGAAATGAATGTTTTAATATTTCAGGTTAAGTTAGGAATAGAGGTTAAAGAATAATGGACAAGTTCAGTTTCGGAAGAATAGGTTCGGTTTTGGGTAATGGAAAGGAAGGTGGATAATGAAGGTTTCGATTTAGAAGGAATTGATTAAGAAAAGAAAAGGATGGATATTCAAGGCTCGGGTTTGAATTGGATAAATAAGGTGATTGGTGATGATGGAATAACGAACTTAACCAAGAGCGATTCAACACTAAAAAGTGTCACCCCAGTTCTTATACGGTTAAGATGAAAGATGGAGATAGAATGAATGCCACACTCGAGTTTAAAGAGTGATAAGTTCAAAAGAACAAGTTTAAGACGCCACAAGCAAGCTTGATAAGTCTAAAAACTTGTACGAAAGATAGAGAGGATCAAACTCACTCTTTGAACAAAGTTCATTCAAATTGATAAAATGGCAAAAGACCCCAACAATAGGTAGATTACATGTATTTATAGTATCAAATGAAGCTAGTTGAATGGTCACTTTTAATGAGGCTAATAATGAACTCAAATGAAAAGTCTCAACTTTTGGAATTATAGCCATGTAACTCCTATCATCAATGTGATTAACTCTTCAAATAAATTGCTTGTCAAAGTCCTTTGAGGTCTCCATGATTAACCGAAAAGTCACCAGCCAAATGATGGTGAATTGATTGCATGTAGTAAATACCATGAATCAAACGGTTATGGAAGTTGAAGACAAAGAGGCTGCTGAAATTAAAGAACCATAATGCTCTTCTTTATTTAATAAAACAACTTCTTAATGATGAATTAAGCCTCTTAATATTAGCCCCCTCTTGTGTAACTGAATTCACTTGAAAAGCGATTTTATTGAATACATAACAGCCCAAAGATGTAATGGACGTGAGTTGAAAAGTCACCTGCAATTAACACATGTAACCGACACATTAATGCAATTATTAAACTTAAAACAAATTAACAAATAACTTAAATAAATGAACTAACACTTAAGCATCATTTATTCCAGCAACTAGACTTAAATAAATGAACTAACACTTAAGCATCATTTATTCCAGCAACTAGATTTAAATAAATGAACTAACACTTAAGCATTATTTATTCTACCAACTAGACTTATATAAATGAACTAACACATAAGCATCATTTATTCCAGCAACTAGTTTAATTAAGTAAAGCATTATTAAATGAACTTTAACCCATGCATCAATAAATTAACCTAGAAACTAGATTAATTAAAGAAACAACTATTAAATTAAATTCATTAAAAGAAACTCAATTAATTAAACTAAGATGAGTTTAAAATGATGACCAGCAACTCCTTTATTAAACTAAGATGCTTAAATGCAAATATTTAAAATGCAAAGCTGAAAATTAAATAAAGAGTTTAATTTAGTTGGAATGGGTTCAGAAAACTAGAATTGAGCTGAAATCAACTTCATTTTGCACTTTGGCCCCTCAAGCTTAGGCCACTCTTGATGACGTCGGATGGAGTCGAACCATGATGCGACCAGGATCGCATAATGTACCAAAACCTATAATGTAGGTCACTTATCAAGCTCACCCATTTGGTACCCAAAATACCAATTCACAAGGTAAATCATTTTGCATCATTTCTAGTCACTTAACTTACTTACCAAAACATACCAATATTTCCAAATGGTACCAAATATACCATTCTAACTAACATCAATATACCTATAAGTTTTCCATAACAAAGCACTAAATCACACCAAGGTATATAACATATCTTATACGCATATTCAAACCGCATTTTACTTTCCATCATTCTACCATATCAAACACACATCAAATATGATAATGCCACATATATATACACATTAAAATATACCAAAGACAAGCCTTGTAAGTGGCTAATCTCAACAAAACACTTATATGCCAACATTGGCCAAATTAACCTATACATACCATTATAACCGAAATTGAATAACCAAAAGTACCAAAAGAGCCGATGGATAGTGTGATATAGCTCCGACAAGCTTCCAACTCGAACAAGCTTTTGAATCACTATAAAACACGAAAAATAACACAGAGTAAGCTTTTAAGCTTAGTAAGTTCGTATAATAGAGAATTTAACTTACCATTTTAATCATATTTAAGGTAAGTAAACCCAAAGCATATCTAAACTCAATTTGGCCAAAAGCCTAACACATATTCATTAACCATGTTAGCCATGTAATTCATATAAAAATTGAGATTCATGTATGAGTTCAACAACTATTCAAACTCCATATACATGTAACATCTATATCATGTATCCATATATCAATAACAAACCATTTCCATGTAATTCATGTAAATACCTATACTAGTTCATATCGAACTCATATAAACTCGTAATAGAACTGTGTCTATTGAACCATTTAGAATATCATTGGATACACGGGTAGTACACACAAGGTGTACTGAACTGTAATCCGTCAATTCAGGTACATGTATGCTCATACGAGCTGTAAATGGTAAGCTCCTCCGAGATGAATAATGGTAAGCTCCTCCGAGCTAAATAATGGTAAGCTCATACGAGCTGAGTATCAATAAGATCATAAGAGCTCAAATTGTAACCCTAATGACATGTCATTTGTATCCTACGAATTCCTAAGGTTCAAACGGGGCTCAGTAATCGTCATACGTCATCAGATATGCGATTGATATTCATATATGATGATAATGCAAATAACATACATCTAATTCAATCAAGTCATATAATTACACAATTTAATTACACGAACTTACCTCGACGAGTGTTCGTAAATATGGAAGCGACTAATCCGAGATTTTCTCTTTGTCTCGATCTAACTCCTTACAAGGTCTAACTGGATCTATACAAATAAATTTAACTCAATTCAATAAAATTCATATTCAATTTAGTCCAACACACTTTTTGGAAAAATTACCATTTTGCCCTATCTTTTTAATTCTTTACAATTTAGTCCGTAGGCTTGAAAAATGAGATTCATTCAATTTTATCCCTACCTAAGCCTAGCCGAACTATATACATGCTTATAGCAGCCCACATATTTCATAAATTCATAATTTTAGCACAGAATTTATCACATTTTCAATTTAATCCTATTCGACAATTTTATTAAAATTTCATTTACAAAAGTTGTTTATCTAACAACAACAATTCATTTTCGTTCATCACACTTCAAAACTCAAGCTTGCTCATCAATGGAAAAACCCTAATACTTTAATAGTTTCAAAAATTAGTCCCCGGGCTAGCTAGATTAAGCTACAACAATCCCAGAAACGTAGAAATCATTAAAAATAAGACAAAAATCACTTACCAATTGCACACATAAGCTTGCCTGAATGTGAAGGATGAAAAATGGCTTCTTTTTACTTAACAATCGGTTGAGGAAGATGATACCAAATGATATTTTAATTTGGTTTTAATTATTATAACCTTAATTACATAATTACCTATTTAACCTATTAAAACATTAATAATTACATTTATACCAAGCCATGTACATCCACTATCACTATTATTGGGTCAATTACCATATAAGGACCTCCACTTTAAAGTTCTATAGCTATTTAATACTTTTAGCTATTAGAAGTCAACTTTTGCACTTTATGCGATTTAGTCATTTTAATCAAATTAAACATGTAAACGGTAAAATTTCTTAACGAAATTTTTATACGGTACTTATATCATACTATAGGCAATAAAATAATAATAAAATAAATTTTTTGACTTTGGATTTTTGGTCTTGAAATCACTATTCCAATTTCACTAAAAACGGGCTGTTACAACTCTCTCCCCTAAATGGATTTTTGTCTCCGAAAATCTTACTAGAAAAGAGGTTCAGATATTGCTTTCTCATAGCTTCCTCGGGCTCCCAGGTGGCTTCCTCTATTCTGTGCCATTGCCAGAGAACTTTCACTAAAGCTATGTTTTAATTTCTCAATTCTTTCACATCTCGTGCCAGAATTCTTATCGATTCTTCACTGTATATGATATTAGGGTGAATCTGAACATCCGTCGAAGAGATAACATGTGAAAGGTCAAATCTGAAACACCCCAAACCCGGCCCACGATCTTTGACCAGATTTGGTATGTTCCTCAAGAAAACCGGTTTCAAATTCTTTTGTTACTTAGAGAAAACTTGTGCGATTAAAAAAAATATGGTTTGGGTTGGGCTTGTGTTGAAACAGACTCGATTTTATTTTTGGAAACCCCTTTTTATTATTAAGTGATAAAACAATTAGGATTTAGTTTAAAGAAATTTTTACTTAAACTTTAATAAATAAGGTTCCTAAACATAATAAATAATAAATGTAAAATGATTCAACTATGGCCTTATGGCCTTTTTACAACATATAATTTCCAAATAAATCAAGTACTTAAAAAAAAAACTAATAGTTCCATAAAAATAAAGACTTCATGTTGAGCATGGCCACCACAAGTTCTGCCGTCCCGGTCCATCACTGTTCATCACCTGAAACATGGTCCCACAACGGGGTGAGTCAAATAAACTCAATGTGTACACGACACTAAATCATAATAGAATTAGGCATACAAGAGTTACACATTCAAAACATGGAATACAAGTTATGATGCATTCCCAAACCCAAACCTAATTGTCCATCCGCTACACACCCCGTGCACTCACGCCAATCACACCGTGGGGACTACTAAGTCGACCCTCCTTCCGCTACACACCAATTTGCGGTCTTAGGTCACCGCATTCGGGGTCTTAGGTCACCACGTTCAGATTACTGTGGTCTTAGGTCACCACTTTTCAGATTTCACGGTCTTAGGTCACCGTGTTCGTGGTCTTAGGTCACCACATTCACTTCCCCTTTCAAACAAACCCATATGCCCCATAATAATAATATGCGTAATATGCCAAAGTTCACATTCTTATCATATTCTCATGTTACAACTAACATATTTCAAAATCTTAGTAGGACTAGGAAACGTACCTGGGTACTTTGTACCATAACATGGTACTTTAGCCACTTTCATATTCTTAATATCACATATTTTAATTAACATAGCCATAAAATGTATTATAAAATAGTGTGGGGTACACACCTGATTCGCTTAACAATTTCCTTGAGAACTCGAAATCTGATCTACCGCTTAGATCCTTAAACCCTACATTTGATTCTTTACTTATTACCTTAATAAAAAGCCATTCGGCCAAAATTCCAAATCCTAGTAGGATTAGTATTCTTACCTTGTTGCCGATTGGAACACCAACAAATCCTGAAACTGTTCCTTGTTTCCCTAGGAATGTCAAAATCCCTAAAACCCTACGTTAGACTTAATCTTAATCATCGAAACATAAATCAAGGCCTTTGGCCGAATATTCACATGTCTTACTTTAATCTTAGAAATCCCGAATACTCCTCATTTTAGTCGACTACTCTGATAATCCCAAAAGATCCTTCCATATTCGGCAACCATAATATGTGTGGGGTTAGATTATCTCTGGGCTAATCTAAAAGAAAAGAATGGAAATCAAACTTGTTCTTACCTTTGAAGAAATCAACAGCACCTATGCTTGAAGCCCTTCCAAGATTCGGCTTTTGAATGGATTGGTAAGAAGAAATAGGAAAAAAAGAAAATTTGAGAATTTTGACAATGGTGGACTATAGATTCGGCTTGACAAAAGAAAAAGAGAAGAGAAGAGAAGGAGCACTCGAGAAATTCGGCAGAGAGAGAGGAGGAGGAAGAAAAATTGATGAGTAGCCCTATTTTCTTCCTTTTATAGCCAAACTACTACTCGTAATCCCTTACTTGGCCACCACTCTTCTTTATTGATAAGTTTATCTCCTTAATTTAAAATAATTAGAGAATAATCCTTTATTATCTCTTCAAAAATAATCCAAATTAAATCCCTTATTTATCACCTTATTAATCGAATATTTATGAAAATAAAACTCCTCCTTTCTAGAAGGCTTGTGCCGTCCACTTCAGGCTTCTGGAAGCAAAAATAAAACTTCCTTTATTTGCTTCCCAAGTGACTCGAACTCAGGCCTACCACCTTGCATGTGGCGCCATTTCCAAAGGCCCTAAGTGGCATCTTCAGGCCACTTTTCCAAGCCTATTTGTGTGTCAAATTTCACCAACTTTTTCTTTTAAGGCCACCTTGCCTTAATTTCCTCTTTTAAACTTTAAAACTCGACATTTCTAAGTCATTTCTAAGTTTCCAAAAATTTTTGTTCGGCTCTGTAAACTTGACATTTCCAAGTTTCTAGAAATGTTCACTTTCCTCTTTTGAATCATTTCCTTACATTTCCAAGTTTACAGAAATGTTCACTTTCCTCTTTTGAATCATTTCTACATCATGTCCATACATTTTCAGGTTTCCAAAAATGTTCATTTCCAGATCATTTCCATACATTTTCAGGTTTCCAAAAATGTTCAGAATTTATTCTTAGTACATAAAACATGTTACTTCGTAAAATTAAACCGAAAATGCATAGGCCCTTTCCAGGATGTTACAGTTCTACCCCCCTTAAAATAATTTCGTCCTCGAAATTACTTACTAACGAACAATCGTACGGTCTAACTCACCCCACTACGCTATTGCTGCGCACTCTGATCTTAAAGAAATATCATACTTCCTAGGCACAATCTCTAAGTTCACGTCCCCTAGAACTCATTTCTAACGCCGCGATTTAATCTGATTAAAAAGTTTTATGCATCAGAATTTTGTTCCACTTATTAACCGCGAACAATTTTATGAAATAAAGATATTTAGAAGTAGTTCTTTCAATCACACAAAGTTTCAGTTCAAGTTCACTACTCTAATTCAGAGAGTCACATTCACATTCATAAGCAGAGACACATTCATTCACTACACTTCTATGGTCATTCCATCCATTTCCCTACCCAGGGGTATTTTCGTAATTTGTCCTACAGGGGTATTTTCGTAATTTTTCAAAATAAGGTTCCTTGGTAATTTTGTCAATAAGGGTATTTTGGTAATTTTGCGTTCTCGGGGTATTTTTGGAAATTTTGAAATCCAGGGGTATTTCAGAAATTTTGAAACTCAGGGGTATTTTGGTAATAAACCAGGGTAAATTTGTAAAGTTTAATAATTCAGGGGTATTTAAAAATTTGCAAACCCTTGAGGGTTCTTTTTGTGAATTTGCTTTCTATTTTGGTGATATTGCAAAAATTTTGGAAGTTAAGGTCATTTTGGTAATTTTGTAAGTTAAGGGCAATTTCGTAATTTTCCAAAATCAAGGTATTTTTGATAATTTTCAAATTAGGGTTTGTTGAACATTTTATAAAGTAATGAAAATTTTGATAAAAACTGTGAGTATTTTGGAAATTTCATAAACCAAGGGCATTTTTGTAATTTTACCACTAAGGGTATTTTGGAAAATTTTATAAATCGAAAATCTTTCGGAAAAATTTTGTAAAAATAGTTCTCACAAATTGAAAGGGTAATTTTAAGAGTTTCAAAAACTAGGGTTTTTATAAAAACACGGCTAGTTCCCTTTCGGGTTTTAATTATTGTGTTTAGCCTATGACAGAGTCCTTTTGGTTAAGGTGAACCGTAGCTACGCACCAGGTAGGATTCCTGCGAAGAGGAGGTGAGTCACTAGGACTGCTTAAGTACCAGGCTCTTCCGGATCCAATCCTAGACATGCGCACAATGGTTACCACACCCTAACTCGGCGTCTTAGTCATAGGTTTGTTTAATGGTCCTTAAGTCTTATGCAATAGTTGGGGTAGACTAGTCCTAGGGTTCAAGTACCTATCATGCTATTTTACGTTCCATTCCACTTCTACCCTTCTACAAATCATAATATAAATCACATAATAGATAGGGGTACTTACCTGGTGGACTGCGGGTCGGAGACTTAGGTGCCATGCCAGAAAACCTGCTTATCTTCAAAAATACTTTCATAAAACTCATTTGGGCTCGATTTGAAAACGTTTTGGGCCTTAGCCCACAGGCCGAGAGTTTAAAACCTGGCTCTGATACCAAACTAAAACACCCCAAACTCGGCCCACGAGCTTTGACCAGATTTGGTATGTTCCTCAAGAAAACCGGTTTCAAATTCTTTTGTTACTTAGAGAAAACTTGTGCGATTAAAAAAAATATGGTTTGGGTTGGGCTTGTGTTGAAACAGACTCGATTTTATTTTTGGAAACCCCTTTTTATTATTAAGTGATAAAACAATTAGGATTTAGTTTAAAGAAATTTTTACTTAAACTTTAATAAATAAGGTTCCTAAACATAATAAATAATAATAAATGTAAAATGATTCAACTATGGCCTTATGGCCTTATTACAACATATAATTTCCAAATAAATCAAGTACTTAAAAAAAAAAACTAATAGTTCCATAAAAATAAAGACTTCATGTTGAGCATGGCCACCACAAGTTTTGCCGTCCCGGTCCATCACTGTTCATCACCTGAAACATGGTCCCACAACGGGGTGAGTCAAACAGACTCAATGTGTACACGACACTAAATCATAATAGAATTAGGCAGACAAGAGTTACACATTCAAAACATGGAATACAAGTTATGATGCATTCCCAAACCCAAACCTAATTGTCTATCCGCTACACACCCCCGTACCTGCTAATCACACCGTGGGGACTACTAAGTCGACCCTCCTTCCGCTACACACCAATTTGCGGTCTTAGGTCACCGCATTCGCGGTCTTAGGTCACCACGTTCAAATTACTGTGGTCTTAGGTCACCACTTTTCAGATTTCACGGTCTTAGGTCACCGTGTTCGTGGTCTTAGGTCACCACATTCACTTCCCCTTTCAAACAAACCCATATGCCCCATAATAATAATATGCGTAATATGCCAAAGTTCACATTCTTATCATATTCTCATGTTACAACTAACATATTTCAAAATCTTAGCAGGAGTAGGAAATGTACCTGGGTACTTTGTACCATAACATGGTACTTTAGCCACTTTCATATTCTTAATATCACATATTTTTATTAACATAGCCATAAAACGTATTATAAAATAGTGTGGGGTACACACCTGATTCGCTTAACAATTTCCTTGAGAACTCAAAATCTGATCTACCGCTTAGATCCTTAAACCTTACATTTGATTCATTACTTATTACCTTAATAAAAAGCCATTCGGCCAAAATTCCAAATCCTAGTAGGATTAGTATTCTTACCTTGTTGCCGATTGGAACACCAACAAATCCCGAAACTGTTCCTTGTTTCCCTAGGAATGTCGAAATCCCTAAAACCTTACGTTAGACTTAATCTTAATCATCGAAACATAAATCAAGGCCTTTGGCCGAATATTCACATGTCTTACCTTAATCTTAGAAATCCCGAATACTCTTCCTTTTAGTCGACTACTCTGATAATCCCGAAAGATCCTTCCTTATTCAGCAACCATAATATGTATGGGGTTAGATTATCTCTCGGCTAATCTAAAAGAAAAGAATGGAAATCAAACTTGTTCTTACCTTTGAAGAAATCAACAAACCTATGCTTGAAGCCCTTCCAAGATTCGGCTTTTGAATGGATTGGTAAGAAAAAATAGGAAGAAAAGAAAATTTGAGAATTTTGACAATGGTGGACTATAGATTCGGCTTGACAAAAGAAAAAGAGAAGAGAAGAGAAGGGAGCACTCAGAAATTCGGCAGAGAGAAGAGGAGGAAGAAAAATTGATGAGTAGCCCTATTTTCTTCCTTTTATAGCCGAAACTACTACTCAGAATCCCTTACTTGGCCACCACTCTTCTTTATTGATAAGTTTATCTCCTTAATTTAAAATAATTAGAGAATAATCCTTTATTATCTCTTCAAAAATAATCCAAATTAAATCCCTTATTTATCACCTTATTAATCGAATATTTATGAAAATAAAACTCCTCCTTTCTAGAAGGCTTGTGCCCCACCTCAGCTACGGAAGCAAAAATAAAACTTCCTTTATTTGCTTCCCAAGTGACTCGAACTCAGGCCCAACACCTTGCATGTGGCGCCATTTCCAGAGGCCCTAAGTGGCATCTTCAGGCCACTTTTCCAAGCCTGTTTGTGTGTCAAATTTCACCAACTTTTTCTTTTAAGGCCACATTGCCTTAATTTCCTCTTTTAAACTTTAAAACTCGACATTTCCAAGTCATTTCTAAGTTTCCAAAAATTTTCGTTCGGCTCTGTAAACTTGACATTTCCTTACATTTCCAAGTTTCCAGAAATGTTCACTTTCCTCTTTTGAATCATTTCCTTACATTTCCAAGTTTCTAAAAATGTTCACTTTCCTCTTTTGAATCATTTCTAAATCATGTCCATACATTTTCAGGTTTCCAAAATGTTTATTTCCAGATCATTTCAATACATTTTTAGGTTTCGAAAAATGTTCAGAATTTATCCTTAGTACATAAAACATGTTACTTCGTAAAATTAAACCGAAAATGCATAGGCCCTTTCCAGGATGTTACAAGATCGATCCGTCGTAACATAGACACGTGAAAGACATTATGAATCCTCTCAGGCTCTGATGGTAAATCTAAATTGTACGTAACAAGTACAATTATTTTAGTAATCTCATATGGTCCAATAAATTGTGGACTCAACTTTCCTTTGCGACCAAACTGAAGAATTTTCTTCCAGGGTGAAACTTTCAAAAATACTCTGTCACCAACTTGGAACTCTATATCTGTAACATCCCCAAACCCGGCCCATTCACTACGACCGAATCTGGTTATGTTAGTGCGGAATAGTCGGTGGAAAATCTATTTAACTTAGAAAAATTTAAAACTTGCTAACTTTTGAAAAATCCATGTTTATTTAAACTTATGATTAAAACTTTGTTATTAAAATATACTCATACTAAAAGATTAATATATACAAGCCAAATTGAATAAGTAGGTTGGAAAAATATACTTATCTTCACATAGTGTTTCAAATTCTTCAAACCATAATAAATACTAATAAAAAAAATAACAAAAATAAATAAGAGTCAAAAGGCCTTTATTGCATATTCTATTTAAACCCAAATACTTAAAGTAAGCCTAAAACATTTAATCTCTTCTTCTGCATGGGCCACCATGTGTCCACTCCAACCCGGTCCGACCGACATGTCACCTGCGATGCTTAAAAAGTTGGGTGAGTCATACAGACTCAGTGTGTAACTAAACCATCGAAATCCACCCACATGCTAACCACATAACATCCCAATTATCAAATGCAACATGCAAGTATATTTATTTAGACATTACCACAATCTGGGCTTGGCCCACCTTCAAATTATAACAAAAACTGGACTAGGCCCTTTTCACATTAGTCCACTGATCACTGGGTTTGGCCCATGTCCACGTATGTCCCCAAGACATACCTATTCATTGGGCTTGGCCCATTTTCATATTATTTCATAAACGGAATAATGCAATCATGAAACCCACCCAAACCTAGGGTCCATCCGCTACACACCCCCTGATCCAACCTACCACACACCAGGGGACTATCGAGTCACCCTCTCCTTTTCCCTCTAAAAAGGCAACCAATGCCATCCACGATGTAGCATATAGCTAACATCAAACCACGATGGAGCACACAGCAATCCATCAAGCCACGATATGGCATAAGCCGATATCAATCAAGGTAACCACGCGAACTAAATCGCAAAGATCCACAACGCGACCTCAGTCAGCGCCAATCCACGATGTAGCACAAAGCTGACATCAACCACGTACTCGAAGTACACCCGTACCTTCTTTTCATAACCCGCCCATGCACATGTAACATAAAATGATGATAAGGTGGTGCATGTACATATTAAACACAATCATAGGCATACTCACATAATAAAATCAGTGATCATATTTACAAACTTTGCTACTAACCTGATCATCTTCATACCCCTTAAGGGTACCATTTTCACATTTAATCGCACTTATTAGCATCATACAACATAAGCGGATATACTCAAATCCGGAAACAATGGTTTAACTACACACCTTATAACCTGAGCTCTCTAAACCCTCGATCCCGACGCTATCAACTAGCGAAACTATCGCTATCCGCCTATAGCTATCTCCTGCCCGCCCACACCCCCTGGCCAATCCCGAATCAATAAACCGCTCTTTTCTTGAACTTCGGAATAGAGACCTTCCCTTGCCCACTCTGACTGGTTGTGGCCTCCATCAAAAAGCTTAATCAGGTAAACAGGTTAACCCCCAAAACACCACTTAAGTACTTAATCTTAAAAAATAACCTTACCTCCACTTGATCAAACCGACTGCTACAAACGGAGGCTTGGCTAACCACTAAAACCTCAGAGTATCTCAGCCACGAAACCCGAAGAGATCTAAGCTAACATTCGGCCCAAGTGCTATCAAGTTGAGAGAAAGAAATTCGGTAAAGGGGTGATGGATGTAGATTCGGCTATTAAATCAAGGGGTAGAGAACAGTGGTTTCGGCCAAAGAGAGGAGAAAGAAAGGTGTGGGGTGTACTTTCGTTTTGAAGGTGAAAAGGAAGGGAATAGGGAGAGTGAAGGGTTCGGCCACTTGGAAAAAAAAAAATGAGGAAGAAGAATAACAAGCTTTGGAGAAAAAGGTTTCGGCAACCAAGGAAATGGGGAACAAAATTCGGCAAGGGAGAGAAGGCAAATGGTGAATGAATAATGAGCACTTCCCCCCCTTATTTATACTAAAAGGCCAAGCTCCAACCCCCTATTTATAACCTGGAGCTCTAAACCCTCGATCCCGACGCTATCAACTAGCGAAACTATCGCTATCCGCCTATAGCTATCTCCCGCCACCGCCACACCCCATGGCCAATCCCGAATCACTGAAACCGCTCTTTTCTTGAACTTCAGAATAGAGACCTTCCCTTGCCCACTCTGACTGGTTGTGGCCTCCATCAAAAAGCTTAATCAGGTAAACAGGTTAACCCCCAAAACACCACTTAAGTACTTAATCTTAAAAAATAACCTTACCTCCACTTGATCAAACCGACTGCTACAAACGGAGGCTTGGCTAACCACTAAAACCTCAGAGTATCTCAGCCACGGAACCCGAAGAGATCTAAGCTAACATTCGGCCCAAGTGCTATCAAGTTGAGAGAAAGAAATTTGGTAAAGGGGTGATGGATGTAGATTCGGCTATTAAATCAAGGGGTAGAGAACAGTGGTTTCGGCCAAAGAGAGGAGAAAGAAAGGTGTGGGGTGTACTTTCGGTTTTGAAGTGAAAAGGAAGGGAAATAGGGAGAGTGAAGGGTTCGGCCACTTGGAAAAAAAATGTGAGAGAAGAAGAATAACAAGCTTTGGAGAAAAAGGTTTCGGCAACCAAGGAAATGGGGAACAAAATTCGGCAAGGGAGAGAAGGCAAATGGTGAATGAATAATGAGCACTTCCCCCCCTATTTATACTAAAAGGCCAAGCTCCAACCCCCCAAAAATAATCCTCAAAATTCTCCTAAAATACCTCCCTTCCACCCATTCAAAAAGTTTGAATGAGTCAAACTTTTACCTAGCCAAATTCAAAAAAAAAGATGACCAAGTCTTCTCCACCTTTTAAGCCTTTCAAACCGTCCATCCACCCCACCAAGATGACGCAAAAACAATGCCCATCTGCTGCTTCCACGAATCGAACATGAGACCCTTCCTCCTGCAAATGGCGTCACCTTCCAAGCTCTAAAGTGGCGCCCTCCTACCACTTTGCCAAGCCTATCTTTGTGCCATATTTCCACCAAAAATTCTCTTAAGGCCCCCTCTATCCAAGCTCCCCCTTTTTGCCCCTAAAACTAAAAATTTTCTAAGGCAACCTACCACCACCTAGGGTTCTCAGGACCCCTAAAACTTACCCAACCACACACTGAAGTGTGCCAACACCCGCGCTAAGCACCAAATGCCTAACCCCTAAAACCAGGGTGTTACAATATCTTTACGTTTAAGATCTACATACGATTTTTGACAATATGAAGATGCTTTTAAGCTATCTCGGATCACTTTCACTTTTTCCTCAATCTCGCGAATCATATCAACCCTGTGTATCTTTTTCTCATTGATCTCAGTCTAGTATAACGGAGTTTGACATATATGACCATACAGAGCCTTATACGATGCCATCTTTATGCTCAACTGAAAACTATTATTATATGCGAATTCGACCAACAGTAAATATTTCTCCCAGTTGCCTTCGAACTGTAAAACAAAACAACAAAGCATATCTTTGAGAATCTGAATCACTCTCTTAGACTGACCATCGGTCTGAGGGTGAAATGCGGTGCTAAAATGCAACCGCATACCCAGAGTTTCCTATAACTTTCTCCAGAATCGTGATGTAAACTGCGAATATCTATTCAAAATAATGGAGACTGGTACTCCATGTAATTTGACAATCTCAGAAACATATAATTCAGCTAATCTACGATCAACAATAACCCAGATAACATCTTTCTTTTTCGGAGATAGGAGTAACCCCGATAGGAAATCCATAGCAACTCTATCTTATTTCCACTCTGGTATCATCACTGGCTGTAACAATCCTGAAGGTGCTTGATGTTCAGCTTTAACTTGTCGACATATCAAACATTTGGTACAAAGTCAGAAATCGCTCGTGTCATTCCCAGCCACCAGAACATCTATCTCAAATCACTGTACATTTTATTGCTCCCTGGATGAACAAACAAGCTACCACTATGAGCTTCGTGCAAAATTTTCTTTATAAGCTCTGGATTCTTCGGTTCACAAACTCTACGTCTAAAAAACAAACAATCATCGGGTCCTATTTGAAATTCTGAATTAGAAGTCGACTCACACTGTACCCGCTTACCTAACAATTTACTATCACATTTCTGAGCTTCGAAGATTTGCTGTAAAAACATCGGTTTAGCTTTTAATTCAACTAAGATCGAGCCATCATCAGACAATGAAAATCAGGTATTCATCGTTTGCAAAGCAAACAAAGACTTTCTACTCAAAGCATCTGCAAGTACATTTGCTTTTCCCGAATGCTAATCAATAACTAACTCGTAATCTTTCAATAGTTCGAGCCATCTACACTGTCTCAGATTTAGACATTTTTGCGACATCTGATACTTTAAACTCTTGTGATAGGTAAATATGTGACATTTTTCATCGAACAAATGGTGTCGCCAAATTTTCGACGCAAACACAATAGTTGCCAACTCTAATTCATGTGTCGGATAGTTTTTCTCGTGTGGCTTTAACTGTTTGGAAGCATAAGCTATCACTTTGCCTTCTTGCATTAAAACACAATCTAAACCATTTATAATGCATTGCTGAAAATCACAAATTCTTTACCCGATTCAGGCTGAACCAGAACTGGTGTTTCGGTCAACAATGTTTTTAACTGGTTAAAACTTTGCTGACATTTGTCAGACCATTCAAACTTCATATCTTTCTGTAATAGCTGTGTCGTTAGTGTTGCTATCATAAAAACCCTTTTACAAATCTCTGATAATAACCAACTAATCCTAGAAAGCTCCTGGCTTCGGATACGATTTATTTCCAGTCAAAAACCGCTAAAATTTTACTCAGATCAACTCTGATGCCTTCAGCCGATACTATGTGTTCCAGAAAACCAACTTCTAGAAGCCAAAACTCACATTTCCTAAATTTAGCAAACAATTGTTTATCTCATAGAATTTGCAGAACAATTCTTAGGTGTTCGGCATGTTCAGACTCGTCTCGGGAATATATCAAAATATCATCAATAAATACCACAAAAAATCTTTCTAAATACGGTCTGAAGATTCTGTTCATCAAATCCATAAATATTGCAGGTGCGTTAGTTAAACCAAACGGCATCATAAGAAATTCATAGTGTCCGTACCTGGTTCTAAAAGCAGTTTTCGACACATCCGAATCTTTCACTCATAGCTGATAATAGCCAGAACAAAATCAATCTTTGAGAAAACTGTGGCACCTTTCAACTGGTCAAAAAAATCGTCAATGTGAGGCAGTGGATATTTTTTCTTGATTGTAATTTTGTTGAGCTGACGGTAGTCAATGCATAATCTCATCGATCTGTCTTTTTTCTTAATGAACAGAACCGGTGCACCCCAAGGTGAAAAATTGGGTTGAGCAAAACCTCTATTTGTCAATTCTTGTAATTGTGCTTTCAACTCTTTTAACTCTGTAGAAGCCATTCTGTAAGGTGCTATTGATATCAGTGATGTTCCCGGAACAAGTTTTATAGACAATTTTACCTCTCTGATCGGCGATAATCCAGGTAATTCATCTGGAAACACATCGGAATACTCGCAAACCGCTGGCACTGATTCAAGCTTTGATTCAGACACTTTAGTATCCAATACATAAGCAAGGTAAGCATTACAACCTTTTCTCACACATTTCTGTGCTGACATAGCTAATATCACAATAGACAACTCGCTCAAATTATCTGACTCAATACGAAGCATCTCACTATTCTGACATTTCAATATGATAAGTTTTCGCTTACAATTTACCATAGCATCATGCAGAGTTAGAAAATCCATGCCCAAAATCACATCAAATTCATCGAATGGTAATAACATTAAATCAGCCGAAAAATTGTAACTTGAGTCATTAAAAGACAATTCTTGCAAACTTAATCAACCAGCACATACTGACCTAGGAGGTTTGACAACTTAACCACGAATTTAGTGGGCTCAATAGGTAAACTCTTACTAGACACTAATTTCGTACAAACATATGAATGGGTCGATCCGGGATCAATCAAAGCAGTTACATCAGTATCATAAAGAGAGAAAGTATCGGTAATAACATTTGGAGAAGAAGCATCTTCACGTGCATGAATAGCATAAGCCCTAGCTGGTACTCGTGCCTTAGATCTTACAGTAGAGTCTTTCATCACACAATGACTGCAACTCATATTTCTAGGATTACAAGGTGGTCTACCTCTTGCAATAGTATTGCTCGACCTCGTGGTATAGCTTTCTTTTTCTTGAATTTCTCTAGGAAATCTCTAAGATAGTGGTAAAATGAACCACATCTGAAACACAATCCACTCTTCATTCGACACTCACTATAATGTGACCTGTTACAGTGCTTGCACTCGGGTCTGAGGTTTCTAACACTACCACACTCGCTACAGATGTAGCCTAGGGCTTAGGACTAGAGCGTCTCGTACATCTATCTCTATTAGAATGTCTCATAGAAGCAGTAGAATGGTAGTGATGTTCTTTAATTTCTTCGATGCTGACTGATATGACTTTCCCGTCAATATCTTTCTTGAATCTCTAGCTTCAAATTCAATGTGTATTTTCTCTTTACTCAACTCTTCGGCTTTATGTGCCTGATCAACCAGTACAATCAAATCTTTCAACTCAAGGATCCCGACTAATAGTTTTATATCTTTATTTAATCCATCTTCAAACTGTTTACATATTGTATTCTTGGCCGGAATGCACTCTCGAGCGTATTTACTTAATCGGACAAATTCTCATTTGTATTCAGACACTGACATACGGCCCTACTTGAGCTCTAGAAATTTTTTACTTTTCTGATCGAGAAATATCTGACTGATGTATTTCTTTCAGAATTTGAATTGAAAGAATTCCCAAGTGATCCTCTCTCGGTACTACTGAAGTCAATGTATTCCACCACTGATAAGCCGAATCTTTTAGTAGAGATACTACACACTTTACACATTCAGTCGGGGAACAGGATAACTCGTCAAAAACCCTGATGGTATTCTCTAACCAGAAGTCAACTCTCTTAGGATCATCTTCAGTAGTGGCTTAGAATTCTTCAGCCTCGTACTTACGAATCTTATCAACAGAAGGCTTACAAACTCGGATTGGTTTCGTACCTGGAAGAATAACAAGAATTGGTTAGGGAACAGGAGGGGGTGGAGGTTGTTGAGCAGTCAGGTTCATTCATACAAACTCAGTGAACCATTCATTCATCATCTGGAAGAAGGCTTCTTTAGCCTTTCCTCCCTGGCCCTCAAATACGGGGCCTTGTACATGTAACAGCCCGTTTTTTGGTCAAATCAGAATAGTGGTTTTGGGACCATGAATCCAAGGTCTAAATATTTATTTTATTATTATTTTAAGGTCTATAGCATGATAGAATAGTTGTGTGAAAATTTTGTTAAGAAATTTTATCGTTTGATTGGTCAATTTGATAAAAAGGACTAAATCGCGTAAAATGCAAAAGTGCCGTTCTATTAGCTAAAGGTGTCTAGTAGCTATGGAATCTTAAAGTGGAAGTCCTTATGTGGTAAATAACCCATTTATGAGATAGTGGATGATAGTGGAGCGGTATTTGGTGTAATTAGTAAGTGTTTTAAAGGTTAATTATGCAAATTTGTTATTAAAGTTAAAACTAAATTAACAAAATCAACATTTTCTCATCATCTTCAAAATCCACCGATTTCGAAGAAGAAAAATAAGCTATTTAGGGCTATACATTCATCCATGGCATTTTCCTTCAATTAGGTATGGTTTTTGTCCTGTTTTTAATGATTTTTATGTTTTTGAGATCGTTGTAGCTTAGTCTAGCTAGCTTTGCAAAACTGTTAAAGATTTTGTATGATTCCATTGATGAATACATCTGTGTTTTGATGTTTGATGATAGATTTTGAATGCTTATTTGTAACACCCTTAACCCGAAACCGTCGCTGGGATAAGGTTAAGAGGCATTACCAAACAATAGGATTATTTCACTACTCGTTTACGAAACAAAGTCAATCATCATCATAATACATCAAACGTAAACAAATAGTCCCTTATTAAGGCATATAAGACCTTAAACACATGCTAGAGAAGGGTCGGGACTAAACCGAAATGCATACAGAAACTTCATGGAAATTTAAAACTTTTCTAGGTTTCAGGGGATACACGCCCGTGGGGGTAGGCTGTGTGCCTCCCACGGCTGCAAGACCACCCATGTGTCCTCCCCGTGGTCTATACTGACTATACCTCCACGGTCACCAAGCACGCCCGTGTGTTCAGGTCATGGTCGAATCTGCCAAAAATCACACGGTTACTAGGCAACAGGCACGTCCATGTGCCAAGGCCGTGTACTATCCTAACTTAGTTCCCACGGTCACTAGGCACGCCCGTGTGCCATGGCCGTGCGACATTATCGGCCATTTGCAAGGCCAAAATGTCACCCACTTAGGGTCAATCCCATAAGCACATGTAGGCATCTTTATATACACACTTTGGCAACCATTTCCTAGCATATGATCAATCAATCAACTCATACAAACTCACTTTCAAACATATCAACTTATGAGCTAACATATACAACTTGAACACATTCAATACCAAACAACATTCCTTCTCAATTTCACTAATTCATACTAGCATTTTACCAACACAAAGTTACCATTCGTAAGTAAATTTCTCAACTCACAATCGACACCAAAAGATGCATCATATATACCAAAGTCATTCATGCTAAAACTAGCACATATAGCCACATCTCATGGCTACTACAAATCTCAAACATGATTCAAATGACCAGCCTATACATGCCATATTTTAACTATGTACATCTTTCCAAAATACCCCAAAATAGATTGCCGATAGTGTGAATGAGATGCTGATGATCCCCCGATCCGAGCTAGCTTTACTGACACTGCAAAGCAGAGAAAGAAATCACACAGTAAGCTTTCCAAAGCTTAGTAAGTTCGACATACAATACAATTATCTCATCAAATCTAACCAATGTATATAATAAACAATCACATAGATCAATTATCTCATTTTCATGCTCTCTCATCCATATCTAAAATACTCATTCGCACAATCATAGCTTGTTTATAACTCATCAACCACAAAGGTTCAATACGTACCTTAGCTACACATAGTTATTAAACTTCCAAGCTATTCAGTGCTCGATATTACTTATCGGTCATCCTTTAATATTCATTCAATTTGATCGCACACTCAATGCTATAAACATAATCGTAGCATATTTTTCATCGTACACTTAGTGCATATTCTTTTAATCGACTTGTCTCGGCGTCGCACACATAGTGCCAAGTCAATAAGCCTTAGCTTTCATATCATTGCACAAACAGTGCCATTCATTTCTGCTTTGATTTACATTTCGCACACTTACTGCCATCAGCTAACTCTTGCACATAGCATCTCAATCACATAATCATGTACATATTCATTCCATAATGCTAAAGCATATATTAATAACATGTATCATATTCGAACTTACCTTGGGCGTTGAATTATCGATACGATCGATTAAGCGAGCACTTTATCTTTGCCTCGATCTCGATCCGAACCTCTCCTCTCTTGGTCTATACACATTCAAATTTAATCCATTCAATCATCAAATCATTCATTTTAGTCCAAACACACATATTTAGGGCATTTTACACAATAGCCCTTACATTTTCACATTTCGACACTTTAGTCCCTATTTAACAAAATCATCAAATACATAAAATTTCAATACACATGTGCTTAGCCAAATTCTTCCCATGCTAATACAAGCCTACATATTTCATTTATTTCACATTTTAGTCCCTCAATTTCTCATTTTCTCAATTAAGCCCAAATTACTCAATTTCATTAAAAATCCCAATACAAACTATGTTAACCCAACACCAAGTTTTCATATTTCATTATCAACTAGCACTTAGCTCAAACATTCATCAATGGCTCATCACAAAACATCATCAATTCACAAAATTACAACATGGGTTAACTAGAGCACGAAGCAACGATTACGAAAATGTACAAATTATAAAAAATCGAGCTCAAAACATACCTCAATCAAGCTTAGCAAGTGCCGAAATTCCAAAAGCTTCGATGGCTATTCTCTTTTCTATTTTTCAGTGGAAGAAAGATGAGAAAAATGGCCATCAAATTTGTTTTGTTTTAATTAATATTAACTTATTAAACAAATACCTACTTTGCCCTTTTATAAGTCATATAAAACAAATATATTTTAAGATTAATAAGTCATTTAGCCACCCACTATCTTTAAAAATGGCTTAATAACAACATAAGGCCTCCACCTTAGAAAGCCAACAATAATTAAGCACTCACAAATCAGCACACAACATTTTACACTTTATGAAATTAAGTCCTTTCTCTTAATTCGACAAACAAACGATCAAATTATCACACAGAATTTTCACACAGACTAAGTCACATACCATTCACACAGAAAATAACATTAAATTAACATTCTAACCTCAAATTTGTGGTCTCAAAATCACTGTTTCGACCAGGGTCTAAACTGGGCTTTACATTATTGATAGATATACAAGTTTTGTTAAGTGATTTTAAAAAAAAATGCAAATTAGGGGCTAAATTGTGAATTGTGCAAATTTAAGGGTTAAAATGTGAAATAAATGAGAAATATGGGCTGATATGAGTACTAGAGAAATCCAGCTAGCATGGTTTCATTTTGAATTTCACTAATTCGTGATTTTATGGAATAAGGACTAAATTGTAAAAAATGTGAAAATTTAGGGGCAAAAGTGTAAATATACCTTAAAGTGAATTTTGGACTAAATTGAATAAATAGATGATTAAATGAGTTGAATTTGATATTATATAGATCAAGAAAAGTGAAATACGGACTTGGTGTGCGATTTGAGATAGCTCCGGTTACGTATGGCACTTAGTGTGCGATATCTAAATAGCTTCGGCTATGTATGGCACTTAGTGTACGAGATTAAAATAGCTTTAGCTATGAAACACCACTAACCCGTATCCATCACTGGAATAGGGTTGTGAGGTATTACTGATCAATACACATCATTTAACATACATAACTCATACATTTATGCATTCATACTCAAATATCATTCAATCACGAACACATTGTCCCTTATCAGGACTTAGAAATTTTTCAAATATACAAGGGTCACACGCCCGTGTAAACAGGCCGTGTGCCTCGCACGGCTCCAAACAGGCCCATGTCTCAGCCGTGTGGAAACAGGGCATACATTTTGACTTGGGTCACACGGCCGACCATACGCCCATGTGCCCCTCGAAATGGCCACACATGCCCGTGTGCCAGGCCGTGTGCCTTTTAGGGGGTATATTGACTTGTACCACATGGCCAGTCACACGCCCGTGTGTGAGACCGTGTGGAACATACTGACTCCAATTCAATTTCAATACCGAGGGACACACAGCCGTGTAACGTGATCGTGTGTCACACACGACAGAGACACACGCCCGTGTCTCTACTTGGGTGGACAAAAATAGGCCATTTGAAAGGCCAATTTGCCACCCCAAATTCAATGTACCTACACAAGGCCAAATGGTACCATTTCATCATACAATAGGCAGCCAAAATCATCAACCAAATTTGAATACTTATACACAATCAAAACATTATACCAAATTAAGCCAAATCACATGGCTTCAACTTATACCACAAAATGTACCAAACTTACTATATCAAGTAACCATAATTATCATCTTTAAAACTAGCCTATACATGCCATATTTACATATATCCACAAAGTTATAGGTACCAATCGGCAACTGGATAGTGTGATGCGTATCTCTGACTTTATCTGAATCGAGCGAGCTACTGAACCTCTATAAAACATGGAAAAGAAACAAAGTAAGCTTTATAGCTTAGTAAGCCCGTATAATTCAGAATTTAACTTACCATTTATACATAATCAATCTAATAAACAAAGTATATCAAATTCACTTGCCAAATGCCTATACACAAGCATTCATCAATATGTTAGTCTCATAAGTACATATAATCAACCTTTATCTGAATTTCATACATCAATGTATTATATCAAATTCATATATCATGTACATCATTTGTAACATTTCACTTTCAATCATATAAACAATAATTCATTTGATAACAGTAACTCATTCGTTTAAATAGTACTTCATCCATATAACATTAATTCATTCGATAACAATAACTCATTTGTCTAAACAGTACTTCATCTATATAACAGTAATTCATTCGTATAACACATAGCTTTTTCACATAACCAATAACAGAATTTATTCCCGCTGAACCTATTAGAACTTCAAAGGAGACTCGGGTGATATACATCAGTAATCTGTCAATTCATTATCATTTCCTCTCTTTCAAGCTATGATCAGTAAGCTCCTCCTAAGCTGATGGACAGTAAGCTCTGACGAGTTGAAAATAGTAAGCTCTTATGAGCTGAAAATAGTAAGCTATTACGAGCTGATATATTGATAAGCTCATATAAGCTGTGGTGAGTTTGCAACAAATGCAGGAGCTTGACCAAAACGGTAAACCTAGTTACATGTCACTCATATCCTACGAATTCATACGGTTCAAACGGTAACCCTAGTGACATGTCACACTTTTACCCACATAATTTTACATTTGTACATCTAACAAAACTTCACTTTACAAAACTTGTACATCTAACAACAATGATTTATTTTCCATCATCAACTAACAAAATAATCATGCATTCAAAAATGGCAACATTCAAATACTTTAATAGTTTTGAAATCAGAGATACGGGCTAGCTAGATTAAGTTGCAACGATTTTAAAAACGTAGAAATTATTAAAAACAGGGTCAAAAATCACTTACTAAATAACCATGCAATTGCTGAAACTTGAAGAGCTTCCATGGCTGTTTTCTTTCCTTAATATTCGACTAGAAGAAGAGAAAATAGGCTAGCATTTGTTATGTTTCATTTAATCTATTATTAATCATTAGTGTACTATATTAACCTTATAATAAAACCATTAAAACAAGCATAATAATGTCCATAAATGTCCACTCACATTTCAAATGGTTTAATTACCATTTGAGGACCCCCATTTTAAAAAACATAGCTAATAAACACTTTTAGCTAATAGAACAGCACTTTTGCACTTTACGCGATTTAGTCATTTTTGCCGAATTAAGCATTTCAACGGTAAAATTTCTTTACAAAACTTTCATGTAATTAATCTATCATGTTGTAGACCTTATTAAAATAATAAAATAAATATTTTGACTTTGAATTTGTGGTCCCAAAACCACTATTCCGATCTGACCCAAGAATGGGCTGTTACAACTCTCCACCCCTTAGGGATTTTCGTCCTCGAAAATCTTACCAATGAATAGGTTAGGGATTTTTTTTCTTATAACCTTATCAATTTATCAAGTCTTTAATCTTACGAGCTAAGATTTTGATCTGTCCTTCACTATACGTCATATCAAACTGAATTTCAACTTCTGAAAGATATATAAGAAACACATTATGGTTCTTCTCAAGTTTTGATAATAATATAAGTTGAAATAGCCACTGGCTTTATTTTCTCAATAATCTTATACGGTCCAATGAATCAAGAATTCAACCTCTCTTTATATCTAATTCGAGAAATTCTATTCTCACAGCAATACTTTCACAAACACTCAGTTCACTAACTGAAATTCAATGCTTTTACGTGTCAAGTCTGCATATGTTTTCTGTCAATCTGAAACTGCTTTCTAACTGCTATGAATTACTTTCACTTTCTCTTCAATTTCTCTGTTGAAATCAATCTTGTGAATCTTTTTCTCACAAAGCTCGATCCAATAATAATGGAGTTCGGTAATTGTAATCATACAATACTTTATACAATGTCATCTTTATACTCATATGATAACTATTAATATGCTCAAACTCAACCAACAGTAATTGTCTTTCTTAATTGCTTTCACATTCTAAAATACAGTAACAAATCGTATCTTTGAGAACCTGCATTACTTTCTCATATTATCCATCAGTTGGAGAATGAAATGCGGTGTTACAATGCAACCTCATACCCAAAGTTTAAAGTGGTTTTCTTTAGAAACACAATATAACCCTCGGATCTCTATTTGAAATAATGGAGACTGGCACTCATAAAAACTGACAATTTCAGAAATGTGTAACTTAACTAGTCTATAAAGAGAGAAATTACACTTACTGAGATAAAATGTACAGACTTCTTCAACAATCAACAATAGTTCAGATAACATCTTCCTTTTACAAAATCCAACAAAATTCTATTTCATCTCCACTCAGATAATAATACAGACTGTAACAATCCTGAAGGTGCTTGATAATCAACTTTAACCTGTTGATAAATCAAACATTTGGATACAAGTCAAAAGTATCACGTTTCATACTCATTCACCAGTAAAAATGTCCCAGATTATTTTACATCTTAGTATTTCTCAAATGAACAAATAACTACCACTGTGAGCTAGATATAACAATTGTTGTATAATCTCTGGATTTCTTGGTACATGAACTCTGTCTCGAAACAACGATTAATCATTGGTTCCAATCTGAAGCTCTAAATTAGAAGTCAATTCATGTTGAACTTTTTTAACTTGCAATTCACTGATACATTTCTGAGCTTCACAAAATCACGGAATAAATATCAAATTAGTTTTTAACTCAACTAATATCTATCCATCATCTGATAAGATTAAACGTGTATTCATCGCTTGTAAATCACACAAAGATTTCTTGTTCAAAATATTCGTGACTATAATCATTTGTCTAGGATGATAACCAATTACTGACTTGAAGTCTTCTGACAGTTCAAGCCATCTTTGCTATCCCAAATTCAGATCTCTCTGTAACGCCAAATGTTTTAAACTCTTGCAGTCATCAAATAGATTACATTGCTCACCAAACAATTAATGTCGCTAACTATTCAATGCAATTACAATGTAAACCATATCTAATTCGTGCGACAAATAACTCTTTTTATGTAACTTTAACTGTATGGAAGCATAAGCCATCACTATATATTCTTGTACTAAAACACACTCCAATCCATTCAATGACGCATGACTGAAAATCATAAACTATTTACCCGATTCAAACTGAACCAAAACTGATGCTTTAGTTAACAGTGTTTTCAAACTTCAATAATCGAGACAACTTAAATTTACAATAATATTTGTAACACCCCGAATTTTGGGCCTAGAAGAATTGGGCCTTGGGCTTGGGAGCGCCTAAAATTCTTGAGAGCTAGAAAATGACACGAATGCATGTTAGTACTGTTGAGTTAACAATATTGGAGTGTTTGGGATCTTGAGAAGTCCTGGGTTCAAATCTGGGCTTTAGCAAAAAAATTGGTTTTAGGTGAATTAAACCATGGATATTGGTATGTAGGCCTTAAGAACAATTAATATTAAATTGTGACACAAGAGGAGCTTGTGGCTTAATGGCAAGTGGCGTATGGAGTGAATCTTGTGGTCTGAGGTTCAAGTCTCTAGAGGAGCAAGGGAGGTTTTATTTTGCAGCATGGATGACAAGAGTTTGTGGTGGATTTAAACTCTTTGGAGTGGTTATGGACTTGGTAAAAAGGGGAAAGTATCATGGGATATGGATGATGGTTGTTGGGGATTTGGAGGAGGAAAATGTGGAGATTTTCAAGGGATTTAAAGGCTAGGAGTGTTATAGATGAATTATGCAACTTCTTTGGGAAAATTCGGCTAGGGGGCTTTGGAGTATGCATTTTCAGCAATTACGTATGAGTAGGTGCTGAATTCTATTTTTGATATTTCGGGTTTTTCTTTTTGTGTTTCAAGTTCCCCTCTCTTCTTTTGCAAGTTGATGCTTTGCTTTTACGACTATTTGGGCAGTTCATTTTGGTTTTTTGCTTTTTCTGCTCCTTCTCAAGTACCATCTTCTGAACCAATTTTCTTTCCCTTCTTGTTCTCAACATTATTTCTTTCTGGAACTTTGTTTCTACTCTAGCCGAATACATCCCCTTTTCCTCCCTCATCATTTATTTTTCTTTTCCCTTACCTTCTCCTTTATAGATTGATTGACCGAATCTCAATGCTCTTCCCCTCTATTTTGGTTTTCGTCGTATGCAAATATTCTTTGATTAATTGGTAAGTACTCAATCTTTCTCTATTCTCTCCTTCATGGGTTGGGAATCTTATGTCTAACCTTGGTTGTTATTGTCGATTAAATGGCTAGGGAGCCTTACTTCTGTCGTGTAGGGTATTCTTTCTAGTGGGGCTGTAGGCCGATCGTTTCTCTTCTATTTCAGTATATCCTAGTGCCCTTATTTCAACTTCGTGTGTATGCTATGTATCATGAGTGGCGTTTGGAAATGCAGGAATTCCCTTAAGGAGAAATCATTATTAGTCTTGAATAAGGGTTCAAATAGGGGATCTCTTCTCGTTTAATCAAGGTAAATAGTTGGTGTTTATTTCGTGATAAGTGTATAAGGGGTTGTTAATCTTTTGTCAGTGATTAATTGGAAGCCTTGATTAAATATAGGTTGCGGTGTTCTTGGATTGTTCGTGTGTTCTCGTAACAGGTGTGTATTCCACACTGATTGGACTATAGATCAGCAAAAGCCAAAAAGTCAAAAGGCTAAAATACGACATTTGATGCCACACGAGCGTGCGATCGCACGTGTGGTGATTCGAGCCTACAAATCTTATGCGTAAGACTGTAGAGGCCTCGATGGGCTGAAATGGGCCGTGTGGGACCAATGGGCTCGTGGGCCCCACACGAATAAGATCTACAATTTGTGGTAAGTGTTAAATCGAGCCGTGTAGTCCACATGGCTAAGGTCGTATTGGCCAATAGACCGTGTGGGCCCACTGGTTTGGTGGGCCCCACACAGATAAAATGCATGTTATATGGTTTCTATTGGTTTGAACTATGCTGTTCGTATAGCCGAGGCTATTTCTGGGCTAATTGGGCCACACGAGCGTGTGGGCCCATTTAGGCCTAATAATGGGCCTTACGCCTATTTACACCGTTGTGACTATTTAGGTTACTTAAGTCGCTCGAGGTGACGGTGGACCTTCTGTTGGGTCGTTGAAACCCCGATTTGTAAAATTATTGAAATACCCTTATAGGGTAAACTGACTGTTTTGCCCTTGTGGGTAAATGATGGTTTTATGCTATGTTTTGACTAACTTGAGCTATGATTTGTTTCTCTCTCTAGAGTATGCCATGTGATTTATATATATGTGCTTTCCATACATGACATACTGCATGGAATTGGGATTTTGGAATTGGAGGAAGTGATTGATCTGTTAGGGTCGCAAGGGTCGTCCGAGATGACTGTGGACCTACCGACGACTTTAAGCCGCTTATATTCTGGTAGCTTTGTTACGATATCAATTAGTGTCGCAACCGGTGCTAACATTGGTGTGCTGGCTAGGTGGGTCGATTTTATCCCCACATGGTGTGTTGGTTGGTACGGGTGGTGTTCTGGCTGGATTGGGGTGGGGTGCATTCTTACACTATTGCATTTCTGTTTATGAGATCTGATATTAATATGGGCTAGGCCCAAACGATTCTGTTATGGCCGAGACCCAAATGATAGGGCAATAGGCTTAGGCCTACTGAAACTGTACTGTGACTGAATAGGGCTCAGGCCCAGACTGCTTCTGTATTCTATTTATCTAACTAACTATTTTTATATTAGGGGATTACACATTGAGTTTTAGTAAACTCACCCTATTTTTAACTGTGCAGGTAATCCCCAGCCTTAGACGAATCGGAGCTGCGAGGGACTCGGAGATGGCCACACAACTGCTCCTATTTTTCTATTAAGTTATTCATAAGTACTTTATTCTGGTTTGGTTTGTAATAAGGCCTCTTAAAGTTTCCGGATTGTAAATTTCAGGTTTGGTTTTATTTTAATTTACATCTGTTAGAAGCAAATCACAGTTTTTCCAAAATGATTACTATTTTCAAAACACTACGTTACAAAAATTATTTTCGGTTATCACGATTTCGCAACGTTTTTAAAGCTTTCGCAGTTGAAGGTGGTTTTGAAGGAAATCAATAACGTTTTAAAAGTGAACAACCTTTTTCAATGAACCCCGTTTTGAAAATAAATGAACGCAAGTTGAGGCTTTACACAATTTTAAATGGCAAAAAGTGTTTAAATATTAAGAAGGGTTTTCATCGAAAACATGGTTTTCAAAAAAAACACTTCAATGTGACACACCAGATTCGGGCCTAACTTCTAGGCCGAGTTTGGGGTGTTACAATATTTCTCAAATAGAACCTTTTCGATAGATATAATTCTGTATCATATCTTCTAAACTATGAACTCTTCATTCAGACTATCCATCTATTTATCCGTATACGCACAAAATTTATTTCCGGACCTAGGGATAAACTCAAACACATATAACTCAATTAACCTTTCAAACAAGTAACCCAATCAAACTAAAAAACTGAATCTATCTTGGCTGTCAAACAATAATTTTCAAAGAAAATCTTTCTTCTTGTTCTCAAGACAACTCAGACATACAATTTATCGCAATTTGTTCAAGATATTAGTCAAAGATCTTCTTAAAAAAACTGCATAACTCGAATATGACATAACATTCTGTCTTCACTCATTGACATTATCAAGATTTTCCTGAAAGTGATAACTATTATACAGATTTGAACTTGATCTTCTATCGTCTATGCTTTTGCCGATGTCAATCCCTTTTCAAGAAAACTAGAAAGATTATATAATAAAGCTATCTCAACTCTTAATCATTGAAACATTGTACTATACTGAAGCCACCTCCGTTAGATAAAATCATAATGCCATAATAAGACCGACATTTCACCCATATAAATAGATAATATCCCAGATGTTAATAATGCATTTTGAACACAGAAGAAACTCAACAAAAACAAATGCAGGAACATAATCTCTATAAATCTGATGACAATTCCACTGTACTCCCATGATCAAACAAGAAATTATAATCATAACAGATATATATTCATCTCTGTCAAAAGAATATCTCTTGCAGATCATTACATAGAATCATAATAAAACCAAGGTAGCTAAATCTCAAGGTATGAAACTATACAGAATTTTTGAAAATTACAACCCATATAGAATGATAAAGATTTCAATGATATCCTAGAGAAATTCCAGAAGAAAACATTACTCATACCCACTGAAATCAACTGTGGCAGAAGTAATATAATCTTCATGTATATTCAACAAAACAATTACTAGTGGAAACAGAATACTAGCATCATACGGAATTTACCGTCGACTTTTCTATCAACACAATGGAATAGAATACCAGGGAAAGATAGAGCAATGCCGATCATAACCTAAACAGACCAATAATGCTTTCATCTATTAGTATGTTTAACCAGTGTTCTCATATGATAACAGTTTCATTTGAAAATAATTAGCCACATATACCTCTGAGAATAATTGATCACATAGAATACTTAGAAGAGATCATTATAAGCTATTCGAATATACTGCTATACTCAGATATCTTTACAATTCAAACATTATTCCATTGTCTAATTTTGTCATTATTGATTCTTCTTTATCCCATCACTAACAGAAATCAATTAAGTAGAACTTCCAATTAATACATTCTTTAGATATCATACCTGAATATTTTGTTTCATCGAAGTCAATTTCTTCTTTAATAGTGACTTTGCATAATCCAAATAGTCTTCAAAATGATTCGATATCTTTTCTACTACTGTCTTTACTGTTGAATTTCATTGTAATTCCACATTATTAATCCTTCAAACACAAAACTCTGTAATTCCACACTTGTAAGCCTATTCGATCTAAATCATACGAATTTCATTGTAACACTATACTGATAAGGGGGTGAGGGTCGTAAAGCCTCAAATTTAACTCAGACTTATACATGCATATAACATAACATTCATCAATAACATAATAGTATGAACTTTTATTTATACCTTTATGAATTTCAACTCATCATAAACACATTTTCGCTCAAATATTTGGGTACCACTTTCTACACTAACGGAATTAGCTCAATTGGAAAGCATATCTATCTAATTAAAATGATTTTCACCAAATTCGGGAGATATCACACTATCATAAATTCTATATGGCATGTATAGTTAGACTCACGTATGCTACGTTAGTCCTAGAATCGACTAAATTATAACTTTGATACCAATAAATGTAACACCCCAAACCAGTATCCATCACCGGAATAGGGTTGCGAGGTATTATCGATCAATACATATCATTTAATATACATAACTCATACATTTATGCATTCATACTCAAATATCATTCAATCACGAACACATTGTCCCTTATAAGGGCCTACGATGCCTTAAACATGCTTTAGAAGTGGTTCGCGACTAAACGATAACATATGTAAATTTTGGAAACTTAGAAAAATTTCAAACATATAGGGGTCTCAGGCCATGTGGAAACAGGGCATACATACTGACTTGGGTCACACGGCCGACCACACGACCGTGTGTCTAGCCTGTGTGCCCTTCGAAGTGGCCACACACGCCCGTGTGCCTTTTAGGGGGTATATTGACTTGTACCACATGGCCAATCACACGCCCGTTTGTGAGATGTGTGGAGCATACTGACTTCAATTCTATTTCAAGACTAGAGGACACACGGCCGTGTAACGTGACCGTGTGTCACACATGGCTGAGGCACACGCCCGTGTCTTTGCCCCTGTGGACAAAAATAGGCCATTTGAAAGGCCAATTTGCCACCCCAAATTCAATGTACCTACACAAGGCCAAATGGTACCATTTTATTATACAATAGGCAGCTAAAATCATCAACCAAATTTGAATACATATACACAGTCAAAACATTATACCAAGTTAACCCAAATCACATGGCTTTAACTTATACCACAAAATGTACCAAAATTACTATATCAAGTAACCATAATTATCATATTTAAAACTAGCCTATACATGCCATATTTACAGATATCGACAAAGTTAAAGGTACCAATCGGCAACTGGATAGTGTCATACATATCTCCAACTTTATCTGAATCGAGCGAGCTACCGAACCTCTATAAAACATGGAAAAGAAACAGAGTAAGCTTTATAATCAAACAAATAAACAAAGTATATCAAATTCACTTGCCAAATGCCTATACACAAACATTTATCAATATGTTAGTCTCATAAGTACATATAATTAACCTTTATCTCAATTTCATACATCAATGTATTATATCAAATTCATATATCATGTACATCATTTGTAACATTTCACTTTCAATCATATAAACAGTAATTCATTCGATAATAGTAACTCATTCGTTTAAATAGTACTTCATCCATATAACAGTAATTCCTTCGATAACAGTAACTCATTGTCTAAACAGTACTTCATCCATATAATAATAATTCATTCGTATAACACATAGCTTTTTCACATAACCAATAACAGAATTTATGCTCGCTGAACCCATTAGAACCTCAAAGAATACTCGGGTGATATACATCAGTAATCTGTCAATTCATTATCATTTTTTCTCTTTTGAGCTATGATTAGTAAGCTCCTCCTGAGCTGATGGACAGTAAGCTCTATTGAGCTAAAAGAGTAAGCTCTGATGAGCTGAAAACAGTAAGCTCTTATGAGCTGAAAATAGTAAGCTCTTACGAGCTGATATATCGATAAGCTCATACGAGCTGTGATGAGTCTGCAACAAATGCAGGAGCTCGACCAAAACGATAACCCTAGTGACATGTCACTCGTATCCTACGAATTCATACGATTCAAACGGGGCTCGGTAACCATTAATCTATATCAATTAGGCACTCGTATTCCAAGTATATCAAATCCTCAATTATATACATATATTTCAAATAAATACAAGTATTTCATAGTTTGATTCTAATTATACAAACTTACCTCATTCGCTGTAACGACGAATTAGGTTGACTAATCCAATACTTTGTTTTCCCCCATTCTAGATCCAATTCTCGTTTATCTCAATCTATATAATATCAAAATTTACTTATTAAATCCTCATTTCTTTCAATTTCGTACAATTTACACATTTTGGCAAAATTACATATTTGCCCTTAATGTTTCACTTTTTACAATTTGGTCCCTATTACATAAAATTGCAAATTGATGCAATTAATCACCAGCCCATGTTTAGCTGAATTTTCTATATGTTACTAGCAGCCCATGTTTTCAGTTATTCAAACTTTTACCCACATAATTTTATATTTTCTTAATTTAATCCCTTTTTGACATTTTTACCAAATTTCACTTTACAAGACTTGTACATCTAACAACAATGATTTATTTCCATCATCAACTAACAAAATACTCATGCATTTAACAATGGCAACATTCAAATACTTTAACAGTTTTGAAATCAGAGATACGGGCTAGCTAGATTAAGTTGTAACGATATCAAAAACGTAGAAATTATTAAAAATCGGATCAAAAATCACATACTAAATAACCATGCAATTGCCGAAACTTGAAGAGCTTCCATGGCTATTTTCTTTCCTTAATATTCAGCTAGAAGAAGAGAAAACAGGCTAGCATTTGTTTTGTTTCATTTAATCTATTATTAATCATTTGTTAACTATATTAACCTTATAATAAAACCATTAAAACAAGCATAATAATGTCCATAAATGCCCACTCACATTTCAAATGGTTTAATTACCATTTGAGGACCCCCATTTTAAAAGCCATAGCTAATAAACACTTTTTGCTAATAGAACAACACTTTTGCATTTTACGCGATTTACTCCTTTTTGCCAAATTAAGCATTTAAACGGTAAAATTTCTTTACAAAATTTTCACGTAATTAATCTATCATGTTGCAGACCTTATTAAAATAATAAAATAAATATTTTGACTTCGGGTTTATGGTCCCGAAACTACTATTCTGATCTGACCTAAAAACGGGCTGTTACAAGCTATGTAATGGCACTTAGTGTCCAAGATATCAAGTATTCAGCAGTATTTCGAAAATATATGAGTTGGTTATGAGTTTGTACAGGTATGTACATGGAAAGTATAAACTTCAATTGGAAGAGTTATGAATTTGCATATCAGTTCATGATTAGGCATATGGAAAGCTTGATGTTACCATGAATTACATGTTAAATAGTTCAACTTGTTGATTTATGTAATATGATTTGTTGAGTTTAGCTCCTACGAGCTTACTAAGCTATAAAACTTACTTTGTTTATTTTTCTTGTGTTTTATAATGAATTCAAACTAGATTGGATTCGTGGATCGTCGGAGGCTACGCCACACTATCCAACCATCATTTTGGTACTTTTGAACTTATGGTTTGATCATATGGCATGTATAGGAACTATAGTCATGTTGGTTATGTTTGGTAGTGAGTTTTTCCATTTGAGATGGCTTGTAAATGTATTTGTTTTGATTTGTGTATATAGCCATGAAAGTTGGCTTGTTTTGGTATGTTTGAGCATAGTGTATGTACGTAAAAGTATATGACTTATGTTATGAAGTTGTGGAATTAGTATCATGCTTGTGAATTGGTACTAATGAATTATGGTTGTAACATCCTGGATTATAGCCTATGCATTAGTATGTCTTATGTGTTATGGATGTGATGTGTGCATTTTTAAAAACTTGGAAATGTAAGGAAATGACTTGGAAATGTAAGGAAATGTCTTGTCTTGGAAATGTAAGGAAATGACTTGGAAATGGAAGGAAATGTCTTGTCTTGGAAATGTAAGGAAATGACTTGGAAATGTAAGGAAATGTCTTGTCTTGGAAATGTAAGGAAATGTCTTGGAAATGTAAGGAAATGTCTTAGAAATGTATGGAAATGCTTTAGAAATGTCAAGTTTAAAGTTTAAAAGAGGGACATGAAGCAAGGTAGTCTTAAGAGAAAATGTATGTGAAATATGACATACAAATAGCCTTGGTAAAATGGCTACAAGGCGCCACTTAAGGGCCTAGTAAGTGACGCCACATACATAGGAAAATAGGCTAAGGATCGAATCGCATGGGAAGCAAATAAAGAATTTTATTTTTGCTACAACGAGCAGAGAGGTGGATGGTATTAAGGCTCTTAAAAGAGGAGTTTTATTCTCTTTAAAATTCGACAAATAGATAGATAATGATGGGTTATTATTAGTATTATTTTTATTAAGAGATAAGAGATAATTGATGGATTAAATTCTTTTAATTTGAATATATTGATAATTAAAGAGATAAAGCTATCAAAATAGAAGAGTGATGGCCAAGTAAGGGATTCTAAGTTAGTAATTTTGGCTACTAAAGGAAAAGAGGGCCATTCATTCTTTCTTTCAACTCTCTCTCTGTAAATTCTCTCTAGCAAATAACTCCTCTCTTCTCTTTTATTTTTCCAAGTCGAAATACCTTGTGCTCTAGCCGATCCTCCATCTTTATTCTTCTTTCTCTTTTCTTTCTTTATACCAATCAAAAGCCGAAATCAAGATCCTTCTAGCCTACATAGCCGAATATTGTTAAAGGTTCAAGCAAGGATTGCCGATTTCTAAAGTAAGGGTAAGATCTCATTCGGTTTCATCCTTTTTTTCTTTTAAGATTTGCCGAAATCTAGGTCTAACCCCATTAATATCTTGTTGTCGAAACTTTGAAGAGATCTTTCGGGATTTACTAAGTGTCGACTACAAGGAAGGAGAAGTTCTTTTCCCGAAGGTACACTATAGGCCGCGTGTTCCCTAGTTATTCGGTGAGTTTAGGGATTTAAAATCCACAAGGTAAGTGTCTATAGCATTCGACCAAGGCCATGTTTGGTAAATATATGTGTTCATTAATCATTCAAAAGCCGAAACTAATCTATTCAAGTAATCTAGTGATTGTCGATTTCAAGAAAGAAGGATACAAAGTTTTCGGCATTTGATTAGACATCAATCGGCACCAAGGTAAGTTTTGAGTTACAATAATCCTGTTGGGATTTGGTTTTATGGCTGAAAGGTTTTTATTAAATTTCCAAGTGTTGGTCGAATATAGGCATTAAAGATCTAAAGCAGTGGATCAGATTTTCGGGATTTCAGTGAATTTGTTAAGCGAATCAGGTGTGTACCCCACACTAATCTTAATAGATTTATGGCTTAAACTTGATATATGTGTTAATATGAAAGTGTAAGAATGTGGCTAAGGTACCATGATATGGTACAAAGTACTCAGGTACGTTTCCTACTCCTACTAGGATTATGAAATATGTTATATTTAACATATGATAAGTAATAAGAATGTGAAATTTGGCATGTTAATGCATAATATGTATGATATGGGGCATATGGGTTATTGAAAAAGGGAAGTGAATGTGGTGACCTAAGACCACGATATTTGAATGTGGTGACCTAAGACCACGAGATCTGAATGTGGTGACCTAAGACCACGATATCTGAACGTGGTGACCTAAGACCACGATATCTGAGTGTGGTGACCTAAGACCACGAATACTCATAAGAGGCGATGAGCACGCCGATTGCAGCTGATCGCCTTCGATGGTGTGTAGCGGGTGGAGGGTTGACTTAGTAGTCCCTACGGTGTGCAGGTTGGTACGGGTGATGTGTAGCGGATGGCATCTAGGTTTGGGTTTGGGTTGCATCATTTTAATTTAATGATATATGAATTTGTATGCTATGAAATACCTAAATTTGTTAAGACTTAGTGTTGTGTTACACATTGAGTCTGTTGACTCACCTGTTGTGGGAACATTTTTCGTGTGATGATCGAGAATGGGCCTGGGTCAGTGCGAAGCTTAGGATGGCCATGCTCAAGCAAGAAATTCATTTTATTTGGACAACTTTATTTTAAGTACTTTGGTTTTAATTTTGGGATTTATTTGATGTAATAAGGCCATAGTTGAATTACATTAATTTTTCTTTTAATTACTATGTACGAATTTTTATCAAGTGAAGTTGAAGTAGATTTATTTTAAAACAAAGCCTAAACGTTTTGTCACCTAAAGTAAAGGATTTTAATAATGAAATAAACTTGTTTTCAACTCAAGCCCAACCCAACACAATCTTTCTTTCAAAACACACAAGTTTTTCCCAAGTAACAAAAGAATTTTTAACCGGTTTACTTCGAGGAACATACCAGATCCGGTCCAGGCTCGTGGGCCGGGTGTGGGGTGTTTCAATGGTTGGAAAATGATTATAGATGTGCTAATGCTACTTTGTGAGGTGTTTAATGTTACTTGGAAATGGTTGATGAATTGATGATGTTGTGATTGAGGTTAAAACTAAGAAATGCTTAGATGAAATGGTAGGAATTATGTTTGATTTGGTTATCTTGGGTTGCCTATTATGCTTTATTTTGGTTTCATATGTGTAGGTGAAGGTGTGTATCAAATGGGGTGGTAAAATGGCTTGGTAAATAGCCTATTTTTGTCTACACAGGCAGAGACACGAGCGTGTGTCTCAGCTGTGTGTGACACATGGTCATGATACACGGCTGTGTGTCCCCTGGTGTTGAAATTGAAATGAAGTCAGTATGCACCACACGGTCTCACACACGAGCGTGTGATCGGCCGTGTGCTACAAGTCAGTATACCCTCTAATTGGCACACGGCCTAGCACAAAGGCGTGTGACTTGGCCGTGTTGCATAAGTGTGTATTCACTACAGGTTTGACACAGCCTAGCACACAGCCTGGCACACGGGCGTGTGTGGCCATTTCGAAGGGCACACGGGCAAGACACATGGGTGTGTGGTTGGCCGTGTGACCCAAATCAATAACCTCACTTGTTTGGACACGGGGTAGGACACGAGCTGGGAAACGGCCATGTGCTCCCAATTCGAATGTGCACAACATATGACACAGGCGTGTTTGTCGGCCGTGTGAGACACAAGGCCTGGTCATACGACCGTGTGTCCCCTATTTTGGAGAAAAAATTTGCTAAGTGTTTCAAAATTTCCAAAGTTTTTGGTTTAGTCCCGAACCACTCCCAATGCATGTTTAAGGCTTCGTAGGCTCGTTTATGGGACACTATGATTGATTATGATTGGTTTGTATTTGATTTGATAAATTGTATATGAAATGTATGTTTAAAGGTGTTGAAAGTCTGGTAATGCTCTATAACCCTATTCCAACATCGAATACAGGTGAGGGGTGTTACATATATTGGTATCAGAGCAACAGTTTAGTTGATTCTAGAACTAACGTAGCGTGTGTGAGAGTCTAGCTATACATGCCATATATAAACTGTGATAATGTGATGACTCCTGACGTTTAAAAATGTGTTTTTATATAGCAAATGGATCACAATAGAGCTATAGCTGATGAGGTTGAGAGTAATGTGCCTGCTCCCGCACAAGGGACAGCGCTGTCTGATTCTAGACCCGTGACGGGTAGCCAGGGAAGAGAGGCTAAAGAAGCCTTCTTCCAAATGATGAACGAGTGGTTCACTCAATATATTCGAACGAACCCGGTTGCTCAACAACCTCCACCCCTCCTAATCTCCATCCTATACTCATAGCTCCTCAAGGAGTTGAGTTTTAAAGATTGAACAAGCCTCCAGTTGATAAGACTCGTAAACACAGGGTTGAAGAGTTCAGGGCTAATGTTGACATGATTCTGAGAGAGCTGAGTTTTGGCTTGAAAATACGATCCGAGTGTTTGATGAACTTTCTTGTACACCGGCTGAATGTTTAAAGTGTGCTATATCCCTTCTGAGAGATACCACATATTAATGGTGGAATACATTAGTATCAGTCGTGCCGAGGGAGAGAGTCACCTGGGAATTCTTTCAAACCAAGTTTTGAAAGAAATATATCAGTCAACTGTTTCTGGATCAAAAGCATAAAGAGTTTTTAGAACTGAAACAAGGTCGCATGACCGTAACCGAGTGCGAGAGAGAATGTGTATGATTGAGCAAGTATGCTCAGGAGTATGTTTCTACCAAAGAGATTATGTGCAAGATGTTTGTTGACGGGTTGAACGAAGATATTAAACTTCTGGTTGGAATTTTGGAATTGAAAGAATCTGTGGTTTTGGTTGATAGAGCTTGCAAAGCCGAAGAACATAGCAAAGAAAAGAAAAAGGCTGATTCCAAGGCAAGAGATTCAAGGAAGAGACCGATGAGTAAACCTTATCATTCCTAGTCGAAGAAATCCAGAGACTATTTTAACCGATCAACAGCTTCAGTGGGATATTCCAATCAAGATCGTGGAAAGCAATACACCAGCCCTAAAGCTCAAGCCACATCAGTATCTAGTGTTGGCAATGTAAAAGACGTTAAAACTGAGTGTCAACAGTATGGAAGACGACATTTTGGAGATTGTTGGGTGAAATATAATAATAGAGCTTGTTACAGTTTTTGTTCATGAGATCATTTTATCAGAGATTGTCCCAAGCTAAATGAAAAAGATAAGTCTCAGAATGTAAGATTGAGCAATACAGCTACTCGAGGGAGGCCGCCAAGAAATGCAGGAAATGCAAGTGGTAATCGTGGTACAATGAGAGATTCTATAGTGAGATCTGAGGCCAGAGTACCTGTTAGAGTTTACGCTATTTGTGCTCGCGAAGATGTGTCATCACCACATTTCATTACTGGTACATTTTCTCTTTACGACACTAATGTTATTGCATTAATTGATCCTGGATCGACTCATTTGTATATATGTATGAATTTGTTGTCTAATAAGAGTTTGCCTGTAACAGCCCGATTTAGGGCCTAGTCGGAATAGTGGTGCGAGACCACGAATCCGAGGTGAAATTATAAGTTTACAAAGTTTATGTCATGTTTGCATGCTAGTATGAATGTTTCATGAAGCAATTTTATTAAATTGTGGTGGATTGGTCCAAAAAGGACTAAATTGCAAAAGTTGCAAAATATGAGTTTCTAGGAGCTTTTTGTGTGAAATAGCTTTGGAATAGTAATTAGAAGTCCTTAAATAGAAATTTTTCCAAAATTATTATTTTGGACAAAATTGGCCTTGAGATGGTGTTAAACAGAAACTTTTAAAAGGAAGGGCATTTTGGTCATTTGCCTAATTAGTAATTAAAATAGGAAAAAGATGAGAAAAATTCACTCATCTTCTTCCTTGTTGCTGCTGAAAAAAGTGGAGACACTATAGCTAGGGCTATTCATTTTTTTCAAGCTTGCTAGTAAGTTCATCTTAGTCCCGTTTTTAATATTCTTCGTATTTTCGGAGTTCTCATATTATGAATTAGCCATTTCTAGCTATTAAATGAGCTATGATGCATGTTCAAAAATTTACCCATGATTTCCATGCATGTTAAATGATGTTTTATGGAAGTTTATGAAGGTTTGATGCTTGATAAACCTCTTTCCCTTAATGAATTTCATGACAAATGGTAGTATGGACCATTTTGTAATAGTTATAAAATTGGTCATACCTACTAGAAATAGAAAGAATTGATGATTGCTATAGTAGAGAAAATGATTCAGCTAAGTATGAGGTTTAAGGAAATTGAATGAAAAAAATTTTACGAGCCTAAGGGCAAAACTGCAAATATTAGAAAGTATAGGAGCAATATAGTAATTTTGCCAAAGTATGACTTATGAGTCAATTTAGTTAATGGGAGTATTAAATGATCTATTTGTGACTATAGATCAAGAAAAACGAAGCTCGAATCGAATCCGAGGCAAGAACAAAGTCGAAGACTAAATTCCATATCTACATACCTTTTGTATTTTGAGGTAAGTTTGTATGATTTCTGATCTTTATTGATTTCTATCATTAAATTGCTTAGTATAATGTCTATTGTATACTTAATTTTTTGTAAATAAAGAAATCAATGAGATTAAATATTGATCAAGTCCCGATTGAAGAAGAAATGCCCAGGATACTCTATCTATCACATGAGACAAGAAAGTCCGTATAAGACCAAGTCTAGGCATGGCATCGGCAATCAAGCAGATATCATGTAAGTCCAAGGCAAGCTTGGCATTGAACAGATATCAAGTAAGTCCAAGGCAAGCTTGGCCTTGAACAGATATCATGTAAGCCCAAGGCAAGCTTGGCATTGAACAGATATCAAGTAAGTCCAAGGCAAGCTTGGCATTGAACAAATATGAAGTAAGTCCAAGGCAAGCTTGGCATTGAACAGATATCATGTAAGCCCAAAGCAAGCTTGGCATTAAACAGATATCATGTAAGTCCAAGGAAGGCTTGGCATTGAATAGATATCAAGTAAGTCCAAGGCAAGCTTGGCATTGAACAGTTATTATGTAAGCCCAAGACAAGTCTTGGCATTAAAAAGCTATCAAGAGAAAGAGATTTCATGTAAGTCCCAGCCAAGGCTCGGCATTGACCAATTCATGAGTAAAAACTTCGTGTAAGTCCATGTCAAGACATGGCCTCGAAACCAAGACGAGATTTAGTATCCTTGGCTATTCTCAGAAATTCATCGGGCAAAATGGGTAGAGGTAAAATGAGATAACAAGAAAATTTAGAGAGCAAAGTTATTATCAAGATGAAATTGGGTATCAGCTATGTTATGAATGATGAATTAGAGACTATGGTCATTATGTTAAAGTATACTGATCAAGGTGATCAAGTGAAACAGGTACCTTGTTTACCTTACAAGTAAGAGAATAGTAAGTATCATGAGACAAGTAAGAATCATGTAGGAGTAAGTAAGCTTATTAGCCGAAATTATGATACCATTGTTATGTCAAATGGATTATATATTAAGAAAGTATGTTGATATGTGCTTTGTATGCAAACTTACTAAGCTAAATGCTTACGTCCTTTATTTCTTTCTTTCTATGTAGTCCTGCCAAGCTAAATTGGGGAATCGTCGGAGTCGGAGCTCGTAGCACACTATCAATCTTCTTTTTGGTATAGCCAAATTATTTTACTAAGTATGGCATGTATAGGAAGCATTCATTTTGAGAATATGTTTTAAGAAGGGCCATTGTGTAGACTATCAAGTTATTATTCTTTTGTATATGGTTAATTGATTGGCCAAATTGACTATGTATGAATGTTTATTGCGGTTAATATAGTATGTGGTATAGTTTATGAAATATATTGAGTTGATTTTGTTTTTAGGGTGGTAAATGGCTTGGTAAATAGCCTCTAACTACCCACACGGTTTGACACACGGGCGTGTGTCTAGGCCGTGTGTACCCTGCACCTAATTATTATTAGTTAAATTAGGCCACGGGTGAACCCCACGACCGTGTTCATAAGCCGTGTAGGACACACGGTTTGTATATGGGCGTGTGCTCAAGCCGTGTGGATTAAGTCAATAGCCTCACACGGTTGGTAGACACGGGCGTGTCCAGGTCGTGTGAAAATTGGCAGTAACTCCCCACGGTTGGTGACATGGGCGTGTCCAAGAGTACACGGGCGTGTCCCAAGCAACATGGGCGTGTAGCCCCTGTTTTGGGGAAAAGTTTTCGATTGAGTTCCGAAAGTGTCTAGATATGTGTATGAGGCCCCGTAGGCTTATGACATGTACGAGTTGGTTAGGAAAGATAAGTTTTTATTTAATTTGGAACAAAATTTTAGTCAGTAAGTGTAGGTTTAAGTGAGTTCAAACATGGTAATGTTCCGTATCCAGTCTTAACATCGGTCTCGGGTACGGGGTGTTACATTTAGTGGTATCAAAGTTATGATTTAGTCAGTTCTAGGAGTAACGTAGGACGAGCATGAGTCTAGTTATACATGCCATACGTAAGAATGTTTTTATAATGATAGTGTGATGACTCCTGACGACTTAAATTATGTTTATACATATAATAAATGGATCCCGACAGAGATATGGCGAATGATGTAAAAAATAATGCACCAGCTCCCGCAGAAGGGACGGTGCCGAACGAGAATGAGAATAGACCCACTTCGGTGAGTCAAGAAGGAGAAGAGGCTAGAGAAGCCTTCCTCCACATGATGAACACATGGTATACAGAGTTCGTTCGGGCGAACCCGAATGCACAACCCCCTCCACCCCCGCCTATTCCACAACCTGCTCTAGTATCCCCTCAAGTAGTAGAGGTGGTAAGAGGAGATAAACCTCCAATTGATAAGATCAGGAAACATGGGGCAGAAGAATTTTGGGCTAAAAGAGATGATCATCCAGAGAAGGCTGAATTCTGGTTAGAAAATACCATCAGGGTATTCAATGAACTGTCATGCACACCTGAAGAATGCATGAAGTGTGTAATCTCTCTCTTAAGAGATTCTCCTTATCAATGGTGGAACACCCTTGTGTCGGTAATATCGAGGGAAAGGGTCACGTGGGAATTTTTCCAAGAAGAGTTCAAGAAAAAGTATATCAGTCAAAGGTTTATAGATCAGAAGAGGAAGGAATTCCTAGAGCTGAAGCAAGGTAAAATGTCAGTGACCGATTACGAGCGAGAGTTTGTACGGCTCAGCAAATACGCTCGTGAGTGTGTGTCCACTGAGGCCATTATGAGTAAACAGTTTGAAGAAGGATTAAATGAGGACATCAAGTCATTTTTTGCGGTACTTGAATTAAAGGAATTCGCTGTGTTAGTAGAAAGGGCTTGTAAAGCCTAAGAATTATTAAAAGAGAAGAAGAAGTCTGTAACTGAGTCTCGCGACTCTAGAATGAGACAGTGGAATAAGTCATTCCAGTCTTCGTTCAAAAAGTCAAGAGATTTCCCTACTCGATCAACTAATTCCACTGGATTTTCAAGGAAAGACAAGAGTAAACTGCATTCAGGGAACAAAGCACAGACGACTTTAGTTGCAAGTGTTGGGAATTTTAGGTCTGATAGACCTGAATGTCCACAGTGTGGCAGACGTTATCTCGGAGAATGTCGAGCACATGAAAATGCATGTTTTAGATATGGATCCCAAGACCATTTTAAAAAAAATTGTCCAAAGATGATGAAGGAAGAGAGAACTCAGAACCCAAGATCCGGGAGTATGACCCGAGGAAGACCGCAGAGAAACCCGGGAAGTAGGACAAGTGGAAGAGGTAACCCCAGAGTACAGGCTGTGAGACCCGAGGGTAGAGTGCCTACAAGGACTTATGCCTTCCGCACTCGCAAAGAGGCATCTTTTCCTGATGTTATTACGTGTGCCTTTTCTCTTTACAATACCAAAATTGTTGCTTTAATAGATCCTGGATCCACACACTCTTACATTTGTATGAAATTAGTATCCGATTTGAGTATGCCTATAGATTCTACAGAATTTGTGATTAAAGTGTCCAATACTTTAGGCAAGAGTGTGTTGGTTGATAAAGTATGTAGAGATTGTCCATTAATGATTAGAGGTCATTACTTTAAAGCAAATCTTATGTTGTTACCATTTGATGAATTCGACCTCATTCTTGGTATGGACTGGTTGACTACCCATAAGGTGATAGTTAATTGTGAGAAGAAATACATCGAGATGAGATGTGAGAATGGGGATACTCATTGTCGGTGATGATTTCTCATATGACGGCACAGATATATATAAGAAAAAGGTATAAAGCATATCTGGCCTTTGTGATGAATGATAAAGAAACAAAGTTAAAGATTGAGTCAGTACCGATAGTATGTAGTACTTGGATGTTTTCCCTGAGCAATTGCCAGGACTACCACCAGTTAGAGAGGTTGAGTTTAGCATTGAGCTAGCTCCCAGTACTGTACCGATATCTATTACTCCTTACAGAATGGCTCCAACAGAGTTGAAAGAATTGAAGTTACAGTTGCAAGAGTTGACAGAAAAAAGCTTTGCAAGATCAAGTTGTTCACCATGGGGTGCTCTGGTTTTATTTGTGAAAAAGAAAGATGGCACCATGAGATTGTGCATAGATTACCGTCGGCTCAATAAAGTGACAATAAAGAACAAGTTCCCATTGCCTAGGATCGATGATTTGTTCGATCAATTGAAAGGATCCACTGTGTTCTTCAAAATAGACTTGAGATCCGGGTACTACCTGCTGAGAGTGAAAGATTCAGATGTATCCAAGACCGCCTTTCAAACAAGGTATGGGCACTATGAATTTTTAGTCATGCCCTTTGGGTTGAACAATGCACCTGCGGTATTCATGGATTTAATGAACTGCATTTTTAGGCCGTACCTAGACAAGTTTGTAGTCGTTTTTATTGACGACATACTGATTTATTCTCGGGACAAGAATGAGCATACTGAGCACCTACGAATAGTTTTATAGACTCTTTAAGAAAATCAGTTGTATGCCAGGTTCAGTAAAAGTGCATTTTGGCTCAAGGAAGTGGGATTCCTCGGACATATTGTCTCGAGAGATGGAGTCCGAGTAGATCCCAGTAAAGTCTCGGCCATAATGGACTGGAAGCCACCGAAGAACATCTCTGAGATTAGAAGTTTTCTAGGCCTAGCCGACTATTACAGACGTTTTGTTAAGGGGTTTTCCATGATTGCAACTCCAATGACTAAATTGTTACAGAAGAATGTGAAGTTTGAGTGGACAGAAAGATGCCAACATAGTTTTGATAAACTGAAGACAATGTTGACAGAAGCTCCAGTTTTAGTACAACCCGAGTCAGGGAAAGAATTCATAATTTACAGTGATGCATCCTTAAATGGATTAGGTTGTGTACTCATGTAAGAAGGCAAGGTGATTGCTTATGCCTCCCGACAATTGAAGCCTCATGAGAAGAATTATCCGACGCATGATTTAGAGTTGGCTGCCATAGTCTTCGCTTTGAAGATTTGGCGACACCATTTATATGGTAAAAAATGTCAGATTTTTACTGATCACAAAAGTCTGAAGTATTTGATGACGCAGAAAGAGCTGAACTTAAGACAACGGAGATGGTTAGAGTTGATAAAAGACTATGAATTGGTCATTGACTACCATCCAGGAAAGGCGAATATGGTTACCGATGCTTTGAGCAGGAAATCTCTATTTGCTCTAAGAGCATTGAATTCAAGAATGTTTTTATCTAACAATGGTTCTATTTTAGCTGAGTTGAGAGCTAGACCAATGTTTCTTCAAGAGGTATTTGAGGCTCAGAAAGAAGATAGTGAAGTGCAAATCAAGAAAGCTCAGTGCGAGTCAAATGCTGAATTCGATTTTCGAACTAATTCTGATGGATACTTGATGTTTAGAAATAGAATCTGTGTACCGAGGAAAGAGAAGCTTGTTCAGAGAATTCTACATGAGGCACATAACAGATGTTTATCTGTACATCCAGGAAGTACTAAGATGTATAATGATTTAAAGCAACTGTATTGGTGGCCAAAAATGAAGAAAGATATTTCAAAGTTTGTTTCCAAGTGCTTGATTTGTCAGCAAGTAAAGGCTGAACACCAAGTACCTTCGGGTTTACTTCAGCCCATCTTGGTTTCCGAATGGAAATGGGACCGCGTTACCATGGATTTTGTAACGGGTTTACCGTTGTCACCAACTAAGAAGGATGCTATATGGGTTGTAGTTGATAGACTTACAAAGTCAGCCCATTTCATACCAGTACGAGTGGATTTCTCCCTCGACAAGTTGGCAAACTTGTATGTTTCAGAAATAGTAAGGCTTCATGGAGTTCCTTTATCGATTATATCGGATAGAGACCCGAGATTTATATCTCAATTTTGGAAGAAGCTGCAAGAAGCCCTGGGTACAAAGTTAAACTTTAGTACGGCTTTTCATCCTCAGACTGACGGTCAGTCGGAAAGAGTAATTCAAGTACTTGAGGATATGCTCAGATGTTGTATTCTTGAATTCCAAGGCAGTTGGGAAAAGTTCCTCCCGTTGGCAGAATTTGCCTATAATAATAGTTTCCAATCGAGCTTAAAGATGGCGCCTTATGAGGCTCTATATGGGCGTAAGTCACGAGAACACCTTTGTTTTGGATCGACTCAAGGAAAACCAAATTCACGGGGTTGATTTGGTTAAAGAAGCTGAAGAGAAAGTGAAAGTGATACAAGAATGTTTAAAAGCTGCATTAGACAGACAGAAATCCTATTCGGACTTAAAGAGAAAAGAGATAGAGTACCAAGTTGGAGATAAAGTTTTCTTGAAAGTGTCACCATGGAGAAAAGTTCTCAGATTTGGCTGGAAAGGCAAGCTAAGCCCACGTTTCATCAGACCTTACGAGATCACTGAAGGAGTTGGGCCGGTAGCTTACCGTTTAGCTTTGCCATCAGAATTAGAAAAGATACATGATGTGTTTCATGTGTCAATGTTACGACGCTACAGATCAGATCCTTCGCATGTAATTACCCCGTCAGAAATAGAGATTCATCCCGGCATGACTTACAGTAAAGAACCAGTTAAAATTTTAGCTCAGGAAGTTAAGCAGTTAAGGAATAAAAGTATTGCCCTAGTGAAAGTATTGTGGCCAAAACATGGAATAGAAGAAGCTACATGGGAACCAGAAAAGGGTATGAGAAATCAGTATCCAAACCTTTTTACTGGTAAGATTTTCGAGGACGAAAATCCCTAAGGGGGGAGAATTGTAACAGCCTGATTTAGGGCCTAGTCAGAATAGTGGTGCGAGACCACAAATCCGAGGTGAAATTATGAGTTCACAAAGTTTATGTCATGTTTGCATGCTAGTATGAATGTTTCATGAAGCAATTTTATTAAATTGTGGTGGATTGGTCCAAAAAGGACTAAATTGTAAAAGTTACAAAATATGAGTTTCTAGAAGCTTTTTGTGTGAAATAGCTTTAGAATAGTAATTAGAAGTCCTTAAATAGCAATTTTTCCAAAAATACTATTTTGGACAAAATTGGCCTTGAGATGGTGTTAAATAGAAACTTTTAAAAGGAAGAGCATTTTGGTCATTTGCCTAATTAGTAATTAAAATAGGAAAAGATGAGAAAAATTCACTCATCTTCTTCCTTGTTGTTTGCCGAAAAGTGGAGACACCATAGCTAGGGCTCTTCATTTTTTTCAAGCTTGCTAGTAAGTTCATCTTAGTCCCGTTTTTGATATTCTTCGTATTTTTGGAGTTCTAGTATTATGAATTAGCCATTTCTAGCTATTAAATGAGCTATGATGCATGTTCAAAAATTTACCCATGATTTCCATGCATGCTAAATGATGTTTTATGGAAGTTTATGAAGGTTTGATGCTTGATAAACCTCTTTTCCTTAATGAATTTCATGAAAAATGGTAGTATGGACCATTTTGTAATAGTTATAAAATTGGTCATACCTACTAGAAATAGAAAGAATTGATGATTGCTATACTGAGAAAATGATTCAGCTAAGCTGAGGTTTAAGGAAATTGAATGAAAAAAATTTTACGAGCCTAAGGGCAAAAGTGCAAATATTAGAAAGTATAGGGGCAAAATAGTAATTTTGCTAAAGTATGAGTTATGGGTCAATTTAGTTAACGGGGGTATTAAATGATCTATTTGTGACTATAGATCAAGAAAACCGAAGCCCGGATCGAAACCGAGGCAAGAATAAAGTCGTAGACTAAATTCCATATCTACATACATTTTGTATTTTGAGGTAAGTTTGTATGATTTCTGATCTTTATTGATTTCTATCATTAAATTGCTTAGTATAATGTCTATTGTATTCATGGAATACTTAATGTTTTGTAAATAAAGAAATCAATGAGATTAAATATTGAACAAGTCCCGATTGAAGAAGAAATGCCCAGGATACTCTATCTATCACATGAGACAAGAAAGTCCGTATAAGACCAAGTCTAGGCATGGCATCGGCAATCAAGCAGATATCATGTAAGTCCAAGGCAAGCTTGGCATTGAACAGATATCAAGTAAGTCCAAGGCAAGCTTGGCATTGAACAGATATCAAGTCCAAGGCAAGCTTGGCATTGAACAGTTATCATGTAAGCACAAGGCAAGCTTGGCATTGAACAGATATCATGTAAGTCCAAGGCAAGCTTGGCATTGAACAGATATCAAGTAAGTCCAAGGCAAGCTTGGCATTGAACAGTTATTATGTAAGCCCAAGACAAGTCTTGGCATTAAAAAGCTATCAAGGGAAAGAGATTTCATGTAAGTCCCAGCCAAGGCTCGGCATTGACCAGTTCATGAGTAAGAACTTCGTATAAGTCCATGTCAAGACATGGCCTCGAAACAAAGACGAGATTTAGTATCCTCGGCTATTCTCAGAAATTCATCGGGCAAAATGGGCAGAGGTAAAATTAGATAACAAGAAAATTTAGAGAGCAAAGTTATTATCAAGATGAAATTGGGTATCAGCTATGTTATGAATGATGAATTAGAGACTATGGTCATTATGTTAAAGTATACTGATCAAGGTGATCAAGTGAAACAGGTACCTTGTTTACCTTACAAGTAAGAGAATAGTAAGTATCATGAGACAAGTAAGAATCATGTAGGAGTAAGTAAGCTTATTAGCCGAAATTATGATACCATTGTTATGTCAAATGGATTATATATTAAGCAAGTATGTTGATATGTGCTTTGTATGCAAACTTACTAAGCTAAATGCTTACGTCCTTTATTTCTTTCTTTCTATGTAGTCCCGCCAAGCTAAATTGGGGAATCGTCGGAGTCGGAGCTCGTAGCACACTATCAATCTTCTTTTTGGTATAGCCAAATTATTTTACTAAGTATGGCATGTATAGGAAGCATTCATTTTGAGAATATGTTTTAAGAAGGGCCATTTGTAGACTATCAAGTTATTATTCTTTTGTATATGGTTAATTGATTGGCCAAATTGACTATGTATGAATGTTTATTGAGGTTAATATAGTATGTGGTATAGTTTATGAAATATATTGAGTTGATTTTATTTTTAGGGTGGTAAATGGCTTGGTAAATAGCGTCTAACTGCCCACACGATTTGACACACGGGCGTGTGTCTAGGCCGTGTGTACCCTGCACCTTATTATTATTAGTTAAATTAGGCCACGGGTGAACCCCACGACCGTGTTCATAAGCCGTGCAGGACACACGATTTGTATATGGGTGTGTGCTCAAGCCGTGTGGATTAAGTCAGTAGCCTCACACGGTTGGTAGACACGGGCGTGTCCAGGCCATGTGAAAATTGGCAGTAACTCCCCACGGTTGGTAACATGGGCGTGTCCAAGAGTACACGGGCGTGTCCCAAGCAACATGGGTGTGTGGCCCCTATTTTGGGGAAAAGTTTTCGATTGAGTTTCGAAAGTGTCCAGAGATGTGTATGAGGCCTCGTAGGCTTATGGGATGTATGAGTTGGTGAGGAAAGATAAGTTTTTTTTTTAATTCGGAACAAAATTTTAGTCAGTAAGTGTATATTTAAGTGAGTTCAAGCATGGTAATGTTCCGTATCCAGTCTTAACATCGGTCTCAGGTACGGGGTGTTACATTGCCTGTCAAGTCTATTGAGTTTGTGATTAAAGTATCGAACCCCTTAGGCAAGTCTGTTTTAGTTGAGAAAATTTGTAAGAATTGTCCTTTGATGACTCAGGGTTACTGTTTTCTGGCTGACTTGATTCTTCTACCGTTCGATGAGTTTGATGTGATTCTGGTATGGACTAGCTGACTATGCATGATGCTGTTGTGAATTGTAGACGAAGATTATCGAATTGAAATGTCAGAGTAGTGAAATTTTTCGGATTGATTCTGATGATTCGAGTGAATTACCTATCATGATATCGTCTATGTTAGCTTAGAAATGTATGAAAAAGGGCTACGATGCATATCTTGCATACGTAGTAGATACAAAAGTGCCTGAATCAAAGATTGAATTTGTACCTGTTGTTTGTGAGTTTTCGGATGTATTTCTAGAAGAATTATCGGGTTTGCCACCGATCAAATAGGTTGAATTTGGTACTGAATTAGTACCAGGAATAACACCGATATCGATAGCTCCGTACCGAATGGCTCCAACAGAATTAAAAGAGTTGAAAGCTCAGTTGCAAGAATTGACAGACAGAGGTTTTGCACGACCGAGTTATTCACCCTGGGGTGCACCAGTATTGTTTGTAAAGAAGAAAGATGGCATGATGAGAATGTGTATCGATTACAGACAGCTGACTAAAGTGACTATAAAGAACAAATATCCTCTACTGTGGGTTGATGATTTATTTGATCAGTTGAAAGGGGCTATAGTATTTTCAAAGATTGATTTGACATCGGGTTATTATTAGTTACGAGTCAAAGAGTCGGATGTGCCAAAAATCGCGTTCAAAATGAGGTACGGATATTATGAATTCCTTGTTATGCCTTTCGTATTAACTAATGCTCCTGCAATTTTTATGGACTTGATGAGCTGGATATTCAAACCGTATTTAGATAGATTCATTGTTGTATTCATTGACGACATTTTGATCTATTCACGAGATGAATCTGAACATATCGAGCACTTGAGAATTGTGTTACAAACTCTACGTGATAAGCAATTGTTTGCAAAGTTCAGTAAATGTGAGTTTTGGCTCCGAGAGGTGGATTTCTGGGGCATATCATTTCAGCGGAAGGTATTAGAGTTGACCCGAGTAAGATTTATGTGTCTGAAGTCCGTAGTTTTCTACGCTTAGTTGGCTATTACTGAAGATTCGTGAAAGGATTTTCGATGATTGTGACACCGATGACACGACTGCTTCAGAAAGATGTGAAATTCGAATGGTCAGAAAAATGTCAGCAAAGTTTCGAACAGCTGAAAGTACTGTTAACTGAAGCACCAGTTTTGGCTCAACCTGAATCAGGGAAAGAGTTTGTGATTTATAGTAACGCGTCATTAAACGGTCTGGTATGTGTTCTGATGCAAGAAGGAAAAGTTATAGCTTATGCTTCCGACAATTGAAACAGCATGAAAAGAACTATCCGACGCACTACTTAGAGTTGGCTGCAATTGTGTTCGTATTGAAAATTTGGCGACACTATTTATTTGGTGAAAAATGCCACATTTATATGGATCACAAAAGCTTAAAATATTTGATGTCATAGAAAGATTTGAATCTGCGACAAAGAAGATGGCTCGAGTTATTGAAAGATTATGAATTTGTGATTGATTATCACCTGGGAAAAGCTAATGTTGTTGCTGATGCCCTGAGCCAAAAATCTTTGTTTATGCTACGAGCAAGGAATACCCAGTTGATGATTTGTGATGATGAGTCTCTTTTAGCTGAATTAAAAGCTAAATCGGTATTTCTTCAACAAATCTGTGAAGCTCAGAAAGATGACCATGAATTGCATGTTAAACGAACTCAATGTGAGACTATCCCTAATTCAGAGTTTCAGATTGGAGCTGATGATTGTTTAAGGTTTTGGAGTAGAATTTGCATACCGAGAAATTTAGAACTCATTCAAAAGATTTGGCACGAAGCGCACAATAGTTGTTTATCTGTTCATCTGGGGAGTACCAAAATGTACAACGATTTGAAACAATTTTATTGGTGGCAAGGCATGAAACGAGCTATCTCAGAGTTTGTTTCTAAATGTTTGATTTGTCAGCAAATCAAAGCTGAACATCAAGTACCATCGGGTTTACTGTAGCCTGTGATGATTCCCGAGTGGAAATGGGATAAATTTACAATGGATTTTATATTGGGATTGCCCCTAACTCTGAAAAAGAAAGATGCTATCTGGGTTGTCGTTGTTCGACTAACGAAATCTGTTTATTTCATACCGGTACGTACAGATTACTCGCTTGATAAGCTAGCTGAATTGTATGTTTTTGAGATTGTTCGATTGCACGGGGTGCCAGTATCTATTATTTCTGATAGAGATCTGAGATTTACTTCGTGATTCTAGAAGAAACTGCAAGAAGATCTAGAAACAAAGTTGAATTTCAGTACTACTTTTCATCTTCAGACTGACAGTAAGACTGAGAGAGTTATTTAGATTCTCGAAGACATGTTAAGATGTTGTATTTTAGAGTTTGAGGGCAGTTGGGAAAAATACTTACCATTGATTGAGTTCGCGTATAACAAAAGTTTTCATACGAGTATAAAGATGGCATCGTACGAAGCTTTATATCGTTGCAAATGTCGAACTTCGTTATACTGGACTGAACTAAGTGAGAAAAATATTCACGGGGTTGAATTGATCAGAGAAACTGAAGAAAAAGTGAAAACAATTCGCGAAAGTTTAAAAGCAGCTTCAGATCGACAGAAATCATACGCGAATTTGAAACGTAAAGAAATTGAGTTTCAAGTTGGGTATCGAGTGTTTCTAAAGGTGTCACCATGGCAAAAGGTTCTTCGATTCGACCGTAAAGGAAAGATGAGTCAACGATTTATCGGACTGTATGAGATCTTGAAAGAATAGGGCCTATAGCGTATCGACTAGCTTTACTGTCAGAACTTGAAAAGATCTGTATGTCTTTCACGTTTCTATGCTACGTTGATACAAATCCGGTTTGTCATATGTGATTTCTCCGGTAGATGTTGAGATACAGATTGATTTGACGTATAACGAAGAACCGATTAGGATTTTAGCTCGTGAAATCAAAGAATTGAGAAATAAACGTATAGCCCTAGTGAAGGTTCTTTGGCATAAATATGGGATCGAGGAAGCTACGTGGGAACCCGAGGAAGCTATGAGAAAACAGTACCCTAACCTTTTCACTGGTAAGATTTTCGGGGACGAAAATCCCTAAGGGGGGAGAGTTGTAACAGGCCGTTTTTGGTCAAATCAGAATAGTGGTTTTGGGACCACGAATCTAAGGTCAAAATATTTTTTTAATTATTCTAAGGTCTACATCATGATAGAATAGTTGTGTGAAAATTTCGTTAAGAAATTTTATCTTTGATTAGTCAATTTGATAAAAAGGACTAAATCGTGTAAAATGCAAAAGTGTCGTTCTATTAGCTAAAGGTGTCTAATAGCTATGGAATCTTAAATTTGATGTGATCCGGCCCTGGTTAAACGAGTTGTTTCACTTGTTTGCCCAATCATCGACGAGGAGATTGTTCGGTGCGTTGAAATTGTAAGTTTGGTGGAAAATATGCGGAAGCTAAAGAAGTGGTTTGGAGATGAAAGATGGTTTTAGTATGAAATGTAGTAGGCTCGGTTTAAGAAATAAAATAAAGATAAACAGTTTAGGATAAACGGTGGATATGGAAAACGGACTTAAGCGGTAAGATCAATTCAACACTATATCGTAGTGTCACCTCGGGACTTATATGGCTTAAGGGAAAGGATGGAAATAGTTAATGGACCTTGACCCGTTACTTAGCGAAGTAAGAACCAAAGGTATAATTGAATGGATGAACGACACATCAGGTTGGTGATAAGTTCGGAAGGAGTTCGGTTGACGCCACTAGCACGCTAGAGGGAAAACCTCACAAGAACAAAAGTTTATAAAATTTTATCAAAGTTCAAAAATTCCAAAAAAAATCCCTTTACAAAGGCTGATTTCACCTATTTATAGTGTTAGAAAAGGCTAGCCGAATGGTCACAAACATTCAACTTAATGTGCCATTTAAAAGCTGAAATAAAACTCAAGTCTTTTCACATTCTTGAGCCAAATAACTCCATTCTTGAATTCACTTCAATTCAACTGAATGAATGACTTTAATTGCTTGAAAAATGACTCTTGAGTTAGCCCTTGGCCAGCCGAATAGACACCAACTTATTAACTAGCTCCTTAATGGTATTTGAATGCTTGAATTGACCTTTGAAATGGCAAAAACGGGTTGGTAGTTGGAAATGTTACTGCCTAAATTAAATGGATGATAAAATGCTCCTTAAAACCTCCTTAAATAATGTATAAACCTCCTTTGTAACAGCCCCTTTACCTTGTAGCCGAAAATGACTTGAACAGTTACTTTATTTAATTTGTAACAGCCTTGAATTGCAACGGTTATGACTTGAAAAGACTCCTGCAATAAGCACATTCAAATGAGCTTATTAAACACATGTAAACACTTATTAAACATAACACATATTTAAGTAAAAAGAACTAAAACATATGCATCAATTATTCCAACAACTAGTTAATTAAAAAAGCATAATTAAATGAACTTAACTCATGCATCAATAAATAATCCTAGGAACTAGATTAATTAAGAGCAACACTTATTAAATAAAGTTCAACAAAAACACTTATTAATTAAACTAAGATGAGTTGAATAAATGTCCAGCAACTCATTTATTAAACTAAGATGCTTAAATGCATGGTTTGAAATGCAAACTAAATGAACAAATGAGTTACTTAATGCAAAACTTTATTAAATGCAGAACACACAAAGTGCAAATCTAAAATTAAAAATATGCAAACTTATTAATTAAAATAAAACTATATTAAATTAAAAAGTCCTTAAAACATTGGCCCAATAATCAATCAGGTCTATGAAATGTTTCATCTTGCACTTGGGCCCTTCAAGTTTAGGCCAATTCTGAGGTCAACGAGTTGTGTCGAAACATGATGTGACAGGGATCGCATCAAAAGTGGAAGTCTTTATATGGTAAATAACCCATTTATGAGTTAATTGATGATAGTGGAGTGGTATTTGGTGTAATTAGTAAGTGTTTTAAAGGTTAATTATGTAAATTAGTTATTAAAGTTAAAATTAAATTAACAAAATCAACATTTTCTCATCATCTTCAACCTCCACCAATGTTCAAGAAGAAAAATAAGCTATTTAGGGTTAGACATTCAGCCATGGCATTTTTCTTCAATTAGGTATGGTTTTTGTCCTGTTTTTAATGATTTTTACATTTTTTAAGATCGTTGCAGCTTAGTTTAGCTAGCCCAGGGACTAATATGTAAAACTATTAAAGATTTTGAATGATTCCATTGAGGAATACATGCGTTTTTTGATGTTTGATGATAGATTTTGAATGCTTATTGATAGATATACAAGTTCTGTTAAGTGATTTTAAAAAATAATGCAAATTAGGGGCTAAATTGTAAAATGTGCAAATTTAAGGGCTAAAATGTGAAATAAATGAGAAATATGGGCTGATATGAGTACTAGAGAAATTTAGCTAGCATGGGTTCATTTTGAATTTCACTAATTTTTGATTTTATGGAATAAGGATTAAATTGTGAAAAATGTGAAAGTTTAGGGGCAAAAGTGTAAATATGCCTTAAAGTGAAATTTGGACTAAATTTAATAAATATATGATTAAATGAGTTGAATTTGATATTATATAGATCAAGAAAAGTGAAATACGGGCTTAGATTGGGGAAAGAACAAGATTTTAGATTATTGACCCGCGTTATCATTTTTGCATCCGAGGTAAGTTCGTATGTTAATAAGCATTATTATAATTGAGATTTAATACTTTATATGGAATTGTTTATGAATACAATTGTACAAAATATTTGACAAAGCTTCGGCTATGTATCGGCACTTAGTGTGTGAAATCGAGATAGCTTCGACTATGTATGGCACTTGGTGTGCGATTTGAGATAGCTCCGGTTACGTATGGCACTTAGTGTGCGATATCTAGATAGCTTCGGTAATGTATGGCACATAGTGTGTGAGATATCAAGTATTCGACTGTATTTCGAACATGTATGAGTTGGTTACGAGTTTATACAGGTATGTACATGGAAAGTATAAACATCAATTGGAAGAGTTAGGAATTTGCATATAAGTTCATGATTAAGCATATGGAAAGATTGATGTTACCATGAATTACATGTTAAATAGTTCAAGTTTTTGATTTATGTAATATGATTTGTTGAGTTTAATTCATAAGAGCTTACTAAGCTATAAAGCTTACTTTGTTTATTTTTTCCGTGTTTTATAGTGAATTTCAAAGCTAGCTCGAATTCGGGGATCGTCGGAGGCTCAGTCACACTATCCAACCATCAATTTGGTACTTTTGAACTTATGGTTTGATCATATGGCATGTATAAGAACTATGGTCATGTTGGTTATGTTTGGTAATGAGTTTTTCCATTTGAGATGGCTTGTAAATGTATTTGTTTTGATTTGTGTATATAGCCATGAAAGTTGGCTTGTTTTGTTATGTTTGAGCTTAGTGTATGTACATATAAGTAGATGACTTACTAAATGAATTATGGTTGGAAAATGTTTATAGATGTAATGCTACTTTGTGAGGTGTTTAATGTTACTTGGAAATGGTTGATGAATTGATGACGTTGTGATTGAGGTTAAAGCTAAGAAATGCTTAGATGAAATGGTAGGAATTATGTTTGATTTGGTTATCTTGGGTTGCCTTGTAACACCCCAAACCCAGCCTAGAAGTTAGGCCCGAATCTGGCGTGTCACATTGAAGTGTTTTTTCAAAAACCTTGTTTTCATTGAAAACCCTTCTAGAGAAAAGTTAAGTACAATCCAGTTTGCTTTCAAAACGAGGTGTAGCCAAAAATTATTATTTCCTTGTTACTATGTAAAAATTTTCTTTGACAGCGGAAGCTCATTCTTAAAACATAATTATTTTCAAAAAAACTTGAAATATGCTTAAAAGAAATAAATCCAGGTTCCGTTTCAAAATTACAATGCACAGTAGAAGATGGAATAATAACTAGATGGAAACCTTATTACAATCCGAAATAAAATAACTTAAAATCTAGAATTTAGATATTACGAAAACAAGTCTAATCGTCTTGCTAGTCGGCCACCTCTGAGCCCCTCCATCCGTTGAACCGCCTACTGAGGGTCACCTGAGAAAAATAAAAGAGGGAGTGAATTTTTGAAAACTCAGTGTGTACAACCCTCATCAAACAAACATCATACATATCATAATAATAACATAATAATATCATACATGCAATGCAATGCAAACCCTCCCCAAATAATCCATCCGGTACACTTCATCTCCGTCCAACTGAAACACTTTTGTGGGGATTTCTAAATCGACCTACCCATCCGATACACTTCAAGGGTAGCCCGGTTGCGGTACTACCTAACGTTGCAGCAAAACTACTTATCATATAATAGGCTTAAAAAGCCATCGGTGGATCCACAGTTGTCAAGCAACCATGTGATCCTCATATGTTTCTTCCGTTCCATAATTCCCACCCATATGCATCCTAAACAGAATATCATATGAATGCAGCAAATGTACATGTAACATCCATAAATCTTACATTCAACACATAGGAGTATTTTAGCCATTTCATAAATCAAGGGTATTTCAGTAATCCTACCCTACGTGGGTATTTCAGTGGTTCTACCTTACAGGGATATTTCAGTAATTCTTAACAGTATGTGTCTTAATTATGAACCTTGGCCCGTCGGCAAGTCCTCGCGGCTAAGTGAATGACACTACGCACCAGGTAGGATTCCAGAGAAGAGGAGGTGGGTCACTAGGACCGCTAAGTACCAAGCTCTCCTTAGATCCAATCCTAAACATGCATATGTCCATTGCCACACTCTACCCTAGCGACTTATCCATAGACATGTTTGATTATTAACTTAAGTTTTATGCTGTTTAAGAATTCATCAGAACTAAGCCTAGAGTCCATTAAAACCCTAGCATGCATTTCTTAAATCCCATAAGGCTTACTAAGCCCAATCATGTCCATATAGCCCATTAAGCCCAATCATGTATATGTAACCAATTAGGCCCTATCATAATCAAATCATACAACCATCCATATCAATCCATCATTCAATTTCACATATCAACTCTTGCCGATCTAGGGCCACGAGCTCGGTAGGCCCATTTAGTCCCTTCTGGCCCGGTCGGCCAAACAGTGGCCCGAGACCATGAGATTGCTCTCTTGGTCCTAGTAGTCATATCGGTGTTCCCATACAAAGGTTCACACGCTCGTGCGATTGCTGGTGCCAACCTTTCGGCTTTTCGGCTTTTCAGCATTCTAATTTTTCGGGATTTTGGCTTTTACTGAATTGTCGTGTGTGAAGTGTATGTACACACCTGGTAAGTGAGACGTGTTACACTATCCTCAGCCTTGAACCTACAACCAATACCAACCTCCAATCAATCACACTTAACCACAATATTTACCAAAAACTGAAGCCTTACCTTAACCTTACCGTGTGCCATCAGTCCTAATAGCCCTTCCTTAGTTATTACTCACGAATATCCCCTAGATCTGCATCAATCTTAATCTTTAAAGGAAAAATAATATGTGACTTGTATCCACTTAAGTCACCCTTTCCCTTACTATAGGCTATTTGGCCAACTTATCCCAAAATCAAGAACACTTACCCAAAAACTGAAACGTATGGATAGCTTTTCGGCAGAGACTTGTAGATCCAAGATTGATTCTGATTTTTCCAAGATTCGATCCACCAAAAATCAAAGAAATGATGACAGCACGACAGAGATTTGGTCACTAGAGTATTCGGTACAAGGTTTGGGGCGATGAAGAAATCGGCTCCAAGAGCAAAGGTTTTCGACTTTTGAAGTCAAGAGTATTCGGTCCCCAACAATTGAGATGAAGGTGGGATGGTACAAGCAGTGGAGAAAGAAAAGAATGATATTCGATTTAAGGCTTTAGAAGAAAAGAAAACACATATGGAAGAGGCAAGGTTTAGAACAAAAAAAGTGAAGGAGAATTTGACAGAGCACTATAGTTGCCGAAATAGCACAGGGGAAATTCGGCACCCCCTATTTATACACAAAACCGAAACTCTGTCTACCCCCCCAAAGTCCCAGTCGGCTCCAACTCTTCCCCATCTCATCTCCTCGTTTTTCTCCCTGATAACTCCCCAATCCTTTTCCTAAATTTTCTCTTCTGATCACTCTCCTTAGAGTCCATCATCACACCACTTCTAACCTTCTAGGAGGACAAAATTAAACTCCTAAAAAAAATACTAAGCTAGGATTCGAACCTAGGATCTCCTTACTAGCCCATAACCCCACCTTCCTATACCCTAAGTGGCGTCACTTAGCCACTCCACCTCAAGGCTTTTTGATGACATTTTCCCCTATTTTTATTTAAAAGCCCAACTACTCACCGCCCTGGTTCCTTTAATAATTAATTAAAAATTCCTTCTCCTCAAAATTTGAACCCAGCACTTCTCTAACACCCCTAAACACTCCAAGTTTATTAAGCCCTTAAAGCCAACATGTCATTTGTCATTTTCTTGCTTAAAAAAACTTATGAGACCCAAAGCCCAAAACACAATTCATCTAGGCCTAAAATTCGGGGCGTTACATGCCTATTATGCTTTATTTTGGTTCCATATGTGTAGGTGAAGGTGTGTATCAAATGAGGTGGCAAAATGGCTTGGTAAATAGCCTATTTTTGTCCACACGGGCAGAGACACGGGTGTGTGTCTTAGCCATGTGTGACACACGGTCATGATACACGGTCGTGTGTCCCCTAGTGTTGAAATTGAAATGAAGTCAGTATGCTCCACACGGTCTCACACACGAGCCTGTGATCAACTGTGTGGTACAGGTCAGTATACCCCTAATTGGCACACGTCCTAGCACACGGGCGTGTAACTTGGCCATGTTGAATAAGTCAGTATACGCTACAGGTTTGGTACGGCCTAACACACGGGCGTGTGTGGCCATTTCGAAGGGCACACGGGCTAGACACACGGGCGTGTGGTTGGCCGTGTGACCTAAGTCCGTAACATCACTTGTTTGGACATGGGCTGGGACACGGCCATGTGCTCCCAATTCGAAAGTCCATACAGCTTATGACACGGGCGTTTCTAGTGGCCGTGTAGGACGCACGGCCTGATCACACGGGCGTGTGTCCCCTATTTAGGAGAAAAATTGCTAAGTGTTGAAAAATTTCTCGAGTTTTTGGTTTAGTCCCGAACCACTCCTATTGCATGTTTAAGGCCTCGTAGGCTCATTTAAGGGACACTATGATTGATTATGATTGGTTTGTATTTGATTTGATAAATTGTATATGAAATGTATGTTTAAAGGTGTTGAAAGTCTGGTAATGCTCCATAACCCTATTTCGGCGTCAAATACAATTGAGGGGTGTTACAGTACCACTCTAAGCTACTCTGTGAATGGAGGCTTGAGCGTTACTCTCTACTTCACCTGAATAAGCTCGGTTGGATGTTATTGCGATATAAAAACATGTTTTAAAACAGTCAAGAGATATCACACTACCACAGGTTATATAATGGCATGTATAGCTAGACTGGTATACGCTATGTTCAGTCCGAGAATCGACTAAATCATAGCTCTGATACCAATAAATGTAACACCCCTAACCCAATCTGTCACCAAAACAAGGTTACAGAGTATTATCAAATTTTACAATTTAAACAAACAGAAAATTCAAACATTTCATAACATATAACATTCATGTCAGAAATCAATCATAATCATGCATATTGTTCCTAATATGAGCCCTCAAGGCCTAAAATACACTTTAGAAACAAATCAAGAGTAAATTAGAAACTCAGAAAATATTTTGGAAACATTTAAAATTTTTAAAACTGTAGGGGTCACACGGCCGTGCTGCCAGGCCGTGTGGGCATTCGAAATAGGGACACATGATCGTGTCCCAGCCCATGTCTGTGCCCATGTGCCACACGGCCAAGCCACAAGCCCGTGTGCTAGGCCGTATAAACATTCTATCTTGCGCTCTTTAAAAGATATAGGGGACACACGGTCGTGTCACTTGGTCATGTGTCACACACGACTGAGACACACGCCCATGTCTCTGCCCATGTGGACGAAAATAGGCCATTTTACAAGCCACATTTCTCACCCAATTTGGCATCCACCTGCATTCAACATTTTGCATATACACAAGTCATAATTCAGCATCCAAAACAATCCAAAATTGAGCCTTAAACATGTAAAATCATCACATAAAACCAATATGCCCTTAGGCACCTCAAATGACAATACGCAAACATGTCAACCATGTATTCAAATTTACCTAAGTGACCAAATACATTTATGCATAATTGTACCAAAACCTATCATGTAGGTCACTTATCAAACTCCCCCATTTGGTACCCAAGATAACAATTCACAAGGTAAATCATTTTGCATCATTTCATGTCACTTAACTTACTTACCAGAACATACCAATATTTTCAAATGGTACCAAATATAGCATTCTAACTAACATCAATGTACCTATAAGTTTTCCATAACAAAGCACTAAATCACGCCAAGGTATATAACATATCTTATACGCATATTCAAACCACATTCACTAAATCACACCAAGGTATATAACATATCTTATACGAATATTCAAATCACATTTTACTTTCCATCATTCTACCATATCAAACACACATCAAATATGATAACGCCACAACCAACATATACCAAACACAAGCCTTATAAGTGGCTAATCTCAACACAACACTTATATGCCAACATTGGCAAAATTAACCTATACATGCCATTATAACTGAAATTAAATAACCAAAAGTACCAAAAGAGTCAATGGATAGTGTGATATAGCTCCAACAAGCTTCCAACTCGAATGAGCTTTCGAATAACTATAAAACACGAAAAGTAACACAGAGTAAGCTTTTAAGGTTAGTAAGACCGTATAATAGAGAATTTAACTTACCATTTTAATCACATTTAAGGTAAGTAAACCCAAAGCATATCTCAACTCAATTTGGCCAAAAGCCTAACACATATTGATCAACCATGTTACCCATGTAATTCATATGAAAACCGAGATTCGTGTATGAGTTTAACAACTATTCAAACTCCATATATATGTAACACCTATATCATGTATCCATATATCATAAACAAACCATTTCCATTAATTCATGTAAATACCTATACTAGTTCGTATCGAACTCATATAAACTCGAAACAGAATTGTGTCCGTTGAACCATTTAGAATATCAATGGATACGCGAGTAGTACACACGAGGTGTACTGAACTATAATCTGTCAATTCATGTACATATATGCTCATACGAGTTGTAAATGGTAAGCTCTTTCGAGCTGAATAACGGTAAGCTCCTCCGAGCTGAATAATGGTAAGCTCATATGAGCTAAGTATCAGTAAGCTTGTAAGAGCTAAAATCGATAACCCTAATGACATGTCATTTGTATCCTATGAATTCCTAAGGTTCAAACGGGGCTTGGTAATCGTCGTACATCATCGAATATGCGATCGGTATTCATATATGTTGAAAATGCAAATAACATACATCTAATTCAATCAAGGCATATAATTACACAGTTTAATTACATGAACTTACCTCGACGAGTGTTCGTATATACGGAGGCGACTGATCTGAGATTTTCTCTTTACCTCGATCTAACTTCTTATGAGGTCTAACCGGATCTATACGAATGAATCTAACTCAATTCAATATAATTCATATTCAATTTAGTCTAGCCCACATTTTTGTAAAAAATTACCATTTCGCCCTATCTTTTTAATTCTTTCAATTTAGTCCCTAGGCTCGAAAAATGAAATTCATTCAATTTTATCCCTACCCAAGCCTAGCCGAGCTATATACATGCTTATAATAGCCCACATATTTCACAAATTCACAATTTTACCACACAATTTATCACATTTTTCAATTTAATCCTATTTGACAATTTTAATAAAAATTCCTTTACAAAAGTTGTTTATCTAACAACAACCATTGATTTTCTTTCATCACACTTCAAAACTCAAGCATGCTCATCAATGGAAAAACCCTAATACTTTAACAATTTCAAAAATTAGTCCCCGGGCTAGCTAGATTAAGCTACAATAATCCCGGAAACGGAGAAATCATTAAAAACGAGACAAAATCACTTACCAATTGCACACACAAGCTTGGTTGAATGTGATTGATGAAAAATGGCTTCTTTTTGCTTAACAATCGGTTGAGGAAGAAGATACCAAATGATATTTTAATTTGGTTTTAATTATTATAACCTTAATTACATAATTACCTATTTAACCCATTAAAACATTAATAATTACACTTATACTAAGCCATGTACATCCATTGTCACTATTATTAGGTCAATTACCATATAAGGACCTCCAATTTAAAGTTCTATAGCTATTTAATACTTTTAGCTATTAGAACTCAAATTTTACACTTTACGCGATTTAGTCCTTTTAATCAAATTAAACATGAAAATGATAAAATTTCTTAACAAAATTTTTATACGGTATTTCTATCATACTATAGGCAATAATATAATAATAAAATAAGTTTTCTAAGTTTGGATTTGTGGTCCCAAAACCACTATTCCGATTTCACTGAAAACGAGCTATTACAATAAACCTTAGCCAAATTACTCAAAAACTACCGATTTGTCCACTAGATAGTGTGATAGATCTCTGGCGAACTTCCAACCAATCGAGCTTCTGATAATATGTAGATAAAAGGAAAATAACTACGTAAGCAAAGTATGCTTTGGAAGCTCGTATAAATTTAAACATAACATACCATTTCAATAATGAACTTTATAGAAGTAGTATAAACCTTTACCAATTCGATAAGCTTAATAAAATTCTATATAACACCATCAAACTCACAAGTTAGTATACTTGTTCATGATACATATGAAATCAACCATATATAAACATAACATTTAATTTATCATCGTTACCACTCTATCATGATTCATTCCATTTGCTTACTTACTGTTTCTAATACCATGAGTTTAATATAAGCCTATTCAAGCATCATCAAGCTCACATGTTAGTAGATTCATTGGTAATCATACAAGCTCATTTATAACATAAATAGATTTCATAAGATACATTATATAAGCATCAACCCTTTCATATAGTTATGAACCTTTCCATTAAGTCACTTACTATTCCATTCTTTTCCTTACCCGTTGAACCATTTAGAATTACATCGGATACTTGGGAAAGTTCACACGAAGTGTGCCTTTACATATAACTGTAACCTTTCCTTTACATCATTGCTCACATGAGCTGTGAAATGGGCCTGCTCACACTAGCTGTAGGTCGGAATGTAAGCTAAATGATGCTGCTCACACAAGCTATGGAGAATCTGTAGCAAATGCAGTACCTCAGCCATTGGTAGGACATTCAAGACCAACACCCGAAACATGAAATCCCTAATGACATGTCATTTGTATCTTAAGAATTCTTAAGGTTTAATCGGGACTTAAAATCTGCCAATTCGTCATAGCATTGATACATTTGTAATTTGATTCATTTACATCAAAACAACATAATAGACATTCAAATTAAATAACATTAAAGAGATTACAGTTCATACGAACTTACATGGCTAAATTGCAACAATGACTAATTACAAGGGCTATTTGATAATTTTCTCTTCTCCTCGATTTTCCACTCATTCTAAATCTAAAATAATAATTTCATTCAATTCACTTATTCAAATAGAAAAATCAATTCATATGCAATTAAGTCCTTTTTAAATTTTAAAAAATTTTCCCCAACATTTTACTTTTATTCAATTTAGTCCCTGAGCCCAAAACATGCAAATTAACCATTTTTATTCAATTTCAAGTTTAGCCGAATTGTTTGGAACTCTAGTATAGCCCATATTTGCTATTATTTCATAGCAAGTCCTTGTACTTTTATTAATTTTACATTTTAGTCCTTAAACATTAAAATTTCCAAAAAATTACTTTACAAAATAGTCCTATCTAGCAACCAAGCTTAAGATTCTACCATAAACTTTCAAGAACATCTCAAATTCATCAATGGCACATTCCATAACATTTAAAAATTTAACAATTGACCGTCGGGCTAGCTAGATTAAGCTACAACGATTTCAAAAACATAAAAATCATTAAAAACAGAATCAAATTCACATACCATGCAAAGCTTTAAAGTTGGTCGAAACTTGAAACAAATAAAATGATGTTCTTCTCTTCAATTTCGGTGGAAGAAAGAACCAAAATTATGATACCCCACTTGTTTTATTTTTCTTAGTTTATGATTTAATGTTTAATTACCATTCTATCCTTTAATTAACATCAAATTTTTAACCATTTTCAACCCCTTAACTGTCCAAACTCTAAATATTAAAATTTATTGACCAAAATTTAGTACAATCTTAATAACACTTCGTAAATATTTAATAAAATATTTACGGCTCGGTTTATAGAAACAAGGTCCCAATACCTCATTTTATAAAACCACTTGACTTAAGGGTCATACCACTTGAACTTAATTATTCATTAAAATAGCATAAATTGCCAATTAAAAATTTATTTTAATACTATATTAGACTTGTAAATATTAAATAATAACATTTACGAATTTACTTGTCAGATTTGTAGTCTCGAAACCACTATTTTTGACACCACTAAAAAACAGGTTGTTACAACTCTCCCCCCTTACGAAAATTTCGTCCTTGAAATTTCTCACCAGATAATCGCTATTCAGATCAAGTTTTTCTTTCTCAACCTTAGAGATAGTCTTTAAATGAAATTCATCAAACTTAACCCCAATCAGAACTCATACCAGATCATAATATTAAAAAGCAGTACTTGATACTCTATTTTGACTTGCTAACGTAATAGATATCTCAAAATTAACTCGAAAATTTCAAGTTCTAATCCCAATTACCTGTATCGTTATCTCAAACCATTTTACATTTTCGTCACTGTTTGATGTAAATCAAATAGATAATTCCATGAACCCCAAATAAGATATGAAATCTCAAAATTGTTTAGTGCACCAATTCGAACATTTTTCTCTACATTTCAAAAATTCTATAAAGAATTAATGGTTCTACCCTCAATTTCATGATATTCAATCCATCTTAATTCAAGATCATCTGAATGGAACGTTATTATAATAATAAATTCTTCTCTGGTTGAGGCTGAAGTAGATACTTGACTTAACTTCTCTTACCGTGAGCCACCACTGATAGGCCTCATCTCGAAGAAGAGAAACTACTCCTTTCAAATTCTCTTCCGCTGTACAGTCAAGATCGTCCATGATTCATTCCACCGCTTCCAACCAGTACACAGCTACGTTAGGAGCCACATTAGAAATGCTCCTAAACATCTCACCCGTCATTAGCTCGAGTCGCTCGACACGCATTTCTCGAACTCTCGACTGTGCGCTCGCTCCAAAGAACCCGCTCCAAAACACACAACATAGCTTGAGAAACAGCATCGTCTCCGCTAGTTTGGTCTTAAAATTCTACTTCCGCAACAGGTGATATTAGCACTTCACCTTCCGGCCCATGCCCTGATTCCGAAGGTTCCGACCCAACACTCCGGCCTCTACCATGGCCGCGCATACCACGTCCACGTCCTTTAGCACTCATGACTACTGAGTCGGCTTAATCTGATTAAACGTTTTATGAATTAATACTTCTTTTACTGTTTATTATCGAACAGTCTTATGAAAATAGCAAAAAGTAGTTCCCGCGAGTACATGCATATACCTAAAGGTCTCAGTCTCTAAAGTTGGATTTCGTAGTACTAGCAATCATAGCACAATACAATTACTTCATGCAAAATAACCAATAGTCAAAAGACTTACCGTGCGGATTTGGTGCCGGGGACTCGGGTGCCATACTTCTAAAGAACATGTATTTTTCTAAACCATTTTCCAAACCAACCTCTAAACACATTTTTGAACCCCATACCCATAGCTGAGTTTTTGAAACCTAGGCTCTGATACCAAAATTGTAACAGTCAATACGTTACGACCAAATCTAGTATGTTACAAGAATGAAGGTTTTTAAGACTCAACGAGACTTCGTGATTTAGAAACCATTTCCACTGACGGTCTTGTTCGAAAGATATTTTAAAGTTTAGCGTGAAAGCTTTGTGCTGACTACTTATTAATCGGATCAAAAGGGTGTAAGTAAATTCGTTACTTTACCAAAACCAAAACCAAAACCAAAACAAAAACCATCGATTCTCAAGAGAGTGGCATTTGAAAACAATGTTGCTTTTTAAAAAAAAAAACTTCGAATTAACTTGTTACTCGCAACCTATCCTTTGTTAATACTAAGAAAAACTGTTTATTTATGTTTTAGATTTTCAGAAAAACCCCATATTTGACAGTTATAAAATATACAATATCAGCATTAAAAATCCATCCCAAAATTTAAGTTAAAGCGGCCTTATTACAAAATAAAATCCCAAATTAAAGTAAGTTCAAAAATAAAGTACGAAGTTTACGAATGAAATAGTAACGCATGGCCACCTCGAGTCCGTCCCGGCTCCAAAACCCGCGATCTAGCGACTACCTGCAAAATTTAGCATAGGGGTGAGTCACAAAGACTCAGTGTGTAACTCCTCGTATAACGCAAACTGGGCCTTAAACCCACATAGTACAGCATGATAATCATGTATGCAATGCAATCCAAGCAGTCTATTTTTCCATCCTCTACATCTCATGAATCTACCCAACATCTGTGGCACCCAGCCACTGTGGTACCAAACCACTGGTGGTTCCAAACCACTGGTGACAGAGTCACAAAATACAATATGTGGGGCCAACCCACTGTGGTACCAAAACACTGGGACGAGTCACTAAAATAATATGTGTGGTGCCAAACCACTGTGGTACCAAACCACTGAGACATAGCCACTGGATAAAATTTTGTGGGGCCAACCCACTGTGGTACCAAACCACAGTGACAGTATTAGAATCATGTTTCCCCTCTTTACATCATACCCCAAGCCCATGCACATGTTAACATACCGAGATGAATACGATCATGCTTCAAATGCACAACAGTCAAATATTTCCTACATACACGTATTTCGATCATAAATTCATAGCCGAACTTACCGGTGTCTCCAACCTTACCCACGAGGGTATCTCGACTATCCAAACAGTCGTTTCAGCTTCCAGTCAATACAGTTAACAATACTAACAGTAAAGAAATGTACGAGTATTACACACCTGAAAACGCGCAACACTAAACTCTCTACGTCGACGCTCTCACTAGTAGCGACAACGGCTATTTGTCTATCCCAGGCAGACGTCCGCTCTCTACCACAACCCGGCGGATAGTCTCGAACCGCCGACACCGCACGTCTTTTGAACTTTGGAACGGAGGCTAAGGTTACACTCCCCTCCTCAACTTGACCATTTCTTGAATCCATGAAATAGACTTGACCAGAGGTAGAGAAAACGTCGATTGACTATCAAAAGAATTGATTAAAGCCGACTACAACCAATAGGGATGTAATAACCAAGAACCGAAAAGAAGAGACTCCCACCTTGGTAAATGATGAACCACACAGCAATAGGTTCAGCCTTGAATCAAAGATGGGTTAAGAAAAATAGAAGTTCAGCCTAGCAGTCACAGATAACCCTTGAGTATTCGGTTAACCAAAAAGAGACTTAAAGAAGGAAAAAGATATTGCCTGAAGTTACCTTGCGTTGAAACAGGTGGTGAAAAGCAAAAGTAGATTCGGTAGAAAAGTAATCCTTCACACCTCAGGCTACTCAAACGACATTGATTCGGGATGAAAAGAAGAAACAGAAATCCAATTAGCAAAGAGGATTTTAGAGAAGAAAAGAGAAAGAAACCGAAAAAAATGGAAAGAGAAGGAGATTCAGCTTTTGTAACAAGAGAGAAAAGTAACATTGCCTTCAATAATCTAGAAGCAGGGTGAAACCGATTCGCTTGAAATTATAGGGACTATTCGACTAAGAGAGAAAAGGAAAACAAAAGGTGTCAATGGAGATGGTGCAAGGTTTCGGCTAAAGAAGAAGATGAGTTTGAGGGATGATTCAGCTAAAGAAGAAAATAGTAAAGAAGAATGAGAGTTTCGGTTTGGCAAGAGAGGAGATGATAGAAAAAGAAGGGTGGTCACACAACTTTCGGCTAGAGTCAACAAAGCAAAGGAGAACAGTAGAAGAACTGACAGTTTCGGCACAGAGAAAATAGAAAAGCCAAAATGAGAGAAAAGGAGAACTCAAGGAGACTAGCAAAATCGGCACTTTCTCCCCCTCTAATGGCCGAATATGCAAACAAAATGGAAATGAAACAATGCCTACAACCTCAAGAATTTTGGCACACCTCCTAAGCTAGCACTAAACCAAATTCTCCCATCTTCAAGCTTCCAACATTCGGCCATCACTCCAACCAACAGCAAATCCTATGCTTTTCTCCTACTTCCACTCCCCTTCATTCATTTGAATCAGTTTGACCACTTCAAACTCCACCACCTCCTCATGGCCACACATTCAAACACTTTGACCCCTTCAACACTCATCCTTGAAGAGTCCTTGCCGAATCCACTACCTTAGCTCCTTAGGCACAAAAAATAAAGCTCCTGCATGTTGCTAATGCTACTCGAACTCCTTCCCTCCTACAGCTCCCTTGTGACGCCACTTCCTGCACCTTAAGTGGCGCCTCCTTGCCACTTCACCACACCTCTTCTTCTGTCAACAACCACAAGAAATTTTCCTTAAGACCTGCTTCAACCAGCTCTCCCCTAAAGAGCCTAAAAACAAAATTTCCACCAAGGCTCTGACTTAACCCCGAGCCTTCCCGGAACCCCCAAACATACCAAATTAACAAACAAACATGCCAAACACACAGAAAACATAAAAATGTGAAGCCCCTAATTCCAGGATGTTACATTGAGTTGGAAACCCCTAAAAACATCATTGAAGTAAGAAGTTTTCTGGGTTTGGTCAGTTATTATCGACGCTTTGTTAAATATTTTTTGATAATTGCATTTCCAATGACGAGATTATTGCAAAAAGGCGTCAAAATTTTCTTGTCAAATAAATGACAATAAAGCTTTGATAAATTGACAGCAATGTTAATCGAAGCTCGTGTTTTAACTCAACCAAAATTTGGTAAAGAATTTGTGGTATATAGCAATGTTTCACTCTATGGTTTAGGTTGGGTTTTGATGTAGGAGAGTAGAGTTATAGCTTAAGCTTCCCGATAGCTGAAACTATTGGTAAAATGGGTTTGGAAAACGTAGCAGAAAATAAATTTAGGGAAAAACCAGAGTTTTAAAAGCTTTTCCAAAACAAGATGTTGGTTGTGATATCTAAAGTAAAAAATACTTAATCAAAATTGTACCTTTTCGATTCGTCTAGGACGAGCGCTTCAACCAAGTAGTCTTCTCCGCTATCCTTAAGCTCACGCCAGTCGAGTGTGCTCGTTTCGAATAAGAAAACATTTCACAAAAATTACCAGTGGGGTAATTTCATAATTTCTTTAAACTTTTGGGTCAAGTTGTAAATCAAAAAAATTATCTCTAGAAATTTTCTGGAATAATCTCTTCAGAGAACTTTCTCTTTACAACTTTCTCTTGAATTCAAGTGTGTGTAAATAATGACCCAAGGCTCTATTTATATAGGGAGAGTTTAGAGAGTTCAACTATAATTAAACTTAATCACTTTAATATTAAATTAATATAATATTTATCAAGATAAATATTAGATTAAATTTAATATTAAATCTTATTAAAATAATAGAATGTTTATATACAAGATAAACATTAAATTCAATTTAATTTTAAGATAATTACTTTAATATTAAATTAATAAAATACTATTAAGATAAGTATTAAATTAAATTTAATGTTAAACTATTAAAGTAATATTACTTTTAGAATAATTAATCTGAAATCAAATTATCTGGTAGAATTCCAGTAGGAGTGTAACTCTTCCACTGCTCAACCACCGATGACCAACCGCCGCCAGCCACTAGGACGTCGCCGTGTCAATTACGACCCCCTTACGGCACCCCGAGCCATTCGGTCCGAGTCAATTATGACTCGACCGATCCGGTCTAGCAATTGGTTGGACTGTCAGCCCGGTTTCACATACTGGGCCCAATTCAACCAATTTTTGGGTCTTGGTCTCAGTTTTGGGCTCCCATGCCCAATTTACGATCTCAGGTTCAATTTTCAAGTTCAATTACCCATTGGGCCAATTGTCTGACTTGAAAATTAACTTTAAAAAAATATCATATTAATTTTAATTGTACTTGATAAAAATTAACTTTTCCAAAAATCATTTAGATTTTCCAAATTAAATTTTCAAGAAAATACTTTAATCAAATTCTCTAGATGACCTATTCTTATGACCACCTAATTTAATTCCACATCAAATAAATCGACTCAATTAAATTATTCCTAAAGTCGTAGAATTTACTTCTGATTCAAATGTAGTTCGATCGAGCTTTTCTTGAGCTAGCAAAAGGACAAATCAGACATATACAATTAGGCTCTAGTGATTACAATTATGTCTAGAAGCATCATTCCGATAATTCGCAATTACTTAATCATGGAGTCAGCCCACAAGAAGTATCATGACTGAAAACTCCTTATTGTATACTCTTTACGAAAGCTATTCATCCAACTGCTTTGTCCAATGACTTCGTCATGTGTGTGTTACCCTTATATGATATCTTTGATTCCTTTGAGTTAAATCTATTCACTCAATACAATCCTATTTTATCTCATTATCACTATTGTGTCTTTTTAATGATTAATATTATCACTGTCAACATATGACTATGATAAATTGCTCGTTCGAGAACTAGCAACCTATGGCCACATTCCATATTTTTCAATCTACATAATGCCAATGAGAGGACATCATTAACTCTTTTGCTATGCTATGAATTCCACTATTGCTAGTAAAGCCATGTCATTCACAAGTCATGTACCCAATATACCGGCTATGGGCTCGATCATCTTTAGAGCATAAGCCTCCACTTATATTAAAGCACATGAGTTACATATGTATGGTTAGTGACTAACTCAGGATTTATGTAAATCACACCATGAACATCACAAGTGAATTGATTCACAAACGGATTCAGAATTAATTCATCTTGGGTCCAGTTCAATGTATTATTTTACCAATGAATACATTTATGTCTCTACTCGTGGAGTCAATTGCTCCGATAGCCAAGACTAGCCATCTTCCTATTTTGAATTATAGACATCATAATAATCCTTCTCAGTATTTGAATCAAATGCTCACTTTGATTCTTTTATGGGATTACGGGCTCATTTAGATTATCTACTGAAGTAAGTTGTCTTTCTCGCAAAATAAACGTTCTTCATAATGCCACTTATCTTCAGTCTGAACTTTAGACAATCAATGAGCTAATATTTGCTTGTCACAATTTCATTATGCATGCAAAATATAAAAGACAGAAAATACAAAAGACATGATAGTGAAATGTGAAATTAACTTTATTTATTTATTCATCATTCAAATAAATAGAAAACAGTTACATGTTTACTACAATATGGGCACATTTCCCAACAGAAACGACATGTGACAATTTATCTGAAGCACAATCTAGAGCCTACAATTATTGTGTTTGCCCTGAAAATTTTGTGACATTATTTATATAGAGAGAAATTTCATATTTTCACCGGCCATTAAAGCTTGAAATACTTAATGTCCAAGAAATAAGTGAATCTGTGACAATGTAGATGGTTAGAGTTGTTGAAAGACTATGATTTGATCATCAACTATCACCTGGGGAAAGCTAATATTGTTGCGAATGCTTTAAGTTAAAAATCCTTGTTTGCTTTGAGATCCATGAACATCCATTTGACGATTGAAAATAACGGTTCGATTTTAGTCGAGTAAAATGCTAAACTGGTATTTTTGCAACAAATTCTTGAAACGCAGAAGACTGATGTTGAATTAATTGCTTAATGGGAACAAGTCAGAAAACTGCAAGATACAAATTTTCGTATAGGTGTCGATGATTGTCTATATTTTTGAGATAGACTGTGTGTACCGAAGAATTTTGAAGTTAAATAAGATTTAGACTGTGTGTACCGAAGAATTTTGAAGTTAAATAAGATTTTTTGTGGGAAGCTCACTGCAACATTTACTCGATTCACCCTGGTACTAACAAAATGTACAATGATTTGAAACAAATGCACTGGTGGCCTAGTAGGAAACATGGGATCTCATAATTTGTATTGAAATGTTTGATATGTAAGCAGGTTAAAGCTGAGTATCAAGTACCTTCAGGGTTGCTGCAGCCTGTTATGATTCCGGAGTAGAAATGGGAACGAGTTACTATAAATTTTGTGTCAGGGTTACCATTTTCATCGAGAAAGAAATATGCAATCTGGGTTGTCATTGACCGATTGGCTAAGTTTGCACAATTCATTCCTGTATGCACAGATTTTCACTTGAGAAATTATCAGAGTTATATGTTTATGAAATCGTCAAATTACATAGTGTGTCTTTATCGTTTATTTTTTACCCTAATCTACAATTCACCTTTAGATTTTAGGGTAAATTACACAAGGCTTTAGGTAATAATTTGACTTTTAGCACAGTATTTCATCCACAGATCGACAACCAGTTTGAGAGAGTGATTTCGATACTCAAGGATATGCTTTATTGTTGCATTCTTGAATTCGAAGGTAATTGGGAAAATTTTCCTTTTGTTGGTTGAGTTTGCCTATAACAATAGTTATGAATTGAGTACTAAAATGGCCCCGTACGAAGCTTTGTACGGTCAAATGTGTAGAACTTTGCTACACTGGACCGAATTGGGTGATAAAAAGCTTTTGGGTGCTGCCTTGATCCCTGAAATCGAAGCAAAAGTTAAGGTTATACGAGATTGTTTAAAACCCATTTCTGATCATCAGAAATAGTATGTCAATTTGAAAAGAAAAGATATTGAGTTTTAGGTTGGCGATAAAGTGTTTTTAAAAGTGTCGCCCTAAAAGAAAGTTCTTCATTTTGCCTGAAAAGGGAAACTTATTCTGCAATTTATCGGTCCCTATGAGATTATTGAAAGAATAGGGTTGGTAGCTTATCGTTTATCTCTTCCGTTAGAACTTGAGAAGATTCATAATGTTTTTCACGTGTCAATGTTGAGACAGTACAAATCTGATCCCTCACATGTGATTTGTCCATTTGATGTAGAGTTATAGCCTGATATGTCGTATAGTGAAGAACCAGTTAAAATTCTAGCTCGGGAAATCAGAGAATTGAGAAATAAAAATATAGCTTTAGTAAAGGTTCTTTGGCAACGTCACGGAGTATAGGGAGCTACTTGGGAACCTGAGGAAGCTATAAAATTGCAATACCCAAACCTTTTCTCTGGTAAGATTTTAGAGGACTAAAATTCCTTTTGGGGGGAGGGAGAGTTGTTTTGTGGTGTTGGAAATGGTGGTTTCAGGACCACAATTCCGACCAATGTGTTATTATATATTATTTTTTTAATTGCTAGTCTAACAAAGTGTCGTAATAAAATTTGTTTTAATAATTTTGATGTTTGGTTGATTAATTAAGACTTTAGGACTAAATTGTAAACGAAGTAAAAGTTTTATTACCATGAAGTATTAAATAGAGCTAAGGGTCAACTGAATAATTAGACCAAGATGTGTTTATGCTAGTGGATTTATATGTCATCATCCATGTTGTTAAGGCTTAATTAAACTTAAAGAGAAGTTAATTATGGTTTAATTAAAATGTCTTAATATACGAGGAAATCAAACTATAAAAGTTAAAATAATAAAGCAAAACATGACATTTTTCCATAATCTTCCTTATCTTTATTTTCATGGCCGAATGTTGAGAGAAAGAATGGGGTTTTCACATTTCAACCTTTAAGCTTCAATTAGTAAGTGATTTGTAACCCCTTTTTTTTGTAATTTATTATGTTTTTAGGATCCCGTGAACTTTTTTTTTTTTGACAAAGAAAAGGCCACACAGGCCACAATATCAAATTAACTTGCATCAAGAATTACTAAGGTTATGGATTTCACAAGGATAATCCATATCAAAATCCAAGTTACAACAATTTTTAAGTGACCAATTACAAAGAAAACCACTATATTACTGCACCTATCGATCCATCTAATGTCAACCTCACTAAAACAATCAAGCATGCTCTGAGCCACCTTAATCCAGTGCCTAAAAATCATGATGTCAGCTCGTGCCTTTCGAAACCTATTGACAATACTTGCGCAGTCCATCTCCAAATTAACCTTGTTGAGATTAAGGCATCGAGCAAGGCTAATACCTTCAAACAGTGCGTCCAACTTAGCCCATTCCGAGTTAACTACTCTTTCTTTAAAAATACCTCTGCCCTTTAAGACAAAAACCATCCTAGTCTCTAATAATAATGCCCAGCCCCATCCCGAAATTATTCACAGCAGAATCGACATTGATTTTAAAGAAACCCTCTAGCGGTTTTTCCGACTTATGAACACGAGGGATATGAGGGAGAATAGGTTGAGAAGATAAATTGTGGATACAAAAATCATTACTTAGCTGACAAGCTCTATCCTAAACAGTGCGAGCCTCCTCTTCTTTACCTCTAAAAACAAAATTACTGCGAGAGTTCCATATATTCCACAGCACAATGAAGAGATCTTCAAGAGCTTTTTTATCCAAGGTGCGCATGGAATCCTCAAGCCAATCAATGCATGAATTAAACTGTTTCACCAATAGCCTATTGTCAAAACCCCCAGTAACAAGGACTTCCCACACTCTTGGGCAGTCTCACAAAGCAGGGAGCACAGTTTCATCCTCAACCTTACAACGGGGGCACCAGCAGCTAACATCTCTTTTAATGGATGATATTTTCACATTAGTGGGGATAATCTCATGCCCAATTCTCCAAGCAAGGACAGATTTTTGGAAGAATTTTCAGTTTCCAAATTAATCACCAGAAAAAGTGATGCGCCCGAACCCAACATCCTTGAGCAGTAGCCAGGAGTAAGCAGACTTTCTCGAATAAAGCCCATGAGTATTGTGGAACCAGACCAAACAGTCATCTGGGCCATTTGGAAGAAATGGAATTTTACAAATTAAATCACCCACGTAGTCTTTATACAACTCACGCACGCGATCCCCATTACAGCCTTCTTGACTAGGAAGCCAAAGATCAAGAGCCAAAATTTCTCGAAAAGAAGCACCAGGGAAACACAAGGCCTCAGCATCGAGACCCTCAAAGCCCCACTTATCCGTGCCTATTCGAGCACCACAACCATTACCAATTCACATGTCGAAACCCTTATCCAGTGCTTTCGCCAGAGTCAGAATATTGGACCATGTATAAGAAGGCTTATCGCACTGCTTTGAGTGAAAAACGTCACCGTCCGAAAAATACTTCGAACAAAGGACCTAAAAACACAAGGTATCCTTATTTGTGAGGAGCCTCCAAACTTGACGGCCTAGCAGCGCCAAGTTAAAAAGCCACAAATCTCTACAACTAATCCCTCCCATCCCTTTCGAAAAGAAAAAGTTTTCCCAAGCAATCATGGCCCAACCCAAGCCTTTTTCCTTGCTTGCCCACCACATCTGCGCGTTTTAGAAATTATTTCATCCAGCGTCCCCCTAGGAGCAAGGAAACAAAAAAGGCACAAGTAGGTAATGATTGTAATATATATTTTATAAAAATTTCTTTACCACCTTGGAACGATAGAAATATGCATGCGTACCACCTTGGAACGATAGAAATGTGCATGCGTACACAATCGTAAAAAGTAATAAAGTGACAAATAAATATTGAGTTATCGTAACCATAGGGACTGTGAAAAGAAAATTATTTATGAAATAAAATTCAAACACTTTGGTGATTAAAAAAATAATTTGATTTTGAGGAAGTGGTTAAAAACTAAAATTTAACTAAGTAAAATAAAATAAAATAAAAGTTCCAATGCACGATTTCAAAAGATGATTTTAATCAAGATGACATAATTGTGTTAGATTAATTACATTTCTTAACTTAGAATTACTAAACTCATGCTCATGTTGTTACAAATAAATTCACGGCAACTTGGTAATTTGCTAACTACTGCTCATACATACTTATTAAATTAATTAATCTCTTGAACATTTTTCAATGCCAATTCAACCAATTAATCAATCTTCATAAGTATATAAAAGATTGAGTAAGGTAACAATATATACCTACATTGAAACAGTTTAATCAATATAATCTTGCAAGTTATGCAAGGCTAATGTACTGTTTAATACCGTTGCTAGTTTAACCCTCAGCTACCTTAGAAGATTAAACATGCACTGATTAAGTATTATGTCAATTAATTAAAATTTCAACACAATTTAATAATTAATTCATTAGTTACCTTACAATTATAATGCAAGAATAACTTAGTCATGGTTTTACTTAATCAAACAATTTACCAAGACCTATAACAACACAAACATAATTTTAATAACTTAAATGGACGAAATGTTATCAACCTAGCACAAATTAAATTTAAGCCATATTAATTAAATTAAACATATCAACATAACAAGTATTCATAGATGTGTTCATAACTACAACAATAAAAATTAAAGGATAGGGAACTAGAATCAAATCAGTTGTTTCTCCGAAGCTCGTCTCTGCTAGTTCTTGTTGAGCCGAGGCTTCTACAAGCACTTGAATGCTGCTACCAATGGTGGTTGAAGGGCTCTTTTCCAAGAGGAGAAATCGACAAGGTAATGGAAAGGAAAATGAAGAACAAAGGAAGGGTTTTGAAAAAAGAAAGTGAAAGAGAAGTGAAGAATGAAAGGATGAGAGGTGTGTTTGAAATGAGCAGCCAAGGCGGTATTTATAGGTTGAGTAGGTTGCTAAAAATAGCAAAAATCAGCAACCATTGACTCCCCCCATGGCTGGCCACACATGTGCCAAGTTTGAAGCTTTCAAACTTGATAAATTTAGCTAGGGGAAAATCTACAAAAGCTTAATAAGTTGAGGGGTTTGAATGCAATTTCAAGGAAGCTTCAAGGGCTATTTTGCAAGCCAAATAATCAGCTAAATAAGCTGATTGGGTCAGAATGTGGGACAGTTTTGGGCAGCCCATTGCTCGATTGGATCGGCCTTCTCGGTTTAGCGCAATTGAGCCTCCTTTCATAATTTAATTAATAATAATTATTTAACCCAAAATAATTTGGATTAAAATTAACATTAATTATATTATGAATTAATATTCATAAATTGGACCATCTTAGGCAGAAAAATTAATTCGCCTCGATGCTTCAAAAATTGCTTCTCGATTTTGCGCTTCTAGCAGTGTCTACCGAACCATTTTCGCCCTTTGTGTGAATCTGTTGAAAATAACTCAAAATTGATCAAAATTTATTATAAAATTAATTAAAATTCAACATGTTAATAATTTAAGTAAAATTTAATTATTTTATAATTATTATATATTTTTCGACAAGAATTACTACGAAATTGCATGAATTTGAGTTAAAAGGGGCATGAAAAAGTGTATATATTTCCTTGTTTCCACACCCCCAAACTTAATTCATTGCTTGTACCGAGTAATGCACAAATTAAAAATAATTTCTTGGAAACACCTTTGAAAAATTCCTTCAGAAAACATTCTTCCCAAAATTATGAACTTAGTATACTTATGCTCAAGAACAAGAATTTTGTGATTTTTGCTACTTAAGTATACATATCATTCAAAATTAATCGCAATTATTATTATGATAGCAAAAATAGACTAAATGCTTTCTCAATAAAGGCACATTAAATCCCTACCAATTTGATTTTATTCCTTTATTTAAGATTAAGCTGCAATCATCAAGTTTAATTTATGCCTTCATATGTTGTGTAATACCCTGAAATAGGAGTTGTGCGTTTGAAGCATAACCCAAGTGTTAGTGGGCCTTAAGAGTGGTTTGAATGTGTTTTAGGGGTTTTTAAAACTCTCGGATAAAAAGGGAGTATTTTTGAAATTTTTGGAATTTTGGGTTAAAAAGAGTAACAAGGCAAGGAGGCCTTAAAGGAATATTTTGGCAGGCTATGGCATAAGAATTGCCTTGGCAGAGTGGCTTCCATGCGCCACTTAAGGCTTGGAATCAACGCCTTATAGGTCAGGAGTTCGAATCTTGGGCGCGTCATGGTTGTGTTTTATTTTGCGAAATGATATTAGATTGAAGGAGGCCTTATATTAAATTGTGGCAGGTTTGTGACACCAACAAACCAGCAGCAAAGTGGCTAGGAGCGCGAGGGGTAGCTGTGGCTTGGAGGTCGGGCGTTCGAGCCCTGATGGAGGGGCGCAAGTGTTTTTATTTTTGCTTAGCGTTAAAGCTCAGGGAAGCTCAAGAAGAAAGGGTTAAAAGGAAATCGCGGTGCGTTTATGTCATGAAATTCAAAGTGGCCGAGTGGCTAAGGACGTTGCTTGGGAGCTACGGCTAGGAGGGCTCGTGTTCGAGTCCTGGGGGTCGCGCTTGAGGCTTTTGATTTTTAGCGCTAAAGCATAAGGAGCCAGTGAAGGATAGTTTAAAAGAATTTCGACGCGTTTATTGCCATGAAATGCGCAATAGTCGAGTGGCAGAAGGTGTGGAGATGCTTCCTCAGGTCTCGGGTTCGAGACTTTGGAGGCGCACCTGGGGGTTGTTTTTCTTTTGGTCCGGCGTGAGAGGCTGGTGCTGCATGGGCATTTAATGCATGCTACATTATTTTATATTTTTCTATGCTGATGGAGTATGGGCTAGGCATTTTATTTTATTGCTTTATTATTTTTACTTGAAGGATGATGGGTTATTATTATATTATGTATAGGTAATGATGTAGTATGGGGGAATGATTAAACATTGTGATTTTGGTAATTGATGTGAGAATTTAGCAAAAAGGGAGAGCATGGCCGTTGGAAGCATGGGAGTTGGTCGGCCTTGGTTGTAGCAAAGGCATGGCCAAATTCATTATCCTTCCCTCCATTTTGATGCATGGTCGAATTTCATGCTTGGTTTTTCTCTTCTATCCCTTTTGTTTTGACCGGAAAGAAAAAGAAAGAGAGGGAGCAAGCTTTCACAATCGGTTTTGATGTATGCTTAGGAAGTATGTCGAATTTTATTCTCTTTTTGTACCGTTTTCTTTGGTGCTAAAGCCATCTAGTTTTGGCCTTCTCCTCTTGGTTTATGGTGACCAAAACTTCAAGGAGCAATAAGGGTCCTATTCAATTTACCTTGGAGTCGATTCTTTCAAGGGCCGAATGTGCATAGAGGAGAGGTGTTTTCGAGTTCTCGTGATGCAAGCTATCCAATCGATTCCCAAGCAAAGAAGGGGAGAGTGTTTTCGAAAAGTCAACCTTTTGTGGTAGGTAGCATTGGTGGTAAGTAAGTTCTCTCCTTGCAATCGGTTTGGATTTCTTTCCATTAAAGTGCCAAAATCAATGGTTAAACCTTAATGTCTAAGGAGGGCCGAATGTACATAAGCTTTTATAATTGTTCTTTTATGTGGCCAGTGTTAGGGCTTTAAAAAGGAGTCTTCAGGGTTCGACTATTCATGGTAAATGGTAAGTATAACATTCAGCCAAGGGCCATTGTTCATAAATGTGGGTATTAGCCGATTCTAACAATGTTTTAGTAGGAATTTCGATAACTCCGGGAGCAAATCGACAAGAACAAGTGGTGTTTCGGGATCGAAATAAGCAAGGTAAGGAAGTATGACTCTCGGCCATAGGCTATATTTTGGGTTTTGATGATAACCGAATGTTGACCTTGGTTTTAAGGGTGGCCGAATGTGTATAAGGCCATAGTGATGTGCTCTTTTTGTGTGTAGCTAGTGTTAAGGAGCATGAAAGGAGTCTTTCGAATTGAAGTGCGCAAGGCAAATCGACAGCAGTAGGATAAGTTTCGGGATTTTAGATTTTGTTAGATTCGATAGAACAGGATCTCGCTATAGTCAGGTGCGTAGTTATCGCACTGTTCTTTTGCTTGTTATATGTGTTGTATGTATTATTTTATGTAAAGGTATATGTTGTGCATGTTAGCCGAAATTAGGGTTAAGATGATGGATACCCAAGGTGGGTGATCGCATAATCAGGTTAGTGGTTATGGTACTAATCTTTCAGTGATTTACGGTAATGAATGATTATTGATGAATGTATAAAAAAAATGTGATGACATGTGATGTATAATTGTTTTGAGTAATATATTACCATGATACATATATATATGCATGGGACTTGGGATGTGACTATTGGAGGAAAAGATGTACGTTATGTGTGTGGTCTAATGCTAACCTCGTGCTACATTAGCACTTGATGTTAACAATGTGCTTCATCAAAGGAGGTGTTTGCTTGGTGCCCATCTCGATGGTCGATAGCTGTGTGCATCACCGTGGACTGATTGATATGTGGGATCCCTATGGGATCGGTGGCTTGGCTACGGCCTTGAGCAGTAAGTCTGCCAAGGTAGATATGTGGATCACTATGTGGATATGGGCTTCATAATTGTATATTCATGTGTATGGACTATGTGGATATGGGCTTCATAATTGTGTATTCATGTGCATGGACTATGTGGATATGGGCTTCATAATTGTATATTCATGTGTATGGACTATGTGGATATGGGCTTCATAATTGTATATTCATGTGTATGGACTATGTGGATATGGGCTTTATAATTGTATATTCATGTGTATGGACTATGTGGATATGGGCTAAGCCCATATGTGAGGACATGTGTACTAACTATGCACTGAGTCTTGGTGACTCACCCAATTTTTCTAAACTTTTCAGGTGATCTTGAGTTTTGGACCGGGTCGGAGTAGATACAAAGGTGGCCATGCGGAAGTGGATTCTCATGCAAAAAGGATATTTTGATTAATTAAGTATCTACATTTTCATTATTCTGATTAAATGTTTAATGTAAAAAGGCCCATTAAAGTATATAAGTACTTTTATCAAGCATCTTTATTATTATGCTCTATTATGGATGGACAATTTAAATGTTGATTGCAAATGGTTTATTGTCTCAAGTAAAGTTTGAATCTGATATTTTTACAACAAACTTAAATTTTTACTTAAAATATTTCAAGTCACGAAAATTGTTTTATTAAAGGAAATAAATTTTTCCACAGTTTTTACTATTAAGTAAGAATATTTTTGAAAGTGTTCCGCAGTGGCATTCCAAATTCGGTCGGCGAATAGGCCGGGTTTGGGGTGTTACATTTTGGTATCAGAACCAGGTTCAAAACTCGACTTTGAGGTATTGGGCCCGAAAAATAGTTTTCAAAAGTGGGCTTTTCAAAATATGGACTTTTATTTCAGGTTTATTCTGGCATGGCACCTGTACCCCAATTCAAGTCCACCCTTGTAAGTACCTCGATTATTGAGGTAATATTTGAATTAAATAAAGCTATGAATTAAGTGAATGAAACCATATGTTTAAGCATATGATTAGTTTTATTTGGTTTGATGATATAAATATATGTATGATATGGAAATGCGAAATTCATATCCATGTCAAAGTTTATATGTGCATCTGTCTATATGGTAATTGAATGTGAGATTATGACTAAAGAAATGTGAATTGTATAAATGTATTATGATAGTATGTGTTCGGTCAAATGAAATTTCTATTGATATCGAGTATGAAAGATGATTTTGGATAAGAAAACAGATGTTCGTTAGTAAGTTTATAAGCAAAAAGACATACTAATTTTTATAGAATGTGAAGTATACAAGTAGAAATAAATATATGAATTTTTATTTGACTTAGCCAAATGTATAAATGTTTATGAGATTTCGGAACAAGTTCGATTCAATAGAGATAGGATGTTTGAAAAGCTTCGTGTGAACCTTAAGGATTTGTTAAGGTTTTAGATATATGAATTATGTATAAGATGACTTTGTATCAGTGATATCAGGCTTTATGCCTAGCAGGCTTTGTGCTGGTGTATAATATCAGGCTTTATGCCTAGCAGGCTTTGTGCCGGTGTATAATATCAGGCTTTGTGCCTAGCAGGCTTTGTGCCGGTGTATAATATCAGGCTATATGCCTAGCAGGCTCTGTGACGGTGTATTACATTATGCTTTATGTCTAGAAAATTTTACGTGAGCAACGGTAAAAATAATCAAATGTGCTAAATGAGTTAAAGTGAACATGTATGAAATAAATTTTTAGAAATAAGGTAAGTTAGTATATTTCCATTTGAAGTAAGTAAGATGTGATATAGTTGAAGCTTCGGTAAGTATTTTAATATGTGCAATTGATCTTACCATTGATGTGTGTGATTTATATACAATGGAATTTAAGCTTGAATATGCTTATGGAGAATTGACCATATATGAAAATGCTAAATGTGAAAGAGGTTGGATATGTTTGCATATGTGTATAATTGGGTATATATGATTGATATATGGTGAATTGAAATGTAAATGTGCATTCAATTAGTAGGTATTTCAAATGTGAACCTTTAACGTGTTTATAGGGATATATATATATATGGATATATATATCTTTGGCCAAAATAAGGTCTATGGGATATTAAACATGTCAATGATCAATGTGTGTTTGGAAATGTTATAATTTATGTGTAGATAAATGTTTGGTAGTTAAATTTCATAAGTATGGTTTGTTTATACATTAATAAATTATCAATGCCATTGAGGTAATCTGAATAGTGAATGTGTGTGGCAAATACCACTGAATGAATGTGTTGAGGAATGAATATGTCTCTTTTTATGAGCATGAATGTGACTCATTTAGAATAGCGAACTTGAAATGAACCTTGATTGATCGAAAGAACCACTTTTAAATATTTCTTTTCATAATTGGTCGCGGATAATCGAGTGGAACAAATTTCTAATGCATAAAACTTTTAAGTCGGTTTTAGCGATAAGAGATGAATTTTAGAGGGGCGTGGTCGAGGCAAAATGGTCGTATAGGAACCCGTTAGATCGGGTCAAGGTGCGATAATGAGGTAGTTCGTGTTGTATGCTAACGAAGTGTATGAAATTTTGAATACTGAATCTTGAAATAATATTCAAGGAATGTGTTAGTTTGGGTAAGATCAGTCAGCGCAAAGATAAGCACAATCATGGTGAATTGAAATATATGAATTTCTCGAAGTAAGTAATTTCGAGGACGAAATTATTTTTAAGGGGGGTAGAATTGTAATATCCTGAAATAGGAGTTGTGCGTTTGAAGCATAACCTAAGTGTTAGTGGGCCTTAAGAGTGGTTTGAATGTGTTTTAGGGGTTTTTAAAACTCTCGGATAAAAAGGGAGTATTTTTGAAATTTTTGGAATTTTGGGTTAAAAAGAGTAACAAGGCAAGGAGGCCTTAAAGGAATATTTTGGCAGGCTATGGCATAAGAATCGCCTTGGCAGAGTGGCTTCCATGCGCCACTTAAGGCTTGGAATCAACGCCATCTAGGTCAGGAGTTGGAATCTTGGGCGCAGCATGGTTGTGTTTTATTTTGCGAAATGACATTAGATTGAAGGAGGCCTTATATTAAATTGTGGCGTGTTTGTGACACCAACAAACCAGCAAAAAGAAGTGGCTAGGAGCGCGGTAGGGTAGTTGTGGCTTGGAGGTCGGGCGTTCGAGCCCTGATGGAGGCGCGCAAGTGTTTTTATTTTTGCTTAGCGTTAAGGCTCAGGGAAGCTCAAGAAGAAAGGGTTAAAAGGAAATCGCGGTGCGTTTATATCGTGAAATTCAAAGTGGCCGAGTGGCTAAGGACGTTGCTTGGGAGCTACGGCTAGGAGGGCTCGTGTTCGAGTCCTGGGGGTCGCGCTTGAGGCTTTTTATTTTTAGCGCTAAAGCATAAGGAGCCAGCGAAGGATAGTTTAAAAGAATTTCGACGCATTTATTGGCATGAAATGCGCAATGGTCGAGTGGTAGAAGGTGAGGAGATGCTTCCTCAGGTCTCGGGTTCGAGACTTTGGAGGCACACCTGGGGGTTGTTTTTCTTTTGGTCCGGCGTGAGAGGCTGGTGCTGCATGGGCATTTAATGCATGCTGCATTATTTTATATTTTTCTATGCTGATGGAGTATGGGCTAGGCATTTTATTTTATTGCTTTATTATTTTTACTTGAAGGATGATGGGTTATTATTATATTATGTATAGGTAATGATGTAGTATGGGGGAATGATTAAACATTGTAATTTTGGTAATTGATGTGAGAATTTAGCAAAAAGGGAGAGCATGGCCGTTGGAAGCATGGGAGTTGGTCGGCCTTGGTTGTAGCAAAGGCATGGCCAAATTCATTATCCTTCCCTCCATTTTGATGCATGGTCGAATTTCATGCTTGGTTTTTCTCTTCTATCCCTTTTGTTTTGACCGAAAAGAAAAAGAAAGAGAGGGAGCAAGCTTTCACAATCGGTTTTGATGTATGCTTAGGAAGTATGCCGAATTTTATTCTCTTTTTGTACCGTTTTTTTTTGGTGCTAAAGCCATCTAGTTTTGGCCTTCTCCTCTTGGTTTATGGTGACCAAAACTTCAAGGAGCAATAAGGGTCCTATTCGATTTACCTTGGAGCCGATTCTTTCAAGGGCCGAATGTGCATAGAGGAGAGGTGTTTTTGAGTTCTCGTGATGCAAGCTATCCAATCGATTCCCAAGCAAAGGAGGGGAGAGTGTTTTCGGAAAGTCAACCTTTTGTGGTAGGTAGCATTGGTGGTAAGTAAGTTCTCTCCTTGCAATCGGTTTGGATTTCTTTCCATTAAAGTGCCAAAATCAATGGTTAAACCTTAATGTCTAAGGAGGGCCGAATGTACATAAGCTTTTATAATTGTTCTTTTATGTGGCCAGTGTTAGGGCTTTAAAAAGGAGTCTTCAAGGTTCGACTATTCATGGTAAATGGTAAGTATAACATTCAGCCAAGGGCCATTGTTCATAGATGTGGGTATTAGCCGATCCTAACAATGTTTTAGTAGGAATTTCGATAACTCCGGGAGCAAATCGACAAGAACAAGTGGTGTTTCGGGATCGAAATAAGCAAGGTAAGGAAGTATGACTCTCGGCCATAGGCTATATTTTGGGTTTTGATGATAACCGAATGTTGACCTTGGTTTTAAGGGTGGCCGAATGTGTATAAGGCCATAGTGATGTGCTCTTTTTGTGTGTAGCTAGTGTTAAGGAGCATGAAAGGAGTCTTTCGAATTGAAGTGCGCAAGGCAAATCGACAGCAGTAGGATAAGTTTCGGGATTTTAGATTTTGTTAGATTCGATAGATCAGGATCTCGCTATAGTCAGGTGCGTAGTTATCGCACTGTTCTTTTGCTTGTTATATGTGTTGTATGTATTATTTTATGTAAAGGTATATGTTGTGCATGTTAGCCGAAATTAGGGTTAAGATGATGGATACCCAAGGTGGGTGATCGCATAATCAGGTTAGTGGTTATGGTACTAATCTTTCAGTGATTTGCGGTAATGAATGATTATTGATGAATGTATAAAAAAAAATGTGATGACATGTGATGTATAATTGTTTTGAGTAATATATTACCATGATACATATATATATATGCATGGGACTTGGGATGTGACTATTGGAGGAAAAGATGTACGTTATGTGTGTGGTCTAATGCTAACCTCGTGCTACATTAGCACTTGATGTTAACAATGTGCTTCATCAAGGGAGGTGTTGGCTTGGTGCCCATCTCGACGGTCGATAGCTGTGTGCATCACCGTGGACTGATTGATATGTGGGATCCCTATAGGATCGGTGGCTTGGCTACGGCCTTGAGCAGTAAGTCTGCCAAGGTAGATATGTGGATCACTATGTGGATATGGGCTTCATAATTGTATATTCATGTGTATGGGCTATGTGGATATGGGCTTCATAATTGTATATTCATGAGCATGGACTATGTGGATATGGGCTTCATAATTGTATATTCATGTGTATGGACTATGTGGATATGGGCTAAGCCCATATGTGAGGACATGTGTACTAACTATGCACTGAGTCTTGGTGACTCACCCAATTTTTCTAAACTTTTCAGGTGATTGTGATTTTTGGACCGGGTCGGAGTAGATACAAAGGTGGCCATGCGGAAGCGGATTCTCATGCAAAAAGGATATTTTGATTAATTAAGTATCTACATTTTCATTATTCTAATTAAATGTTTAATGTAAAAAGGCCCATTAAAGTATATAAGTACTTTTATCAAGCGTCTTTATTATTATGCTCTATTACGGATGGACAATTTAAATGTTGATTGCAAATGGCTTTATTGTCTCAAGTAAAGTTTGAATCCGATATTTTTACAACAAACTTAAATTTTTACTTAGAATATTTCAAGTCACGAAAATTGTTTTATTAAAGGAAATAAATTTTTCCACAGTTTTTACTATTAAGTAAGAATATTTTTGAAAGTGTTCCGCAGTGGCATTCCAAATTCGGTCGGCGAATAGGCCGGGTTTGGGGTGTTACATGTTGAACATAGCAATTTCTCTCCACTAAAGTAGGTAGCATAGAAACTTGAATCAATAGGTCTTTTAAATAGGTTGTAACGTGGCTAGGCTAGGGGTAGGTAAAAGATAGATAAATTTAGGCTAAAAACCCTAAACTCAGCTTGAATCCGACCTTCGAAATAATTAACTTCAATACACCAATTTATTTTGCTTTCACACGTTATTTTGTACATCTATTTTCTTTCAAGTACATATGCTCTTCTTATTCTTTTCACGAGCAGTTTGCTGTTTGTACTACAATTTTTTGAGCATTTGATACTTCTTTTCAACTCCCCCAAACTTAGTTTCAAAGAATATTCTGAATAGTACTGAGTCTAGTGTTTGGGACAATTTAAAGATAAAAAGTGATGGCTAAATATTGCAAAGGTTCAAATAAAATTAGGCCATATAGTATCAAAGTTGGATTTCAAGGGATAAAAATTCATCAAGGTTAGCTTGAAAGGCTTAAACGGTCCAAACAAAAGTTGCCTAAATCATTTTCAACATTTCATGCTTCCTAGGATTTCGCCTCAAGAAATTACTAAGTCAATTCTAGAAACTTAAACTTTCATGAATGCCTAGCTTTCTTAAGAAACTAAAAGTTTTATGGTATGATTTACATACTTTATTAAGAGTACATTTGTGTCATAATTCAGCTAACATAACAATTATTGAAATAATATAACTTTATTCATACTGAAGTCATACTTAACAAAATTTCAAATTTTTGAACAAGAAATAACCTAACCATAATTAAAAGAAAATTTTATTTTGAGAGGAAACAATTTCAATTTTTCGATCCCCCTACTTAAGATGAACTATGTCCTCATTGTTAGAAGTAAATAGATACTATACACCAGGTAGAACTCTAGAAAGGAGGAGGTGAGTTAATTTTACTGCTTAAGTACCAAGCTCTTTCTAGATCCAATCATAGACATGTATATATCTATTGCCACACTTCTTATTTTAAAACTTGTTATTGTTATTTATGATTTCCACCTCTTGTTTTATTATGCGAGATATAAAAATCCTAATAGAACCTAATCCTAAAATAACCTAGGAAAGAAAATAACATAAGGTAAAGATCCCCCCCTTTTTATTTATTTGCAGATCCCTCAAAATCTGACTCATCCACTACAGCAAAATATGTTTTTAGCAGCGTTTTTAGTGGCATTTGGACCAAAAATGCCGCAAAAGTTATACATTAGTGGCGCTAATAGGAAACCATCGCAAAAGGTCAAGCAGTAGCAGCTTTTATGATAAAAACGCAGCAAAAGGTCTAGCAATAGCGGCGCCACAAAAGAAAATCATTCTATTTTAGGGTTTAGGGTTTAAGATTTAAGGTTTAAGGTCTATGGTTTAGGGTTTTAATATTTATGGTTTAATGTTTAATATTTTAAGTTTAGGGTTTAGGGTTTAGCATTTTGGTTTGGGTTTTAATGTTTTATAGTTATGGTCTTAGTGTTTACGGTTTTAGAGGTTAGGGTTTAAGGGTTAGAGATTTTGATAAAAATGACAAAAAATCAATTTATTTTAGGGTTTAGGTAAGCAATAAGATTTTTTAATTAATTTTGTACCTTGTAATATATATATATATAGGGTTTAGGGTTTACGGATAAAATTTGAGAAGTTAAATTTTATCAAAATCAATTTGGATAAATTCTATCAGCTGCACAAAAAATTAAACTCGTGGATACAAACTCTTCGTAAGGAAGTTTGGTTTCATTTTTTAAAATTATTTTCATACACAATTATAAAATTTTACAAATTAAATATATTGTTTGAAACAAAACAAACTTAATTTAAAGAAATTTAAGAAATAATTAAGCTATAAAATGTTTTTTACTAAAACGCCGCAAAAAAAATATTTTACTTTAAACAAAACTGCGCCGTTTTTAGTGGCGTCTTTAGTGGCATTAGTAGCGCTAGGTGAAAAATGCCGCAATAGATCGAGCATTAGTGGTGCTAGGTAAAAAACGCCGCAAAAATATTTTACTTTGAATTAAACGACGCCATTTTAAGTTACGTCTTTAGTGGCATTAGCGGCGCTAGGCGAAAAACACCGCAATAGATCGAGCATTAGAAGCACTATGTAAAAACTGTCGCAAAAAACATTTTACTTTAAATAAAATGGTGCCGTTTTAAGTTGCGTCTTTGGCGGCATTAGCAGCGCTAGGTGAAAAACGCCTCAATAGATCAAGCATTAGCGGCGCTAGGTAAAAAACACCGCAAAAAAAAAACATTTTACTTAAAAAAAAAACAACGTCATTTTAAGTGGAGTCTTCAGTGGCATTAGCGGTGGTAGGTGAAAAACGCCACAATAGATCGAGCATTAGCAGCGCTTTGTGAATAACGCCGCAAAAAAAAAACATTTTACTTTAAGCAAAACGTCATCATTTTAAGTGGTGTCTTTAGTGACATTAGCGGCACTAGCTTATAAATGCCGCAATAGATCAAGTATTAACGGCGCTTGGTAAAAAACGCCGCAAACGGTTATTTTGTTTTATACCAAAACTGCGTTGTTTTGCTTTCCTCCATTTTATCCCAAGTACTATACTCGAAACACCTTATTTTTCCCCCAACAAAATTTCCCCAAATCCCTAAATTTTCCCCAAATCAAAATCCCAACCCATCTACCGTTGAAGACGCCGACCCAACCACCTGTTGCATCGCCGTCGACTGTCCCTCTGCTGCGTCGCCATTGTCATCGCTCTCCGCTGCCGCAACCAATCGGTAAATTTCACTCCTTTGCTGTTGCTAACATGCCTAGATTTAACGTTTGGGTTTTAATAAATGTTGGTTTTACAGTAACTTTTTATCATGGAAAATATTAGGTATATGCTTGAAGCTAGAGAAGAGAACAAGGGTGAACGGAGTATCAAAGGTGAAGAGAAGTTAGTGGATTGAAGCTTGGTGTTGAACCTACTGTTTTGGGAAGCTTATTAAGGTTAGTGTTCTCTTGAATTTTAGCATGCTTGTGCGAAATAAAATTTAAATATTTACCGGGCATGATTGTAAATGTAAATAATATGGAAAAGAATCAAAAGAAGGCTTGCTGATATTACATCTCTATTGCTGCCAAATATGAACATAAATCCAATTGAATTCCTATGTGTTTTGGTTCCATGAATGTTTTGTCATTATTACTTGTTGCTGTTAAGGATTTTCTCTTTTTGAAAATATGTTAAACTTCATACATAATAATTGTATTTTAAAATTTTCAATTAAATTAACTTTAAAAAATGAGAGCTGTAGAACAAGATATGAGTATTGCGTACTTCTAATTAATTAAAACTTTCTAAATATTTAATTTAAAATTTAAAAACGGAATCCGAATAGTAACATAAAAGTAGCACAAAACAAAAAGGGACAAAAATAGATTAGGTTGTAACTAATCAGCCTAGCAAAGTTAAAAAGGAAGTCAATGTTAGGTATCCAACAAATAAAGGGAATATTAGGGAAAATATTAAATATGATATTTGTTTACTTATAAATATTAATAGTTTCAATTATAAAAACCAACAATCTAATTAAATATTATCAGATTTTAGATTTTTAATTTTCTTTTTTGCTTTAACGTATTTCAATATTTATTAATTTTAAAATAATTTACTTATATTAGTGTAAAACTCTAATTTTATATATTTTATCATTTTTTGTAAGGTTAGTATTTTTATAATCCAATATAATTTCATTTATCATGCAATTTCATTTATCATGTAAGGTTAGTATATCGGTATTATATTTTGTCTCAATTCATATGATACTCTTGTATATTTGGTTGTATACTTAATTTGCTTGGTTGTCAACTACACAATGACCTTGAATCTCATATTAGGGTTTGGGATTGCTTTTATATTAAGGGTAGATAATTGGAATTTTAAATAAAATTTATAAATTTATATTATTTATTAAAAAACACAAATTTATAAATTAAAGGGTTAAATTTTAAAGTTAAAATTTAAATATGATAACCATAACTTACCTAACTTACACATAATACATAAATATATACTTATAAATAAACAACTTACCTTAATTAGTTTACACTAAGCAAATTCAGGCTATTAACGAGGTTTACAAGCTTTACAATCTTCCCGAGTTCTATAAGGCCTGTGCCGTTATAATTAATTGCCAAGTCTAATCAATACTTCATAAAATGCAGAACAATGATCTTATTCTTATATCATATTGTTTGTCAACCTACAGGATCCAAGGCCTCATATATCATTGGCTTGGGCACTAGGTGACGTTAGTGGTTCCCTTAAGAAAGTGGTGAAGCAGGAAACAAAGTCCCGTCTTTAGAGGTTCCTTACAGAGTCGTATTTGTACAAGTAAAGTTTGTGGCATTGAGTGTAAAATTGGTAATAGAAAACATATAATATGTAAATCTCCCGATCAATGATAGAATCTCTTCAAACTCTCAAGATGCAGCCATCTTAGTTTCTTTATGTTACTTTATCTGTTATTTATGAAAGTCCGGATATAGGATTTGCTATTAGGTCCTCATGGACCATCATAAACGTTTTCCCTCTGTGTGTTGCTAACAGGTGCTTTGCTTGTAACCTTGACACTGTAATCATTACCCTTGTCTTACAAAATATCTTCCTTTTTGGTTTGCGACACATTGATTAGACTTTATTTTTCTTGGTGGAGGAAGCAGTACAAACACTCTTAATAGTTTGCCTCCTTTATGTTGTTCGGAACTGTTTATTTGTGTGCGGTTTTGGTCCTACTTGGACCTTAATTAGTTTACATCCATTAGGTACTTGATACTTGATATATATTTTCTATTTTAGTACAATATTGACATGATTTAAATCAATTGAGAATATTTAAGTAACTATAATTTATTGTCAACTTTAGACTTCAAGAACTACGAAATGGATAAGAGTTGGATGAATTTGTCAAGGGTAAGCAACAACTATCGAAATGGAGTACAAACTTTTCTAAATTTTGCATTTCAAATGCAAGCCAAGAGAATATGATTCTTTGCCCATGTAAGAAGTGTGGCAATATCAATTGGAATTTTCGTGAAGTTGTCTACGAACATGTAATTGTTGATGGCTTTATTCGAGGGTATAAAAAATGGATTTTCCATGGAGAGTGTACACCTCGTAGAACCTCCTCAACGATTAATCCGGCTTATCCTTATAATGCTTACCATCAATTTGTTAGAGAAGATGACATGGAAGGTATGTTGCGAGATGCATCTAATATGTGCAGTCATGGTTTGCAATCGTTTCCACCTGACTTTATTGCATTCGATGATTGTAATATTGGTGGAAATGTTTTTACTGAAACGGGAATAAGTGTACCTAATGAAGAGCCAAATGGAGAAGTAGCGAAGTTCTACAAGTTACTTAATGAAATGAATGAAGAATTTTATGAAGGATCAAAATTTTCAAAAATGTCCTTCTGCATTCGTTTTATTCACTTAAAATGTTTGGGAGGGTGGATTGAAAACTCTTTTATAATGCTATTAGAGTTTTTGAGAGATATGTTTCCGTTTGCAAAAATCCCTTATTCATGCAAAGATATGAAGAAACTGATAAAAGGTTTAGGCTTTATGTACGACAAAATTCATAGTTGCCCAAATGACTGCATATTGTATTGGGGTAATCGAAAAAACCAACAGTCTTGTCATGTTTGCGGTAAATCTCGTTGGACGAATATGAATATAGAATATGTGAATAAGGATGAATGTGAGGCACATTCAAGAAAGAAGCCAATAAAGAAATCGCGATATTTTCCACTAATACCAAGGCTTCAAAGGCTTTTCATGTCGTCAAAGATAGTTGAGTCTATGAGGTGGCATCATGATCAATGAACCAATGATGGATTATTAAGGCATCCTGCGGATTCTTTAGCTTGGAAATCATTTGACAGTAAATTTCCAAGCTTTGCAAGCGATCCTCAGAATGTAAGGTTTGGGCTAGCACCTGATGAATTTAGTCCTTATAAAATCATGAGTACTTCGTATAGTACTTGGCTTGTAGTGCTTGTTCCTTACAATTTGCCTCTGTAGATTTGCATGAAGCAATCTTCTTTTATTTTATCTATGATTATCCCTGGAGAGAAAGGTCCTGGAAATGATATTTAGCGACTTATTGAAAAGTTGAAATAGTTATGGGCGAGCGTTGAAACATTTGATGTCTTAAGAAAGGAGAACTTTTATTTATGTGCAGTTTTGTTGTGGACTATTAATGATTTCCCGGCTTATGCCAATTTATCTGGTTGAAGTACCAAAGGACATTATGCTTGTCATTGTTGTGCGACGCAAGCATGTTCGAAGTGGTTATATATGGGAAGAAGTTCTCTTATATGGGGCATCGTCAGTGGTTAGATGAAAATCATAGATTTAGATTTCAGTGGACTCTATTTGATAGTACTGAAGAGTTCAGAGAAGCTTCTGAGCTGTAACGGCCCGATTTTGGGGCTAGTCGGAAAAATAGTTTCGGAACCACTAATCTGAGGTTGGAGAAAATTATTTTAATATTATTTTATGGGTTATAAAATGATTGTATGAGTGCATGGAAATTTTGGTGCGATAATTTTAGTGATGTCATGCTCAATTTTGAAAAAAGACTAAATCACATAAGGTGCGAAAGTTCTATTTTACAAGCTAAAGGTGTTAATAGTTATAGAACCTTAATTAGAGGTCCTTAATTTGCAATTAGACCCTTAGAAATAGGGCTGGCCGTCCATAGGGGACAAGAAATGTCAAAATTGGTCTAAGTTGGTGGATTAGGTGGATTAAATTGATGAAATAAAATAAAATAAAGAAAAAGTGATATCATCCTTGTTCATTTTCTTCTACCACCGAAAATTTCAGCAAAGTAAGGGGTTTGAGAACTCAAAAATTTCAGCCAAGCTTTTCTCCTTGCAAGTAAGTGTTTTGATGGTCATTTTTTATAATTTTCATGTTTTTGGAACCCTTGTAGCTTAAGCTAGCTAATGACGGGACTATTTTGCAAAATGGTTATGAGTCTAGGGTTTTTCCATGAGAGCATTAATGTTGTTTTCTAAATTTTTATTGAAGAAAATGAATCTTGGTTGTTAAATAAACAACTTTTGTTAAGTGATTTTCATGAAAACACCTAAAAAGGGACCTTTTTGTAAAGGTTGTAAAATAGGTGGTAAATGTGTGAAATAATTGGAATTTTGAGTTGCTATAAGAGTAATAAAAGTTTGGCTAGGTTGGTTAATGAGGAAATTTGATGAAAAATGATTTATGAGCCTAGGGGTAAAATTATAAATTTATGAAAATATAGGGGTAAACGGTAATTTTACCAAAATAGAAACTTCGGAATGTTTTGAATGATGTAGTGATTGAATAAGTAAATTTGTTATTATAGATCAAGAAGAACGTGGAATCAACCTTGACCAAGGAAAAGACAAGGTCTCGAACTAAATTCCAAATTGACGCGTTTTGTATCGATGTAAATTGTATGTGAATAATACAACTCTATTGCTATTATGTATTCAACCATTGATATTGCATCATATGTTTGATTATTGTTATGATTACTGTTGACATCTATTAAAATGATGGAAAGTGAGGAAATTCTTGGATGAACCTTCGAAATAGGAAAATAATAAGGATAAATACCATGAATAAGTGATTGTTGGTGGGCTGTGTGCGATACCACCATATTTATTATTGTTGGTGGGCTATGTGCGATACCACCATAGATATGTGGATATTTTCTGGGCTGTGTGCGATACCACTGTGTTATTTATTATTGGTGGGTTGTGTGTGAAACCACCGGACATTTGGTATTATTCTGAAGTATTCATAGAGAAACTTTAATAAGTGAATTTACGTGAGATTATGAGATGCCAAGTGCAGGGTATAAGTGCATGCAGATGTGAGCAATGTTGATGATATGTCTTTGGATGTGGTGAGATTTGAAATAAGCACGAATTGTGTTGTATGATTAGTAAGGATGGAAATGAGTAAGCTATGCCTTTGATTATATGAGAAGTTTATGCAAGTTTGTAATAGGTTGTGAGTATGATGTTGCAAGGTAATTGTTGTTGATTATTTACATGTGACTTACTAAGCTTTATGCTTACTTCCTCTCTTTTTCATTTTCTTATAGTGCCACCAAGTAAGCTCGGGGATCAAAGAACGTCTGAGGCTCGATCACACTATCAATTGGAACATTTGGTATAGTTAGACTTATCTTTTTGAGTATGGCATGTATATGGACTTAGTTTTTATAAAATGTCATATTTTTTTAGCCAAATGGATTGGCTTAATATGGAGATGAATTCATTTTGTATAAGGCCATAATTGATGGCTAATCCTTATCATTAATATATAAAAATGATGGTGTTTCTCATGAATGTGCAAGTTGTATGGTTGAGTATTGGGTATTGATGCATGAATGAGTAGGTTACTTGATGCGGTTTATGTTGGTACAAGTAAGGGTGAAAAAAAGGGCTTGGTAAATAGCCTTGAAATTTGTCCACACGGGTAGACACTCGGACCTGTGTCTAGGTTGTGTTTGACACACGGTCCGTACATGGGCGTGTAGTCCGCTGTGTGTCCCCCTGCATTCTAAGTTGGCAAAACAGAATGCCCAGTAGTAACCATACGGGCTAAGACACGGTCGTGTGTCTCAACCGTGTGGGTGACACAGCCTTAGGACATGGGCATGTGCTTAGGCCATATGAAGTCTGCACCTGAAATTAGGAATTTGATTTGTCACACGATCTAAGGACACGGGCGAGTGCCTTGGCCGTGTGACATTTTGGAGATGATGACGTCAGAAACAGAATGTCAAGGTTTTCACACACGGGTTAAGGCACGGGCGTGTCATGGTCGTGTGAAGGACACGGGCTATAGACACGGGCGTGTGTTAGACCGTGTGAAAACCCCTGTAGGTTCGAATAGAGAAATATATCCACACGGACAAGGGACATAGATGTGTGTGATGACATGGCCTTCCCACACGGGTGTGTTTCTTTCCACACAGACGTGTGGCATGTTTTTAACAGCATTTTCTAAAGTTTTGCAAGGAACTCGATTTGATCTCGAAATGTTTGTAAGATGTGTTTTGGGCCTCGTAGGCCTATATTAAGGTTATTAAGAGGGAGTTTGAAAAGTTTTAAATTTGAAAGGACTTCTATGACACGGAAATGTATGTTAGCGTGTGTTTGAGATATGTAATGCGTCGTACCCTATTCCAGCGTCGAATACAGTAAAGGGTGTTACATTTAGTGGTATCAGAGCTATAGATGCCATTATATGAATTATGATAGTGTGACGACTCCTGACAATAGAGATTATGTTTTTATATAGTAAATGGATCCTGACAGAGCAATGGCGATGATATAGAAAGTAATGTGCCGGCTTCCATTGAAGGGACCGCGCCAGTAGGAAGTGGGCCTGTGACGCCGAGTCAGGGCGGAGGGGCTAGAGAAGCCTTCTTCCACATGATGAATGTATGGTATTCAAAGTTTGTTCATGCAAATCCGAACACTCCACCTCCTCCACCCCACCTATTCCTTAGCCTACCCCTGTAGCTCCCCAAGCTGTAGAACTGGCAAGAAGAGCAAAACCCCCGGTTGACAGAATCTAGAAACAAGGAGCTGAGGAATTTCGAGCTAATAAAGATGATGACCCGGAGAGGACAGAGTTCTGGTTAGAAAATACCATTAGGGTATTTGATGAGTTGTCTTGCACACCTGAGGAGTGCATGAAGTGTGGTGTCACTCCTGCGAGACTCGGCCTACCAATGGTGGAACACCCTTGTGTCGGTTGTACCAACGGGGAGGATAACTTGGGAATTCTTCCAAGAAGAATTTTGTAAAAAGTATATTAGCCAAATGTTTATAGACCAGAAGAGGAAAGAATTCCTTGAGCTAAAGCAAGGTCGAATGACGATGACTGAATATGAACATGAGTTCGTAAGGCTTGAGAGTGCGTATCCACGGAAGCCGTCATGTGCAAAAGGTTTGAGGACGGATTAAATGAGGATATCTGGTTGTTTGTTGGTATTCTAGAATTGAAAGAATTTGTTGTGCTAGTAGAGAGAGCTTGCAAGGCCGAGGAATTGGCCAAAGAGAAAAGAAAGGCTATGATTGAGGCTCGAGATGCAAGGAAGAGGCCGACGAGTAAGTTGTTCCAATCCCAATCAAAGAGGTCCCAGGAAACTAATCCTCGTATGACTGTTTCATCTGAGTATTCACACCAAGATTATGGTAAAACATATTCGGACTCTAGAGTGCAAGCCACCTCGATGGCAAGTGTGGATAATGTAAGGTCCAATAAACCTAAGTGTTAAAGATGTAACAAACAACATATTAGAGAGTGTTGGGGAAACAGTCGAGCTTGCTACAAGTGTGGTTCTCGAGAACATTTCATCAAAGACTGTCCTGAGATGGATGAGAATGACAGAAAGCAAGATGTGCGAGCGAGTAATGCTCCTTCGAGAGGTAGACCGCAAAAGAACCCTGGAAGTAGGGCGAGCAGTAGAGGTGCACCTAGAGATTCTACCATGAGGTCCGAGGGCTGAGCGCTTGCAAGGACATATGCCATTCGCGCTCGCGAAGAGGCATCCTTTCCAGATGTGATTACGGGTACTTTTTCTCTTCATGATATCTCTGTTGTTGCTTTGGTTGATCCGGGGTTTACCCATTCGTATGTTTGTATGAAATTGGTGTCTAGCATGAATATGCCTGTTGGGTCCACAGAAATTGTTACAAAAGTGTCAAACCCTTTAGGTAAGCATGTGTTAGTTGACCAAGTGTGTAGGGATTGTCCCTTGACAATTAGAGGTTATTGTTTCCCGGCCAATCTTATGTTGCTACTGTTTGATGAATTTGTTGTGATTCTTGGTATGGATTGGCTAGCAACTCATGATGTGATAGTAAATTGTGCAAGAAATTTTATTGAATTGAAATGTGAAAATGAGGATATCCTTCGGATTGAATCTGGTGAACCAGATAGCTTACCTGTATTGATTTCTTCTATGACTGCTGAGAGATACATGAGAAAAGGGTATGAGTCCTATCTCGCATTTGTATTGAATACCCAAGAATCAGAAGTAAAGATTTAGTCAATACCTGTAGTATGTGAGTACCTAGACATGTTTCCGGAAGAGTTGCCTGGATTGCTTCCAACTAGGGAAGTCAAGTTTGGCATTGAGTTGGTTCCTGATAGGGCATCTATTTCTATTGCCCCGTATAGAATGGCTCCGATGGAGTTAAAAGAGCTAAAAATCCAATTGCAAGAGTTAACGGATAACGGTTTTACGAGATCGAGTTATTCTCCTTGGGGTGCTCCCGTGCTTTTTGTGAAAAGAAAGATGGGTCAATGAGATTATGTATAGATTATCGATAACCCAACAAGGTGATGGTTAAGAACAAGTATCCTTTGCCAAAGATCGACGAGTTTTTTGACCAATTGAAGGGAGCCATAGTGTTTTCTAAGATAGACCCGAGGTCTGGATAGTACCAGTTCAGAGTTAAGTAAAACTGCATTTCGGACGAGGTATGGCCACTATGAGTTCCTGGTCATGCCCTTTGGCTTAACCAGTGCTCCTGCTCTTTTTATGGATTTAATGAATCGTATTTTCCGACCATACTTGGGTAAGTTCATTACGATTTTTATTGATGATATACTAATTTATTCTAGTGATGAGAGTTAGCATGTGGAGCATTTGAGAACTGTTTTACAAATTTTACAAGATAATCAGTTATATGCCAAGTTTAGTAAGAGTGAATTTTGGCTTAAGGAAGTCAGATTTTTGGGGTACATTGTTTCGGGTGACGGTATTCGAGTTGACCCGAGTAAGATTTTAGCGATTGTTGAATGGAAACCGCCAAGGAACGTAACCGAGGTTAGAAATTTTCTGGGCTTAGCTGGTTATTACAGACGGTTTGTCAAGGGATTTTCTATGATAGCTACTCTGATGATGAGGCTATTACAAAAAGAGGTAAAGTTTGAATGGACAGAAAAGTACCAACATAGTTTTGAGAAACTAAAGGCATTGTTGACTAAGGCTCCAGTTTTAGTACAACCCGAACCGGGAAAGGAATTTGTGATCTATAGTGATGCATCCCTGAATGGATTAGGTTGTGTACTCATGCAAGAGGGCAAGGTGATAGCTTATGCCTCTAGACAGTTGAAGCCGCACGAGAAGAATTATCCGATACATGATTTGGAATTAGCCGGCATTGTATTTGCATTGAAGATATGGGAGACACCATTTGTATGGTGAGAAATGTCAGGTATTCACTGATCATAAAGCCTAAAGTACTTAATGACTCAAAACGAATTAAATCTAAGGCAACGAAAGTGGTTAGAGCTGATAAAGGATTACGAGCTAGTGATTGAATACCACCCGGGAAAGGCGAATGTGGTCGCCGATGCTTTGAGTAGGAAATCCTCGTTTGCCTTGAGGGCTATGAATACCTAGTTGTCTGAGGCTGATGATGGTTCGATTTTGGCTGAGCTGAGAGCAAAATCAGTATTCCTACAAGAGATCTGCGAAGGTCAAAAAGGTGATAAAAAGTTGCAAACTAAGATGAATCAGTGTGAGACAGGAATAGAATCAGACTTTCAGATTGGTTCAAAGGGCTGTTTGATGTTTTGAGATAGAATTTATGTACCCAAAGATGATGGGCTTATTCGAAAAATTTTGCACAAGGCACATAGCAGTTGTATGTCTATCCATCCAGGTAGTGTAAAATGTATAATGACCTGAAGAAAATATATTGGTGGTCGGGGATGAAAATAGACATCTCCGAGTTTATTTCTAAGTGTTTAATTTGTCAACAAGTGAAAGCCGAACACCAAGTACCTTCGGGTTTACTTCAGCCTATGATGGTTCCTGAATGGAAATGGGACCATATTATTATGGACTTTGTGATGATTTTGCCCTAGACATCGAAAAAGAAGGATGCCATATGGGTTGTGGTAGATAGACTCACAAAGTCGGCCCATTTTATACCGGTACATATTGACTATTCGCTTGACAAGCTGGTGGAATTGTACGTTGTAGAAATTGTGCAATTACATAGGGTACAGTTGTCAATTATTTCAGATAGAAATCCGAGATTTACATTATGGTTTTGGAAGAAGTTGCAAGAGGCTATGAGAAACCAATATCCAAACCTTTTCACTGGTAAGATTTTCGGGGACGAAAATCCCTAAGGGGAGAGAATTGTAACAGCCTCTAGTCGAAACAGTGGTTTCGGAACACTAATCTGAGGTTGGATGATTGCATGAGTGCATGGAAATTTTGGTGTGATAAGTTTAGTGATTTCATGCTCAATTTTGAAAAAGGACTAAATCACATAAGGTACGAAAGTTCTGTTTTACAAGCTAAATGTGTTAAGTAGTTATAGAACCTTAATTTTAGGTCCTTACTGTGTAATTAGAACCTTAGAAATAGGGTTGGCCGGCCATAGGGGACAAGAAATGTCAAAATTGGTCTAAGTTGGTGGATTAGGTGGATTAAATTGATGAAATAAAATAAAATAAAGAAAAAGTGATATCATTCTTGTTCAATTTCTTCTACCATCGAAAATTTCAGCAAAATAAGGGGTTTGAGAACTCAAAAATTTCAGCCAAGCTTTTCTCCTTGCAAGTAAGTGTTTTGATGGTCATTTTTTATAATTTTCGTGTTTTTTGAACCCTTGTAGCTTAAGCTAGCTAATGAAGGGACTATTTTGCAAAATGGTTATGAGTCTAGGGTTTTTCTATGAGAGCATTAATGTTGTTTTCTGAATTTCTATGGAAGAAAATGAATCTCGGTTGTTAAATAAACAACTTTTGTTAAGTGATTTTCATGAAAACACCTAAAAAGGGACCTTTTTGTAAAGGTTGTAAAATAGGTGGTAAATGTTTGAAATAATTGAAAATTTGAGTTGCTATACAAGTAATAAAGGTTCGGCTAGGCTTGGTTAATGAGGAAATTTGATGAAAAACAATTTACGAGCCTAGGGAAAATTGTAAATTTATGAAAATATAGGGGTAAAACGGTGATTTTGCCAAAATATAAACTTCGAAATGTTTTGAATAATGTAGTGATTGAATAAGTAAATTTGTTATTATAGATCAAGAAGAACATGGAATCAACATTGACCAAGGAAAAGACAAGGTCTCGGGCTAAATTCCAAATTGACACGTTTTGTATCGAGGTAAGTTGTATGTGAATAATAAAACTCTATTGCTATTATGTATTCAACCGTTGATATTGCATCATATATTTGATTATTGTTATGATTATTTTTTACATCTATTAAAATGATGGAAAGTGAGAAAATTCTTGGATGAACCCTCGAAATAGGAAAATGATAAGGATAAATACCATGAATAAGTGATTGTTGGTGGGCTGTGTGTGATACCACCAAATTATTATTATTGGTGGGCTATGTGCGATACCACCATGGATATGTGGATATTTGGTGGGCTGTGTGCGATACCACCGTGTTATTTATTATTGGTGGGATGTGTGCGAAGCCATTATACATTCGGTATTATTCCGAAGTATTCATAGAGAAACTTTAATAAGTGAATTTACGTGAGATTATGAGATGCCAAGTGCAGGGTATAAGTGCATGCAGATGTGAGCAATGTTGATGATATGTATTTGGATGTGGTGAGATTTGAAATGAGCACGAATTGTGTTGTATGATTAGTAAGGATGGAAATGAGTAAGTTATGCCTTTGATTGTATGAGAAGTTTATGCAAGTTTTTAATATGTTGTGAGTATGATGTTGCAAGGTAATTGTTGTTGATTATTTACATGCGACTTACTAAGCTTTATGCTTACTCCCTCTCTTTTTTATTTTCTTATAGTGCCACCAAGTAAGCTCGAGGATCAAAGAAGGTCGGAGGCTCGATCACACTATCAATTGGAACATTTGGTATAGTTAGACTTATCTTTTGGAGTATGGCATGTATAGGGACTTAGTCTTTGTAAAGTGTCATATTGTTTTAGCCAAGTGGATTGGCTTAATATGGAGATGAATTCATTTTGTATAAGGTCATAATTGATGACTAATTCTTATCATTAATATGTGAAAATGATGGTGTTTCTCATGAATGTGCAAGTTGTATGGTTTAGTATTGGGTATTGATACATGAATGAGTAGGTTACTTGATACGGTTTATGTTGGTGCAAATAAGGGTGACAAAAAGGGCTTGGTAAATAGCCTTGAAATTTGTCCACACGGGTAGACATATGGGCATGTGTCTAGGTCGTGCGTGACACACGGTTCGTCGAATGGGCGTGTAGTCCGACCGTGTGTCCCCCTACATTCTAAGTTGGCAAAACAGAATGCCCAGTAGTAACCACACGGGCTAAGACACGATTGTGTGTCTCAACCGTGTGGGTGACACGGCCCTAGGACATGGGCATGTGCTCTGGCTGTGTGAAGTCTACACCTAAAATTAGGAATTTGATTCGTCACACGGTCTAAGGACACGGGCGTGTACCTTGGCCATGTGACCTTTTGGAGATGATGACGTCAGAAACAGAATGTCAAGGTTTTTACACACGGGCTGTAGACACGGGCGTGTGTTAGACCGTGTGAAAACCCCTGTAGGTTCGAATAGAGAAATATATCCGCACAGACAAGGGGCTGGGCGTGTGTGATGACACGGCCTGCCTACACGGGCGTGTTCCTTTCCACACGAACGTGTGGCCTTGTTTTTAACCGCATTCTCTAAAGTTTTCCAAGGAACTCAATTTGATCTCGAAATGCTTCTAAGATGTGTTTTGGGCCTTGTAGGCCTATATTAAGGTTATTAAGAGAGAGTTTGAAAAGTTTTAAATTTGAAAGGACTTTTATGACACAAAAATGTATGTTAGTGTGTGTTTGAGATTGTAATGCCTCGTACCCTGTTCCGGCCTCGGATACGGTAAGGGGTGTTACATGAGCAGACTATTGGATCTGAAATCTTGGTCATGTTAAAAGATATCAATTTCAATTATGGGAAGATGAATCAACCACCCAACACGTAAATAAAGAGAAGATTGAGGGAGACGTATGTTGGCGATGTTGACCGGCAGATTGATGATGAATTTGATGAAGACGATGATCCTAATGAGGGGACTTGTGGAAAAAAAAAGTATTATTTTTAGTTGCCTTATTGGGATCATTACATTTTTCGACACAATCTTGATGTCGTGCAAATTTGTAACACCCCTTACCCGTGTTTAGTGCCGAAACAGGGTACGAGGCGTTACCTAACTCAAACACATACTAACATACATTTTCGGGCCATAAAAATTTAATTTTTTTCAATCTTCATCTTAAAGTCCTTAATATGAGCCTACTAGGCCCAAAACACCCTTTAGAAACGGTTCGGGACCAAACCGAGTTCTTTAGAAAACTTTGGAAAATGTCACTAAAACAGGGGCACACGCCTGTGTGGCAAGGGCGACACGCCCGTGTGATCTAATAACATGTCCATGTTAAAGGACCGTGTGACTCACACGGCCTAAGCATATAGGGACACGCCCGTGTCTCGAGCTTGTGTGGATTTATTTCTCAATTCTAACCTATAGGGGTTTTCTCACGGCCTGGCACACGCCCATGTCCATGGCCGTGTCCCTCGTACGGCCATGAAACGCTCGTGTCTTAGCCCTTGTGCAAAAACCTTGACATTCTGTTTTTGACGCCAGCAACCTAATAAGGTCACACGGCCAAGGCATACGCCCATGTCCTCAGATCGTGTGGCACATTAAATTCCTAAATTCAAGTGCAGACTTCACATGGCCTGGGCACATGCCCATGTTCTATGGCTGTGTCTTCCATACGGTCAAGACACACAGCCGTATCTCAGTCCGTGTGGTTACTACTGGGCATTCTGTTTTGCCAACTTAAGGTGCAGGGGACACTCGGGCGGACTACACGCCCATAGGGCAGACCGTGTGTCACACATGGCCTAGACACACGCCTGTGTCTCTACCTGTGTGGACAATAACGAGGCTATTTACTAAGTCCATTCTGCCACCCTTACTTGCACCAACTTAAGCCACATCAAAAAAAAAAAAAAAAAAAAAACTACTCATTCATTCATTAGTATAACCAATACTCAACCATACAACTTGCACATTCATGAAAAACATTATCATTTTCATATATCAATAATAAATATTAGCCATCTTCCATAGCCTTATAGAAAAGGAATCAACCATCAAACAAACCAACACATTTGGCCAAAACAATATGACACTTGACAAAGACCAAGTCCCTATACATGTCATACTCAAAATGATAAATCTAACTATACCAATGTTCAGATTGATAGTGTGGTCGAGCCTTCGATGTCTTTTGATCCCCGAGCTAGCTTGGCATCTCTATAAGAAAATAGAAAAGAGAGGGAGTAAGCATAAAGCTTAGTAAGTCGCATGTAAATAACTAACAACAATTACCATGCATTATCATTCTCATATCATCTTATAAACTTGCACAAGATTCTCGAATGATTAAAAACATAACTTACTCATTTTCACCCTTACTAATCATACAACACAATTCGAGCTCATTTTTCATGAATTTCATGTAGGTACCTGTATCACTTACAACATAATCATAAATTTTTCTCACTTTTAACATAAGCAGCTCTAAATTTCCCGTTGAACTAGTTGGAATACCAAAGGCTACCCGACCAACCTCACACATGAGGGTAAAATGCTGATGCCATGTCCCAGACATGGTCTTACACTGGCTCACATGTCAAGGCTGATGCCATGTCCCAGACATGGTCTTACACTGTCTCTCGTCTCAATGCCGATGCCATGTCCCAGACATAGTCTTACACTGGCTCTCTTAATGTGGCCGATGCCATGTCCCAGACATGGTTTTACACTGGCTTTCATAATGTGGCCGATGCCATGTCCCAAACATGGTCTTACACTAGCACACATATCAACCCAAATGTCACAGCTTGGATATCTAATCTATTCCTAAGGTCCAATCGGGAGTATATCACATCAACTTTCATTATGCATAATCATAGCAATAATCAAACATTTTATGCAATATCAATTGTTAAAAAACATAGTAACAATAGAGTTGTATTATTCACATACAACTTACCTCGCTATACAAAATATGGGAAACTTGCTTGATTTAGTCCAATAACTTGGTTTTTCCCCGGTCTAAGCCCGGACTCCATTTTTCTTAATCTATAATGATAAAATTTTACTCATTTAATCACCACATTAATCAAAACATTTCAAAATTCCTACTTTGGCAAAAATTACCGTTTTGCCCTTATACTTTCACAAAATTACAATTTTACCCTTATTTAACCAAGCCTAGCTGAATCTATTTTAAGCTTATAGCAACTCACAAATCCAATTATTTCATATATTTACCACCTATTTTACAACCTTTACAAAAAGGTCCATTTTAAGTGTTTTCATGGAAACCCCTTTCACAAAAGTTGTTTATTTAACAACCATCATTTTATTCCATAAAAGTTCATCAAACAACACTAATGTTCTCATGGAAAAACCCTAGACTCTCAACCGTTTTGCAAAATAGTCCCCTCATTAGCTAGCTTAAGCTACAAGGGTCCCAAAAGTACAAAATTTATAAAAAATGACCATAAAAAACACTTACTTGTAAAGGTTTAAGTTGCTGAAAATTCTCAACCTTTCCAAAGCCTCCCATTTGCTGAAAATTTCGGTGGTAGTATGAAGAAGATGAAAAGATGATATTTTCTTTCTTGATTTTATTTTTATTTATCAATTAAGTTACCAAATACTTCACCTAACCTTTGACAATGTCATTTCTTTGTCCCTATTGCCGTCCATCACATTCCTAAAGGCTTAATTTCACATTAAAGACCTCCAATTTAATATTCTATAGATATTTGACACCTTTAGCTTGTAGAACAAAACTTTCACACTTTGTGCGATTTAGTCCTTTTTCAAAATTAAGCATGAAATCACTAAAATTAATGCACCAAAATTTTCATGCCCTCATATAATCCTGCTATAACACATAAGCTAATATTAAAATAATTTTCTCCGACCTCAGATTAGTGGTTCTAAAATTGCTATTTTGACTAGCCCTTAAATCGGGCTGTTACAATTCTCCCCCTCTTAGGGATTTTCATCCCCGAAAATTTTACCAGTGAAAAGGTTCGGGCATTGCTCTCTCATAGATTCTTCGAGCTCCCATGTGGCCTCTTCAATCCCATGTCTACGCCATAAAACTTTCACGAGTGCTATACTTTTATTTTTCAATTGATTGACCTCTCGATCTATAATCTTAACTGGCTCTTCACCATAGGTCATGTCTGAACAAATCTCAACCTCTGTTGGTGAAATCACATGTGATGGGTCAGAATGATAACGGCGTAATATAGACACATGGAATACATTGTGGATCTTTTCTAATTCAGATGGCAAGGCTAATCGATAAGCTACCGGTCCAAATCTCTCAATCACCTCATAAGGTCCAATAAAACGTGGACTTAATTTGCCTTTCCTACCGAATCTGAGGACTTTCTTCCACGGGGATACTTTCAAAAATACCTTATCACCGACTTGAAACTCAATCTCTTTCCGTTTTAAGTCTGTGTAGGATTTCTATCTATCCGAAGCGGCCTTCAAACAACCACGAATCACTTTTACTTTTTCTTCTGTTTCTCTGACCAGGTCAACCCCTTGTATCTGATTTTCTCTGAGTTAGGTCCAATACAAGGACATTCGGCACTTAAGCCCATACAAAGCCTCATAAGGTGCCATTTTCAAACTATACTGATAGCTATTATTGTAGGCAACCTCTACCAATGGTAAGTTTTTTTCCCAACTGCCTTGAAATTCAAGAACACAACACCGTAACATATCTTCAAGAATCTGAATTACTCTCTCGGACTGACCATCGGTTTGTAGGTGGAAAGCCGTGCTAAAATTCAACTTTGTCCCTAAAGCTTCTTGCAACTTTTTCCAAAATCGTGATGTGAACCTCGAATCTCTATTCGAAATGATTGGTAAAAGTATTCTGTGAAGCCTCACAATTTCAGAAACATAAAGATTGGCCAATTTATCAAGTGGATAATCGATACACACCGATATAAAATGAGCCAACTTAGTTTGTCTATCAACCACAACCCAAACGGCATCTTTCTTCCTCAGCGTCAACAGCAAACCAGACACAAAATCCATGGTAATACGGTTCCATTTCCATTCAGAAACCATCACGAGTTGTAGTAGTCCCGAAGGTACTTGGTGTTTTACTTTCACTTGCTGACAAATTAAACACTTAGAGACAAACTCTAAGATATCTCATCTCATTCCCGACCAACAATACATTTTCTTCAGGTCATTATACATTTTCAGACTACCCGGAGGGATAGACATACAACTGCTTATCTCTTAAAGTTTGTAAGATAGTTCTCAAATGCTCCGCATGCTCACTTTCATCACGAGAATAAATTAATATGTCATCAATAAAAATAAATACAAACTTATCCAAGTACGGTCGGAAAATACGGTTCATTAAATCCATAAACATGGCGGGAGCATTTGTTAAGCCAAAGGGCATGACCAGGAACTCATAGTGGCCATACCTCTTCCGAAATGCAGTTTCCGGTACATCTTGTTCCTTAACTCTCAGCTGGTAATAACCGGACCTCAGGTCTATCTTAGAAAACATTGTGGCTCCCTTCAATTGATCAAGCAAATCATCAATCCTTGGCAAAGGATACTTGTCCTTAACTGTAACCTTGTTGAGTTGTCTGTAGTCTATACACAACATCATCGACCCGTTTTTCTTTTTCACAAAAAGTATCAGAGCACTCCACGGAGAATAGCTCGGTCTTGCAAAACCGTTATCAGTTAACTCTTGTAGTTGAACCTTCAACTCTTTTAACTCCAACGGTGCCATCCTATATGGGGCAACCAAAATAGGCACCGTACCCGAGACCAACTCAATACCAAACTCGACTTCCCTAATTGGAGGCAATCCAGGTAACTCCTCTGGAAACACGTCCAAGTATTCACATTCCACAGGCACTGACTCAATCTTTATTTCTGACTCTTGGATATTCAACACAAATGCAAGATAGGACTCATACCCTTTTCTCACATATTTCTCAGCAGTCATAGAAGAAATCAGTACAGGCAAGTTATCTGGTTCACCTGATTCTACCCAAATAATATCCCCACTTTCACATCTTAGTTCAATAAACTTACTACCAAAGTTTACTAACACGTTATGAATAGTCAACCAATCCATGCCAAGATTTAGGTCAAATTCATCAAAAGGTAGTAGCATGAGGTTAACCGGAAAACAATGGCCTCTAATCATTAAAGGACAGTTTCTACACACTTTATCAACTATCACATGTTTGCCTAACGAGTTTGACACTTTTATCACAAATTCTGTAAACTCAACAAGCATATTCATGCTAGACACCAATTTCATAAAATATACGAATGGGTAGACCCCGGATCAATCAAAGCAACAACAGAGATATCATGAAGATAAAAAGTACCCGTAATCACATTTGAAGATGATACCTCTTCGCGAGCACAAATGGCATATGTCCTTGCAGGAGCTTTACCCTCTGATCTCACAGTGGAATCTCTAGGTGCACCTCTACTGCTAGCCCCACTTCTCGGGCTCTTCTATGGTCTACCTCTAGAAGGAACATGACTCGCTCGCACATCTTGCTTTCTATCTTTCTCGTCTATCTCAGGACAATTTCGAATAAAGTGGTCCAGTGAACCGCACTTGAAGCAACCTCTTTCATTTCCTTGGCATTCTCCGAAGTGACGTCTACCACACTGTAAGCATTTCGGTCTACTAGGTCGGGCACTACCAACACTTACAATTGAAGTGGTCTGAGCCTTAGACACTATGTATTACTTATTCTTATTTTTGTTCAAAAGTCTAACTGAATCATTAGATTGAGTAGTGAACTTTCTTGATTTCTTGGATGAAGACTGAAATGATTTCCCTAACTATTTTTCTTTGAGTCACGAGACTCAATATCAGCTTTCCTTTTCTTTTTGACCAATTCCTCGGCCTTACAAGCTCTTTCAACAAGCACCACAAACTCTCTTAACTCTAAGATGCCAACTAATAGTCGGATGTCTTCGTTCAATTCGTCCTTAAATATTTTGCACATGATGGCTTTGGTAGATATGCACTCCCTAGCGTATTTGCTGAGCCTTACAAACTCACGCTCATACTCGGTTACTGTCATTCGGCCTTGCTTCAATTCTAGAAATTCTTTCCTCTTCTGGTCTATAAATATCTGACTGATATACTTTTTACAGAACTATTCTTGGAAAATTTCCCATGTTACCCTTTCCCTTGGTACAACCGACACAAGGGTGTTCCACCATTGGTAGGCCGAGTCTCGCAGGAGTGATACAACACACTTTATGCACTCCTCAAGTGTGCAAGATAACTCATTGAATACCCTAACGATATTTTCTAGCCAGAATTCTGCTCTCTTTGGGTCATCATCTATATTCGCTCTAAATTCCTCAGCCCATTGCTTGCGAATTTTGTCAACTTGAGGTTTTTTACTTCTAATCGTTTGCACTACTTGGGGAGTTGTAAGGGCAGGCTGGAGAATTGGAGGGGGTAGAGGAGGTGGAGTGTTCGGGTTTGCACGAACAAAATCTGAATACCAGACATTCATCATATGGAGGAAGGCTTCCCTAGCCCCTTCGCCCTGACTCAGTGTCACGGACCCACTTTCAACTGGCGCGGTCCCTTCTGCGGGAGCTGACGCATTACTCTCGACATTATCCACCACTGCTCCGTTGGGATCTATTTACTATATAAAAACACATTTTAAAATGTTAAGAGTCGTCACACTTTCATAATTCATATATGGCATGTATAGCTAGACTCGTACACATGCTAGGTTAGTCCGAGAATTGAGTAAACCATAGCTCTAATACCACTAAATGTAACACCCCTTACCTGTGTTTAATGCCGGAACAGGGTATGAGGCGTTACCTAACTCAAACACATACTAACATACATTTTCGAGCCATAAAAGTTCATTAAAATTTAAAAATTTTCAATCTTCATCTTAAAGTCCTTAATATGGGCCTACGAGGCCCAAAACACCTTTTAGAAACAGATTAGGACCAAACCGAGTCCTTTAAAAAACTATAGAAAATAACACTAAAATAGGACACACACCGTGTGGCAAGCACGACACGCCCGTGTGATCTAATAACATGGCCATGTTAAAGGACCGTGTGACTCACACGGCCTAAGTATATAGGGACACGCCCGTGTCCCGAGCCTATGTTGATTTATTTCTCAATTCGAACCTATAGGGGTTTCCACACGGCCTGGCACACACTCGTGTCCATGGCCTGGTACACGCCCGTGTCCATGGCCCGTGTCCCTCCCATGGCCATGACACGCTCGTGACTTGGCCCGTGTGCAAAAACCTTGACATTTTCTTTCTGACGTCAGCAACCAATAAGGTCACACGGCTAAGGCACACGCCCATGTCCTCAAGCCGTGTGGCGAATTAAATTCCTAAATTCAAGTGCAGACTTCACACGGCCTGGGCACATGCCCATGTTCTATGGTCGTGTCTTCTACACGGTCGAGACACACGGCCGTGTCTCAGTCCGTATGCTTACTGCTGGGCATTTTATTTTGCCAACTTAAGGTGCAGGTAGACACGGCTGGACTACACGCCCATAGGGTAGATCGTGTGTCACACACGACCTAGACACACACCCGTATGTCTACCCGTGTGGACAATAACGAGGCTATTTACCAAGCCCGTTCTGCCACCCTTACTTGCGCCAACTTAAGCCACATAAAAAAAAAACTACTCATTCATTCCTTAGTTTAACCAATACTCAACCATGCAACTTGCACATTCATGAAAAACATCATCATTTTCATATATCAATAATAAATATTAGCCATCATCCATGGCCTTATACAAAAGGAATCAATCTTCTAACAAACCAACACATTTGGCCAAAACAATATGACACTTGACAAAGACCAAGTCCCTAGACATGCCATACTCAAAATGATAAATCTAACTATACCAATGTTTAGATTGATAGTGTGATCGAGCCTCCGACGTCTTTTAATCCCCAAGTTAGCTTGGCGGCTCTATAAGAAAATAGAAAAGAGAGGGAGTAAGCATAAAGCTTAGCAAGTCGCAAGTAAATAACTAACAACAATTACCACGCCCTTCTGCACATCAATAAGGATCCTTCTAGTTGCTAGGAAAGGTCTTCCTAGGATGATTGACACCTCTTTATCTGCTTCAAAGTCTAGAATAACAAAGTCGGCAAGAAAAATAATTTTGTCTACACGTACCAATACATCCTCAATTTTTCCTTCTGGATGTGTTAAGGATCGATCCGCTAATTGAAGTGTAACCGTAGTATGTCTAACATCACATAACCCCAACTTTCTAAATATGGACATGGGCATCAAGTTGATGCTCGCACACAAATCACATAGTGCCTTACCACAATACATTGCTCCAATGTTACAAGGTACAGTAAAACATCCAGGATCCTTCAACCTTGTGGTAGTTTATCTTGAAGATATGCACTGCATTCCTTCGTCAAGGCTACAGTCTCAAATTCTCTAAGCCTACATTTTTTAGACAGGATATCCTTCATGAATTTGACATAATTTGGCATTTATTCAAGTACTTCTACCAACAGAATGTTAATCTGAAGTTGCTTGAGTACGTCTAGGAACTTCTTGAACTGGACTTCCTACTTCTGCTTTTGAAGTCTTTGAGGGTAGGGTGGTGGAGGGTTTTTTAGGGTTTAGGGTTTAGGGTTTAGGGTTTAGGATTCTTTACTCGAACTGGTTGATTCATTTCTATGGCAATTCTGCATCTAACGAAGCGGTTAGTTTATTAGAATTAATTTGTTCAGAAGTTACCTTATCAGATTTTGCAGATTCTGGTTCTGGTGGAACTGAAATTTCAACACCCGGTTGAACTTCCACTAAGTCTTGAGCAACAATTGGCTCTTCTTCAACCTCGATAATGTTAGGCTCTAATGTTTTTCCGCTCCTTAATGTCAATGCTTTACAATGCTCCTTCCTAAGATTTCTCAGATTCTCCGTATCACTAGGCAAAGCACCTTGTGGACAGTTTCTAAGTTCAGTTGCAAGCTGGCCCATTTGGTTGTCCAGGTTTTTCAATATGGCTATTTGACTTTGGATTAAGGCATCATTTTTGGCTATGTATGCCTTCAACAAGTTTTCTAAACTATTAGAAGGTTCAGCTTGAGTTGGTTTCTGAACTTGTTGAGTAAAAACAAGTGGCTGGGTCGGTCTAGGTTGGGCATAAGTGTTACTAGGTCTAGCCCTTTAGTTACTCCAAGAGAAATTAGAGTGGTTTCGCCAAGATGGGCTGTAGAAATTGGATTGTAGTTATTGCCTTCCTCGGTTTTGGTTCTGGTTACTCAGGTAATACCCAGATTTTGGGTTTGATGTACATTCTTCGAACAAATTTCCTTCCCACAATAAACAAAGGTTATATTTTCAAATTGATTGGGTGGTTGAGCTGCAAAACTATTAAACTCATTAGTTGTAAAAATTTTAAGCATCGATGATATTGAGGATACCTAAGATGCAAGTAAAGTGAGTGGATCCACTTCATGTATTCCAGCAAATCATCTTCATGCCACTGCTCGATTGGTTGGCCATTGGTAATTGTTGCTAGCAATCTTCTCAATGATTTCATAAGCCTCGTTATAAAACCTAGAAAAGAGAGCACCATTAGTAGAAGCGTCCACTACCGTCCTCGTGTGAGCATTGGGACCGTTATAAAACATCTCAATTTGGATGCAATGAGGGATTCCGTGATAAGGGCGCTTCCATAATAATTCTTTGTACCTTTCCCATGCCTCATACAAGGACTCGTCATCCATTTGTTGGAAAGCAGTGATCTCATTCCTCAACTTAGCATTCTTGTTAGGAGGGAAATACTTCATAAGGAATCTTTCTGCTAACTCTTACCATGTGGAAATGGAATTTGGTGGCAATGAGTTCAACCAGGCTCGAGCTCTGTCCCTTAAGGAATATAGGAACAGCTTTATTCGTAGTGCATCTTCAAATACTCCAGTTAGATTGAAAGAATCGCTCAACTCCATAAATAGTTAAGTAAAGGTGAGGATCTTCGGTAGGCATTCCACTGAATTGGCCCACTATTTGTGTAGCACCCCTTACCCGTATTCTATGTCGAAGCCAGGTCTGAGGCATTACCGTACTTAACTCACTTGGTCATACAACTTAAAATATCTCTTTCACCATCAAAACATTCTCATTAAGGACCTACGAGGCCTTAAACATGCATACAAAGGGTTTTGGAATTCAACCGAAAACTTTAGTACACTTAAAAATTTTCACCTAAACAGGGGTCATACGCCCGTGTGGAATAGGACACGCCCGTGTGGGCAGGCCGTGTGGTCACACACGCCCATGTCCCTCACCCGTGGTCGACAGTGACTTAATTCACATGGCCAGACACACGCTCGTATCCCTAGCCCGTGTCCCTCACACGGTCTTGACACGCCCGTGTCTCGGCCCATGTGCCAAAACCTTGGCATTCTGTTTATGACGTCATCATCTTACTATGGTCACACGGTCAAGGCACACGCCCGTGTCCCTAGACCGTGTGTTGAATTAAATTCTAATTTCAAGGTACAGACTTCACACGGCCTGGGCACACGCCCATGTTTATGGCCGTGTCTCCCACATGGCTAAGATACACGGCCGTGTCTCTGACCATGTGTTTATTACAAAGCTTACTGATTTGTAAAACTAACATGCAGGGGACACACGGCCTGGTCACACACCAATAGGACTGACCGTGTGTCACACACGGCCTAGACTCACGCTTGTGTGCCTACCCGTTTGGACAAGAACAAGACTATTTGCCAAGCTCTTTTCACCACCCTAACTCACACAACAAAAATCCATTCAACAAATCACTAAACAACTCAACTTTGCAATATACACTTCCATGAATAACTTCATCTTTTCATATATAATAGTGAGCCATCAACTATGGCTATATACAAAAGAATTCACCTTTAAGGGGCCAACACATTCTTAGCCAAAATAACAAAACAAATTACCTAGTTTAGCCCCTATACATGCCATACTCAAAACACTAAGTCTAGATATACCGAGAGGAGCTGATAGTGTGGGTGATCTTCAAATTATCTTCATATCCCGACCCGGCTCTTCGACTCTATAAAATAAGGGAAAAGAAAAGGGGAGTAAGATTTAAGCTTAGTAAGTTTACGTGAAAACAAATAACATCATAGTATGTGCTAAACAATAAATAGCATTACATACTAAGTAAAAACAATCCACATTTCATAATCATGCTTACTCATTTCATCTCTTACCACATTCCAACCATATCACAAGCCAAATGCCCACATTATTTAACATGCATCCCTGCACTTATCACCACATGATCATAAGAAACAGCACATTATAATTTTCTCAATAAACTGTTCATAATACTACCAATCACTCAGTGGTTTCGCACTTAGCCCACCATCAATCTTTAATAGGGTGGTATCGCACATAGCCCACTAACAAAAATATTTACAGTGGTAACGCACTTAGCCCACCAAATAATATAAACGATGGTATCGCACATAGCCCATCATGGATAAGTAATAAGGTGGTATCGCACACAGCCCACCATTTATTACTACGAATGTTATTTCACATTTACATATTTATTTCGTCTTTCATACGAAAATTATTCAATACCTACCAAATTCAATCCCCTTGAATCATACATGTTCTCAATCATGCAATGCACCAATAAGTAACAACATGTGTATATAAGATCTATCGTTTACACATAAACTTACCTCGGTGCAAAATGTGTTAACCAACGGTCTATTCCGTAACCTTGCCTTTTCCTCGGTCAAGGTTGATTCCACGCTCTTCTTGGTCTATAACAACAAAATTCATTCATTTAAAACATTTTTTGATCATAATGCATCAAAGTATATACTTAGGCAAAAATGACCATTTTGCCCTTACACTTTGCAAAATTATGATTTTGCCCCTAGGCTCGTAAATCATTTTTCAACACATTTTCTCATCAAACAAGCCTAGATGAACATTTATTCCTCTTAGAACTATTCACAAATCTAACTATTTCATGTACTTATTACACATTTTTAATCTTTGCACTCAAGTCCTATTTAGGTGTTTTCATGTTAACACCTTTCACAAAAGTTGTTTTTTCATCTCCCTAACATTCATTTTCTTCCATAAAAAATCAGATAACAACATAAACACTCTCATGGAAAGTCCCTAGACTTTCAACCATATCACAAATTAGTCCCCTCATTAGCTAGCTTAAGCTTTGGAGACTCCAAAAGTACAAATGTCAAATAAAACCACCAAAATCACTTACTTGCAAGAGATTTGTTTTGCTGAAAATTTTGAACTCCAATAACTCTTATTCCTCTCAATTTTCGGTGGTAGGAGAAGAAGGAATAGTAAAAAATGACAACATCTTTTATTCATCTTATTTTACTCATTTTTATCACCTAATTTCCACCAAATTTGACCAAAATTTAATGTCTTGTCTCCCTAGCCTCTATATGGTCGGCCATCACAAATTCAATGGCCTAATTTCACTTTAAGGACCTCCAATTGATATTCATTGGCTATTAGACACCTCTACCACTTATAAGGAAACTTTCGTACTTTATGCGATTTAGTCCTTTTTCACAATTAAGCATAAAATCATTAAAATTAAAACACCAAAATTTTCATATAGCCATATATTAATGCCATAACACATAAAATAATATTAAAATAATTTTTCCTTAACCTCGAATTAGTGGTCTCGAAACAACTGTTCCGACTAGCCCCAAAATCGGGCTGTTACAGTTTGAAGCATCTGGAACATGACTGGCTTCAACTCGAATTGTTGTGTCTCAATTTCGGGTCTCCTAATACCCGGATTAAGATCATGAAATACTAGCACAGCATACTGTCTCAGAGGTCTATCCCTATCATCAGCAATAATGATAGGATTTTGAGCAGGGTTTGCTCTGTTTCCTTGATTCAGATTTTCGTAGTTCATCTCTTCGGTCCTTCTTTGAACTGCTTGCCTTCTTCTTTGTCGAAAAGTTCTTTCAATCTCAAGGTCTATAGGGAGTAAATCGATGATTCAATCAATACTCATAAACACCTAAAACAACACAAAAAAAAAATAACTAAGTTAAAATTGATCAGAAAAATAAACTAAAATGCAAAATTAACAAATTCACAAACAATGACTTTTAAAATAGACCCCGGCAACGATGCCAAAAACTTGGAACGATGGAAATGTGAAAGTGTACACAATTGCAACAAATAATAAAGTGACAAGAAAATGTCAAATTATTGTACCCACAGGGACTGTGAAAGGAAAATTATTTATGAAATGAAATTCAAACACTTTGGTGATTAAAAAAATAATTTGATTTTGAGGAAGTGGTTAAAAACTAAAATTTAACTAAGTAAAATAAAATAAAATAAAATAAAACTTCCAATGCACGATTTCAAAAGATAATTTTAATCAAGATGACATAATTGTGTTAGATTAATTATATTTCTTAACTTAGAATTACTAAACTCATGTTCATGTTGTTATGAATAAATTCATTGCAACTTGATAATTTGCTAACTACTGCTCATACATACTTATTAAATTAATTAGTCTCTTGAACATTTTTCAATGTCAGTTCAAACAATTAATCAATCTTCATAAGCAAATAGAACATTAAGTGAGGTAAAAATATATACCTACATTGAAACAGTTTAATCAAAATAATCTTGCAAGTTATTAATACCGTTACTAATTTAACCCTCAGCTACCTTAGAAGATTAAACATGCACTTGTTAAATATTGTGTCAATTAATTATAGTTTCAACATGATTTAATAATTAATTCATTAGTTACCTTACAATTATAATGCAAGAATAACTTAATTATGGTTTTACTTAATCAAACAATCTATAAAGACCTATAACAACACAAACATAATTTTAATAACTTAAGTGGACGAAATGCAATCAACCTAACACGATTCAAATTTAAGCCATATTAATTAAATTAAACATATCAACATAACAAGTATTAATAGATGTGTTCATAACAACAACAATAAAAATTAAAGAATAGGGAATTAGAATCAAATCCGATGTTTCTCCGAAGCTTGACTAGTTTGCTCTACTCCTCTATGTCCGCTTATTCTTGTTGAACCGGGGCCTCTACGAGCACTTGAATGCTGCTACCAATGGTGGTTGAAGGGCTCTTTTCCAAGAAGAGAAATCGACAAGGGAATGGAAAGGAAAATGAAGAATAAATGAAGGGTTTTGAAGAGAGAAAGTTAGAGAGAAGTGAAGAATGAAAAGATGAGAGGTGTGTTTGAAATGAGCAGTCAAGGAGGTATTTATAAGTTGAGTAGGCTACTAAAAATAGCAAAAATCAGCAGCTATTAACTCCCTCCATGGCCGGCCACACATGTGGCAAGTTTGAAGCTTTCAAACTTGCTATATTTAGCTAAGGGTAATCTACAAAAGCTTAATAAGTCAAGGGGTTTGAATGCAATTTCAAGGAAGCTTCAAAGGCTATTTTGCAAGCCAAATAATCAGGTAAATAAGCTAGTTAGATCAGCATGTAAGACGATTTTGGGCAGCCCATTGCTCGATTGGATCGGTCTTCCCGGTTTAGCACAGTTGAGCCTTCTTTCATAATTTAATTAATAATAATTATTTAACCCAAAGTAATTTAAATTAAAATTAAAATTAATTATATTATGAATTAATATTCGTAAATTGGAGCATCTCAAGCTAAAAAATTAATTCGCCTTGATGCTTCAAAAATTACTTCTCGATTTTACACTTCTAGAAATATCTACCGAGCCATTTTTCGCCACTTGTGCAAATCTGTCGAAAATAACTCAAAATTATTCAAAATTTATTATAAAATTAATTAAAATTTAATTATTTTATAATTATTATATATTTTTCAACAAGAATTACTACAAAATTGCATCAACAGAATTACTACGTAATCGACCCTGCACACATTAGCCATACCTTTTAACCCATTGACCATCCGAATCCAAAATGCCCTCAATACAGTTCTTTTTGAGCCTGCCTGGGGCAAGAATGCGAAAAAATCGAGTGCTACTGTCCCCTTCTTTAAGCCAAGAAATACGAGAGCGTTGAGCCCAAAATGTTTCTTCTTTAGCATACAGCAGACCCAACTCCTTTCTATAGCTTTTAAGCAACACAGTATTCAAACCCCAGTTAGGCCCATCAACAATTCTATTAATCTTCTCAATCAAACTGTTCATACAACCTCTTCTTTTTTTTCAACCGAGAATACCACCAGCGACCAGGATTTAACCGAATTTGATTGCAGCTTGCGGCCCATGGAATCGAAAATAACAGCATCGTGATCCAAGCTGCTTTGCCTGACCACTTTAGCTGACAGATAGGGCATCTTTTCCAAGTTGCCCACCGAAGCCATAAACCTATCGAGTCTCTCCCTCAGAAGCCCAGGTTCCTCCCTATTGTTGGACCACGTGAACCGACCCTCATCCGGTTTAATATCCACTAAGCTCAAATCATCCAAAACAGAACAGAAATCCTCCATAGCGGCACTTGATTTTCTTCTTCCCCCAGATTTTTCAGCATTGCTTAATATGGCGTTAAAATCAATACCAATAATCCACTCTCCCTGAATCAGTTCACCCACTTTTCTCAGCAGATCCCACGATCGATCCCTAAGATTTATTTAACTCAGCGAACCCGTAGAAACCTGTAAAATAGAAATTGTCCATCCCAGTAGTCAAAACCAGCGAATCAACATGGTGGTCAGAAAAATTCTTAATAGTAACCTTCACCTCATTTTTCCATAACAAAGCCAAGCCCCCACGACGCCCAGTAGCCTCAACCACAAAACAGCCATCCATATGACATCTGATTCTAATGCACTCCATCTCACTGGATCTAACCTTTGTCTCACTTAAAAACACAATATCCAGATTTGTCACAATGAGAAGTTGTTTAAGATCATGAACTATCGGAGGGTTCCCAATCCCATGACAGTTCCAACATAAAATCTTCATGGCTCCAGCCCCACCTTAAAAGGTGAAACATCATCCAACAATATTCTCCTCACCAATCGCATAGAGCTCTCCTCATCACCCTCGCCCCCATACCCCTTACCTTTCTTCCTTTTGTTCCTCATTTTATTACCTCCCTCAACATTCATCCTCGGTCTCTTCTCTGTTAATGACCCAGAATCCGAAACCTCCTCACCTATTTTTCTTTGCCCTTTCCCCGTTGTATGATCGTATCCCCCTCCTCATTCTCTCCTTATTCCATAGCATTTATGTTACTCGATATTCTAGCTCCAACAAGGAATCCCACTCCATTTCTCCAGTTACCAACATTTGAATTCGACTGATCCAACTTAACCCGGAACCAATTCCCATACTACTGAATATCATTATTGGGGGCAGCATTTGCTTCCTGGTTGAAACACAACTTCGTTTTATGTCCAATACACCCACAGACATAACAAAAAATGGGAGGCCTTTCATACTGTATTGTACATAAAATCTCAATTCCATCCAATCCCACCACTTTTATCACCCGTCTAAGAGGCTTCGAGACATCAGTTTTGACACGGAGCCTTATGTATTTTATCCAACAGCCCTTTCTATCCCTCCAATCAATGGCCACCAATTCCCCCAGCACCCCGCCTATGTCCACAGCCACTTGCCTATTCAGTTGCTCAAATGGAATATTATAAATCCATATCCAAAATGGCACCATATTGAAGTCATAGTCTGAAATTCCTCATCCTTTTACAAACGGCAGTATCGAGAATAGACATTGATCAAATAGCCAAGGAGCCATATTAAGGATTCTTGTCCTGTCTTAAATACTTCCGAATTTAACAAGATAAGCACCCTCATCCATAAACACAAAACTAACCGGCTCTTTAGTAAACCAAATCAATTTTAAGACCCTATACATTGCTTCTCTATTGATTTTATCCTTCCATAACACCTTACCGATAGCCCAGGCTTTCATATCCTTGGTCATCCATCGAATGTTTCTCAATCCAACCACCCTCGTAGACTCTTCCTCAGAGAATTTCAATCGAGCAAGCAGATTATTGATATCCTCAGCCATCAAGAGCTCCAAAAGCAAACCCAGCCAGCACATGACTACAAATAATCAAAGCAACAACACATCCCACCAAGAGCAGCCGATCACAAGAAAGAGACCAGCACAAATCGGAACAGGGGAAGAAAAACCAACCCAACAGGAAAACCACAACACCACAGAACCAGAAAAATCCAGATCACCACCACCACCTTATCGAAGATATAGGAACTCAAAGAAAATCCAGGCAACAATTCAAAAATCTTATACAAACCCAGCAAGAATAGTAGGAAAACAAACTCATGCAAACAAAATGAATCAACCAAAACAGAGAATGCAAAGAAAATTAGGCAGAAAAGGAGCATGCAAGCAGATCAAACAAAACAGAAAAGAAAAAAAAATCCAAAATTAAACAGGCCTTTTACAACCCAGGAGCGAAGAAATGAAACAAACAAAAAGATTACAAAACTTAAAACAAAAACTCCATCAAAACAAAACACTAGCCTAAAATCGGCAGCACTGTTTTCCGATCCTCTCCATCATTTCCAGTCCAAAAGCCATAAGAATCCACAAGAAACCACAAGATCTCCAGAGACAAACGCACCGATGGCCAAGCAGCAGTCAAAACCTAAAAGAAAACAACAACACAGAAATAAAGAAAAAAAATTACCAAAAACAAAATTTAAAAAAGGGAAAAGAAAACGAAAACACCGTAATCAAGAACTCCGCCAATAAACGCCGTCCGTCAGCGATCAAAAAGCAAAACTCGTGAACAAGAGGGGCCTCCCCCAAAATCACCAGGAACAAGAAACAGGCATCTACAACGATCGAGAGAGAAAAGAACCCTCAAGAACGAAGAAACCAAAGGAACACACAAGACCAATCAGATTAAATGCTAAAACTAACAAAAAGAAACGACATCGTAGGGACCAACTGGAAGATATCCCAAAAAGAACATCTAGATTAAGAAAATAACGCAAAAACGGGTCCGTAGGGACCTACAAAACAAACAAAAGATTCAATCTTGAAACGACATCGTAGACACCACGCGGATAGCCACCCAAAACAGCCAGCAACCGGTCTCAAAACTGCACCACCCGCCCAATCATGACCAACCCGACGAAAGCAGACACCCAAAACCAAGAACACAAAACACCCGAATCTTGGAGAAAAAGCTTGCTTACCGCTTACTTCCCTACCAGTAGACTAAATCCGGTGAGCTTGATTTAGCTAGCCGAAGGACTATTTCGTGAAATTGTTAAAATTTTAAGGACTTACCATGAATGAATTTAAGTATTTTTGAAGTTAGTTGATAGATTTATGAGCTAGATGGTTAAATAGGAACATTTTGTAAAGCAGTTTTACTTAGTTTTGAATTTATAGACTAAATTGTTATAATTTTGAAATCGACATGGTTTAATTGTAAATATTTAGTTGTTAAGGGTTGTAGAGAGACTATAATGAATTTGGCCTAGGGGTTTTGGGGTTAATTGTGAAAATTTCTCAGGTTTTGATATCGGGACTAAATTGCATAAAAGGTAAAATTGTAAAATATTAACAAAATGATTTATATGCATAAGCTTGTGTAACACCCCTTACCTGTGTTCGACGCCAGAATAAGGTACGAGGTATTACCGGACAATAACACAAACATTCATGCAAAACCGGGCCATAAAATTTCTTTCAATTTAAAAATTTTCATATTCAATCATAAAGTCCCTAAAATGGGCCTACGAGGCCCAAAACATACTTTGGAAACGGTCCGAGACCAAACCGAGAATTTTAGAAAAATTTAGAAAATTTACATAAAAACTGGGCACACGCCTATGTGGCACAAGGACACGCACGTGTGGGGAGGCCATGTGGTCGCACATGCCCATGTCCCCAGCCCGTGTGGATTTATTTTTTATTTCGAACCTATAGGGATTTTCACACGGCCGAGCACACGCCCGTGTCCCAGGCCGTGTCCTTCACACGGTCGAGACACACGTCCATGTCTTTGCCCATGTGCAAAAACCTGTGTATTCTGTTTATGATGTCAGCACACATTTTAGGTCATACGGCCAAGACACATGCCCGTGTGTTAGCTCGTGTGACGAACTTAATTTTTCGCAAATTAGGTGCAGGGGACACACGGCCAGGCTACACGCCCATGAGGCAGACTGTGTGTCACACACGGCCTAGACACACGCCCATGTGTCTACCCGTGTGGACAATTATAAGGCTATTTACCAAGCCTTTTGCCACCCTGAAAAGCATCCACACTTACACCATTTCCAACTAAACTTAACATGCTATAATTAGACATCTATTTGTCCACATTAAGAGCATTCATGCACCATTTAATAACCATACTCATCATGTATAACCACACTTATACTTAGCCATCACACATGCACCTACACAACCATTCACATGTCACACTTCCCACACTTCAATTTCATGTTGTCATTCATTCCCACTTAGGCAAGCAAACTCATTCATGAAAGGCCTCATCATAGACTTATAACACAACTAATATTAGCCACATCACATGGCCTTATACAAAATGATATATCAAATGACATAGACCACATTCTTGGCCAAACAATTATGACACTTACAAAATAACCAAATTCCTATACATGCCATAATTCAATGTAAATCTCAATATACCAAAATGTGTGGATAGTGTGAATGATCCTCCGACAATCTTTGTATCCCGATCTGGCTTGGCGACACTATAAAACAAGGGAAAACAGAAGGGAGTAAGCTTTAAGCTTAGTAAGTCTATATGTAAAAAATGAACATCATACCATATACTTATCAATCAAAAACATTACATACTAATCAAGAACAATTCAGATCCTTGTAGTTGCACTTACTCATTTCAAACCTTACCACATTCCAAATATATATCATAGACATTGCTCACAATTACATGCACTTATAACCCTGCACTTGTCACCACATTGTCACTCATAATTTCACTTAGTCAAACTTTCCCGTTGAACACTTTGGAATAATACCGGATACATGGTGGTTTCGCACACAGCCCACCCACAATAATATAAACACGGTGGTATCGCACATAGCCCACCAATAATCACATATATATGGTGGTATAGCACACAGCACACCAATAATAATAAATACGGTGGTATCGCATACAGCCCACCAATAATAATAAACACGGTGGTATCGCACACAGCCCACTAATAATCACATATACACGGTGGTATTGCACACAACCCACCAATAATAATAAACATGGTGGTATCGCACATAGCCCACCAATAATAATTATACAGTGTTCATCCGTATCATTTTTCTATTCCGAAGGTTCATCCGGGAATTTCCTCACTTTTCATCATTTTAATAAATATCAATAATATTCACTCACATTTCACATAATACATTAATATGTAAAAACATAAATAAAAAGGATGTATCATTTACATATAAACTTACCTCGATACAAAATGTGTCAATTTGCAATTTAGTCTGAAACCTCGTCTTTTCCTCGGTCAAGATTGATTCCACATTCTTCTTGATCTATAATGACACATTTAGCTTATTTAATATACACATTATTCAAATCAGTCCAAAATCTTCTTGTGGCCAAATTTACAATTTAGCCCTTAACTTTTTTAATTTTTACTCTTTAGTCCCTAGGCTTGTAAAATGAAATGTGTTTATTTTTCACACACCCAAGCCTAGCCGATTCATATTCTCTCTTATAGCAGCCCACAATTTTAACTATGTTACATTTTATACAAATATTATTTCATCTTTTGCAATTAAGTCCTTTTTATCATTTCACCAAAAATCATCTAACAAAAGTCGTTTATCACACTTTAAATTTTCATATTCTACCACTAGACATCAAAATACATGTATGTCATCCATGGGTAAAATTTTAAACACAAACTCTAGTTTAAAATAGTGGTAGAAATAGCTAGATCGAGCTACGAGGATTTCAAAAATACGAAGAACATCAAAAACGGGGCTAGGAGGTACTTACAATCAAGCTTGAAAGTTAAATAAAACCCTAGCTATGGCTCCTTGCAAATTTCGGCCATGGAGGATGAAGATGGACAAAATTTTAGCCTTATTTTCCCTTTTATTTCTTCTACTAGCCAAATGACCAAGTTGCCCTTCATTAATCCTTTAGATATTTTATCCCTCTATAGGCATTTTATGTCCAAACTATAATATTATGGTCTAATTACCAACTAAGGATTCTCAATTTAAAAACCCATCTCAACCAAGTACCTTTATGGATTATAATACACACTTTTCACCCATTGCAATGTAGTCCAACTTATCAAATTGGACATCCAAACAATAAAATTTCTCAACCAAAATTTCACACAAACATTCAATCACTCAATAAACACTAAAACTCAATTGGAATAAATATTTTGACCTCAGATTCATGGTTTCGAAACCATTGTTCCGTTTAGGCCCTAATTTGGGCTGCTACAACTTGATTGCTTAAGTTATTTTAAATATTTAATTGAATTAAAATTATTATTTAGATCAAGAAACAAATCATCTAAACAATAATCGTGAAAAATGAAAGTTAGCAAATAATCATTGGTGTCGTCTCTGCTGTAGGTTCAGTATAGGTAAGTTCATTTTGTAACTAAATTGATTAGTTTTTGTCTTTGTGAATTAATAATTTTCTATATATTCTATGATTAGATTTATTTGCTTCGTATGTAACAACTCGTTTTTTAGTGGTGTTGAAAATAGTGGTTTTGGGACCACAAATCCGACGAGTAAGTTCGTCATAATTATTATTGAATTCATATGAATCAACTGTTGTTTTACGTTGAATTTTAACTTGACAAATATTAGCTTTTGGAACAAATAGTAAAGATAAGTGGTATAAGTGGTATGTCTCGAAAGTCAAGTTGTTTTAGAAAATGAGGTATCGAAACTTCGTTTCTATAAACTGAGGCCATAAATATTTTTATTAAATATTTACGGAGTTATTATATTAGTATGCGAAAGTTCAGTTCATAAATTTTAATATTTGGTTAGTTAATTAAGGAAAAAAGACTAAATTGTAAAAGACGTAAAACTTAATCGCTATTAAATTTTATTGACTAAATGACTTAATTAGTGGAAGTGGGATATTTTATGTTGCAAATAAACCATGATAATGTTAAAGAATGCTAGAACCATAATTTATATTATGTTTTATGTTTTAATTTAATTATTAAAGTAATAATATTAATAACACAAAAGTAAAAAAAAAATGTATCATCTTCTTCATTTTTCATTTCCACAACTGAATCTCCATTTTTACACCTTGGAAGATTCAGCCAAGCTTAGCTAATTGTGTGTAAGTGATTTTCTCATCTATATCTTGTAATTTTTATGTTTTTGAAATCGTTGGAACTAGGTCCAGCTAACTCATATCTCCATTTTCAAAACTGTTAAATATTTTGGATTTTTCCATTAATGAATTTTAGTTGTTTATTATGCTCGATGAAAGATTTATGATCTTGATTGTTGATTGGCTGTTTAACGTCACAACAATAATGTGCAAGCGTACACTGTCGATGCAAGTATAGTAGACAGATATGAGTCTGTTGGATATCGATCCCACGAAGATGGTTGTTTTTTGTCTATCAATGTCAGTGGAATAAATAGATAGAAACAAGATAAATTGTGAGAGTAGTTGTCGAAGCAATAACTTGAAAACAATAAGATAAAATATGATAATGATAAATTGGGATCCCCAACATGAATATTCAATAGAATTCCAAGAGCTCACAAAGTATAAAAGGATAGGTGATTGTCGATGCATTAAATTGCAATGAATATCTTACCAAGCTTAACTTCTATATTTAATCTAAGACTTAAACATGCACATTAGCCACACCTTCAGATGATGGAAATGGAACACTATTAAGAACAAGTGGATTAAATTCCTCTAATCCTCAAGCAACTTCCATTGTCATGCTTATTAGCTTGAACTGTCACTGCACTTTCCAATGTCAGTGACTGCAATAACACTTTCATGCTAAAAACATTCAAACCCAAAGATTAAACAATAGAAGCAAGATTGAATAAAATAACATTTAACCCAGAAATCATGTATACTTCTGTATAGACATGAAATAAAAAGTAATCACCATCTTTTAGAAAAGAAATATAAAAGAAACAAGTGGAGAGTACTATTCCTAGAAAATCTCGACTTGATCTCTCATGTGAAGAGCTAATCTGCATCCCTTTCACATCGGTTCACTCGTAGGAGACTTAAGTCGCCATAGCTGAAAAGCTTCAAAAGATAGGTTGAAGAAGATGGTACCCACCAAAAAGCCCATTCTTTTTCGTTTCACGTGAATATTTATATTCTTTTCAATAGCACATGTGTCCTTTCATCAAAATCATACTGCCTCTATACGTACAAGTTGGTTATACTAGACTGGACAGCTCACACATTTTTGTTCTTATCCAGACAGCTGTGAGGTGCGGCGAAAATTCTGGGCGTAATATGAAAATACTCATGCAACGACGTTGGTACCAAAACATGACAAAATTAAGGATAAATAGGCTAAGCTCTATTGAGTTATAAAATGCAATTTTTTGAACTGAAAATGCTAAAATATGTGCTAAAGATAACTAAATGGGGACAAATTAACCAATAAGAAAGGAGAAAACATGTGTTCTTTCTAGTACTATCACACCCCCCAAACTTGAGTTTTTACTTGTCCTCAAGTAAAACAAAAACTAGCAAGGCTACACAAGAATTCACTAAGGTAAGTAATCATTCTAGCAACTTGAATCACCTACAATCCCAATGAATAAGTCACATTCAGATAACAGAATATTGCATCGATAATACATAAGTATGAATGAATAAGATTGCAACTTCATCAAAACCAGCATCAAGCTTTAAATCCTAAATTCGATGTACCAATACAGCATTTATTGTACAATATATGCCTCCTTTTTTTTGTGAATAAGGGATATCTTTGCCTTATTGTACCCTTGTTCCTGAGAAGTAACGATGGAGTGCAACAAAGCCCTAGGGAGTACGACACACACTCATTTAGCTATAACCTTTGGCTAGATTCATTTTTCTAATGCTTGTATTAGAGTGTTCCCTCTTTAACATTTCACAATACACCTATTTTGGAGTGTCTCTTATTCATAACTATATATACATATAAGTAGCTATAAAAGACAGATTCATTCAAGATTCAAGGAATGCTACTAGTCATCCATTACTAATGCAACCTAAATCATTCATCAAAGAATTGAAGATACAACATTCAGTCAAATTTATCCAACTCATTCATTAATAATTCACATGATTCAAGAATTACACATCGAATGTAACAAAAATTTTCAAACACATTTACATTAACCACAAATAAACCTTGCATGTTTCATTAAAAACTAAAAAAAATTGAAATGTGGGTGTATTTCCAAACCCCATATACAGTCCCTCAAACTTAAAGTTTGTATTGTCCCCAATGCACTAACATTAAAATGCAATGAGAATAAAAATGCAACAACAATGTGCACTAACTAAATGAAAATTACAGGTACATGCAATACATGGATACTACAGCTAAAACTTAAAATAAACTAACTCAGTTTTCCTCATCCAAGTGCGTCGACAATGGTACCTAATTATTCTACAAGAAATCAAAATAAAACAAGTAAAACAAACTTGAATAGAAACAAAAATAAAATAAAATTACATAATAAATTTCATAAGAATTAAAATTTTTCGACCAATTTAATGGACTCTGCTTGCTTTTGATCAATATTCCCAAGGTAATGTTTCAATCACTGGCCATTCACTTTGAACTGGTGTCTATCATGTAAATCTCTAATTGTGACCACACAATAAGGAAATACTTTGATAACTTCGAAATGTCCAGACCAACGAGAGCGCAATTTACCCGGGCCCAGTTTTAGTCTAGAATTGAATAATAAAACTTGTTAACCCGCGATAAATTATTAGTGCAAAATAATTCTTTCATGCCATTGTTTGGTCTTTTCCTTGTAAATTACAGCATTTCCATAGGCATTTCGCTTAATCTCCTTTAGTTCAGTGATATCTAATAGCCTTTTTTTTCTAGCAGCTTCATAGTCCATGTTCACTTGCTTAATTGCCCACATTGATTTGTGCCCCAGTTCAACTGGCAAGTGGCATGCTTTCCCAAAAACCAATTGATACGACTACATCCCTAATAGAGTTTTGTATGCTGTCCACAGTGCCCATAAAGCGTCATCCAATCTAGAAGACCAATCTTTCCTCGAAGGGTTCACAACCTTCTCAAGAATGTTTTTAATTTGTCGATTCAATACTTCGGCTTGTCCATTAGTTTGCGGATGATAAGTAGCAGTCATTCTATAATTAACTCTATATCTCTTCAGTGCGGTTGCCACTTGGTTGCAATGAAAGTGTGTACCCTGATCACTAATGAATGCCTTTGGTGTGCCAAAACGGGTGAGTATATGCTTGTGAAAAAAATTAAGCATTGTCTTTGCATCATCCTTTGGGACTGCAACAGCTTCAACCCACTTTGAGATGTAGTCAACAGCTATTAATATATAAATATTTCCAAATGAACTTGGAAATGGTCTCATAAAATCCATACCCCAAACATCAAACAATTCAACCTCTATAGTTGGATACTGCAACATTTCATTGTGTCGAGATATAGAACTAGTGCGCTGACACCTATCATATTGATTCACAAAATTGTGGGCGTCTTTGAATAAAGGCCAGTAGAATCCTGATTGGATAACCTTAGCAGCAGTTCGCATGCCTCCATAATGGCCTCTATAAGGAGCATCATGATAATGCTTCAGGATTGAAAGCATTTCTTCTTCCGGAACACAATGCCAAATAATGTTGTCATTGCATACCTTGAATAAATACGGCTCGTTTCAATGATATTTCACTACTTCACGAAGAAATCTTTCTTTTTTATGGCCTGTGACACCAAATGGGAGTTTTCCATACACTAGATAATTAACTAAATCCTCATACCAAGGGGTTGCATCTAAGAAAATAACTTCTCATCTGAGAATGCATCGACAATTTGAAGTATGTTTCCATCTTCACTGCCAACTTCCAATCGAGACAGATGGTCTGAAACTTGATTCTCTAACCCTTTGCGGTCTTTTATCTCAATGTCGAATTCTTGCAACAATAAGATCCAACGTGTCAGTCTCGGTTTTGTATCCTTCTTCGTAAAAAGATATCTCAACACCGAGTGATCAGTAAATACATCAACCTTCGCGCCAACAAGATACAAACGAAACTTGTCAAAAGCCAACAATTCTTTCTCTGTAGTGGTATAATTGATTTGAGCCGCTTTAAAAGTTTTACTAGCATAATAGATGGCGTGAAATATTTTTTCCTTGCGTTGTCCTAGAACAACACCCACAGCAAAGTTGCTTGCATCGCACATAACTTCAAAAGGTTGAGACCAATCTGGTGCAACGACAATGGGTGCATTTACTAGCTGCATCTTTAAATTAATGAATGCATCAAGACATGTATCGTCAAAGAAGAATTTTCGATTCATTTCTAGCAATGAGCATAAGGGTTTTGCAATTTTCGAGATATCTCTAATAAATCTTCGGTAAAACCTCGCATCCCAAGAAAACTGCGAATACCTTTCACATTTGTCGGTGGAGGTAATTTCTCAATGATTTTCACTTGAGCTTTGTCTACTTCAATGCCTTGACTAGAGATGCGAGGGCCAAACACAATGCCTTCAGTTGCCATGAAATAACATTTTTCCCAATTTAAAACAAGATGTGTGTATTGACATCGCTGCAATACTTTATCTAAATTGTCAGCGCAATGATCAAAACCATTCCCATAGACTGAGAAATTATCCACAAAAACCTCTAAATAATCTTCAATCATATCTGAGAATATTGCCATCATGCACATTTGAAATGTGACTGGTGCATTGCAAAGACCGAAAGGCATACGGGGAAAAGTAAAAGAACTAAAGGGACATGTGAAAGTTGTTTTCTCTTGATCCTCCAGTGTAATAGCAATTTGATTGTACCTAGAATAGCCATCTAAGAAGCAATAATAGGCTCTTCCAGTAAGCCTGTCCAGTATTCGGTCAATGAAAGGAAGTGAGAAGTGGTACTTCCTTGTGGCAGCATTAAGTTTGTGATAATCCATACAGACTCACCATCCCGTAGGAATGCGTGTAGAAATTAATTTATCCTTGTCGTTGCTAACCATAGCGATGCCACTCTTTTTAGGAACGCATAGTACTGGAATTACCCAATTGCTATAAAAAATAGGGTAAATAATTCCAGCATCAAGCCATTTTATAATTTCTTTCTCAACAACTTCATTCATCTTCTCGTTTAACCTTCTTTGTTGCTCAATCGATTGCTTGCCTCATCTTCCAACTTGATTTTGTGCATGCAAAAAGATAGACTAATGCTTCGAATATCGACAATACTCCAAGCAATAGCTCGTTTATATTGCTTAAGAATATGAGCTGATTTCTCTTCTTGAGTTACATTTAGTGTTGCGGAGACAATAACTGGGAGAGTATTGTTATCACCAAGAAAGACGTATTTAAGATAAGTAGGTAATGGTTTCAATTCCAGAGTAGAAGCTTCATCGATTGGCTTGAAAATTGGAGCTGTTTTGTTTGCTAAGTCTAAGGATTCAATCTGCAATCCATGCCTGAGTTCAATATTATTAGCTTCAACCATGCTGTCACAATTATCAAAGAATTCATCATTAGATGTCACTGCAAACTCCTCAGAAAGTATTGTGCTTTGGCCATTGAATTCTTCCTCAATTAGATCATCTACCACATCAACAATATGACATTATTCTTTGTCCTTGCATTGCATAGATTCGAAAACACTGAAGGTAATGTGTTCATCATTAAGTCGCATGGTTAGTTCACCTCTGAAAACATCAATAAGAGTTCGTCTGGTGGCTAAAAATGGTTGTCCTAAGATTATGGGAATCTCTTTATCTACCTCATAGTCAAGTATGATAAAATTAGTCGGAAACACAAATTTATCCACACGAACTAAGATATCATTGATTTGCCCTTCAGGTTGAGCCAATGATCGATCAGCTAGTTGCAATGTCACTGTAGTAGGTTTCATGTGACCAATTCTCAACTTTCTGAAAGTAGATAGTAGCATTAGATTGATGCTAGCTCCCAAGTCGCATAAAATCTTGCCTAAATAATGGTTGCCAATTGAACATGAGATGGTAAAAATCCCAGAATCTTTCATTTTGGAGGGCAACCTATTTTTCAAAACTGCACTACAACCCTCTGTGAGTGCAATAGTTTCCATCTCACTGAGCTTATTCTTATTGGATAAAAGCTCTTTCATAAATTTCTCATAATTCAAAGTTTGCACAAGAGCGTCTACTAAAGGAATATTGACCTGAAGTTGCTTCAGTATGTTCAGGAAATGTTGGTACTGCTTATCCTACTCATTCTCTCTGAATCTTTGTGGAAAGGGTAAAGGTGGAGATACATCTGATTGCGCAGACACCTTTAATTGTGTCGATAGTTTCGAGGGTTGGACATTAGGCATATGAGCGACAATTTGTGGAACTTCTTTGTCTGGTACATTTCCAAGCTCTTCAGATTCAACCTTCTCACTAGGGATCACTTCACCAGTATCTTAAGATGCTACAGTAGAGTTTGTAGTCGGCTCGCCAGTTTGTTTACTGCTCCTGAGAGTGATAGCCTTACAGTGTGCTTTCCCTCAAGGAATGGGATTTCCGTGTCACTAGGTAGTGTGCCCGGTGGTCGAGTATTCAAATTCGAACCAAGTTATCCTAATTGTGCCTCCAATGCCCGAATAGAAGATGAATTCCCTTGTACAATAGTTTCTATGTGAGTCATATGTTCCCGTATTAAAGCCTCAAGATTGCTAACAGGTCAGAAGGCGAAGCTTGTGTGTATTGTTGTCATCGATGTTCTTGAACATGCTGATTCGGCATTGAAGAATGTTGTGGCTGCGTCTGATTCTGGTGTGGATGCATATGACTTTATTGTAGATGCATTTGAGGATGCTGACTGTAGTTCTGTTGTTGTTGATTATAATGCCCTTGTCTTGAATTATAATTGCCTTGAGTAGATATATTCCCATATCAGAATGTCGCAACATTTTTTCCAGCATTCTGATTTCTCCAAGACTGTTGATTGCATGCAGAATTATTACTAAAGGTGCCATAAGAATTGTTGCAGATGTTACTGACATAAAAGACACTCTCTGCATGTTGTGGACAATCTTCATAGTTTTGGTTGTCACTGCAAATCTCACAAAAAAAAAAAAGAGAGTAGGAACATCAACTTGTTAAGCGACTTGTATAGGTGCAACTTCACTAGTCCCTTACATATTCTTTTATCATATTTGCAAGAGAAGAAACTTAAGCACTAAGTGCAGATATTGTGTCCAATTCAATAACTCCCAGAGTAGCTTTTACTTGTGCAACTCTAGAGATAGGATATTGATAATCATTTTGAGCAATTCTCTTAAGAAGTCCAGTAGCATCATTATAAGTACAATCCAGAAAAGGACCATTAGTTGATGTGTCGACAAGATTCATCGTGTGTGAATTCAACCCATTATAGAAAATCTCAAATTTTTTTCTATTGAATGTCGTGCATGGGACAACGTCGAAAAAAAGATTTATAACATTCCCATGTGGTGTGAAAATTCTTATCATCCAGCGGATGATAAGCTATAATATCATTTCAGAGACGAGCATTCATTGTTGGCGGGTTAAATTGCAAAACAAACTTTGTTGCTAATGCATTCTAAGAAGTAATTGATTCGGCAGGTAGCCCAAGGAACCAGGTACGAGCTCTTCCCTGCAAGGAATAAAGAAATAATTGCATCTTCAAAGTGTCATCAGAAACACCTTTTTGACTAAAGGAAGTAAAAATCAATAAAAATGATTTAAGATGTTCTCGTGCATCTTCATGTGGCAGTCCAACGTATTGCCCATTAAAATTCAGCATTTGAAACATTGCTAGCTTGAGTTCAAAATTTCCAGCTTGGATTGTTGGCCTAACAACTCCCAATTGTAAGTCATCCAAGACAGGTACTACAAAATCTCGTATAGTCCTGTTTTGTATTTGAGCGTCTTGCGGCAAAGGTGGATCATTAGCATTTTGGTGTTGCATCGGGGGTATGACTTCATAGTTTCTTGGTAAATCCATATTCCTTTGTTCTCGAAGTCTCCTCTGAATAATTCTTTCAATATCTGGATCAAAATTGATAATAAACTCCGAATTGCTTTGGGTCATACAACATCTAAAATAAAATGTGAAAATAGCGACAAAAAGAAAACAAGTTAGAAACAACTAAATATTATGAAATAAAAACAAACAAAAATAAACATTAAACAAACGCCATCCCTGGCAACGGCGCCAAAACTTGATCGGCTGTTTAACGTCACAACAATAATGTGCAAGCATACACTATCAATGCAAGTATAGTAGACAGATATGAGTCTGTCAAATATCGATCCCACGAGGATGGTTGTCTTTTGTCTATAAATGTCAGTGTAATAAATAGATAGAAACGAGATAAATTGTGAGAGTAGTTGTCGAAGCAATAACTTGAAAACAATAAGATAAAATATGATAATGATAAATTGGGATCCCCAACATGAATTTTCAACAGAATTCTAAGTGCTCACAAGGTATAAAAGGATAGGTGATTGTCAATACATTAAATTGCAATGAATATCTTACCAAGCTTAACTTCTGTATTTAATCTAAGACTTAAACATGCACATTAGCCATACCTTCTGATGATGCCAATGGAACACTATTAAGAACAAGTGGATTAAATTCCTCTAATTGTCAAGAAACTTCCATTGTCATGCTTGTTAGCTTGAACTGTCACTGTGTAAAAGCCCGATTTTGGGGCTAGTCGGAATAATGGTTTTGGGACCACTAATCTGAGGTTGAAAAAAATTATTTTCATAATATTTTATGAATTATAGCATGATAGTAATGTTGCATAGAAATTTTAGAGCTTTAATTTTAGCAATTGTGTGCTTAATTGTGAAAAAAAGGGACTAAATTGCATTAAATGCGAAAGTATTGTTTTACAAGCAAAAGGTGTCTAATAGCTTTAGATTTTAATTGGAGGTCCCTAATATACAAATAGACCTTTCTAAAGTTAATAGCTGGTCATAGGGGACAAAGAATTAAATTTTAAGCATTAGGTGAGATTTTGGTGGTAATTTGTCTAGTAAAATAATAAAATAAGGAGAAGAAAAGATATCATCTTTTCCCCTTCTTCTCACCACCGAAATTTCCAAAGAAAAACACCATGGGAGCTTGAAAATATTTAGCAACTCCTTATCTCTACAAGTAAGTGATCTTAGTGGTTTTTATTGAGAATTTTTGTACCTTTGGAGTCCCCAAAGCTTAAGCTAGCTAATGAGGGGACTAATTTGCAATATGGTTGAAAGTCTAGGGACTTGCCATGAGAGAGTTTATGTTGTTTGCTGAGTTTTTATAGAAGAAAATGAATGACAGTGAGTTAAGGAACAACTTTTGTGAAAGGTGTTAGCATGAAAATACCTAAATAGGACTTGAATGCAAAGGTTGAAAATGTGTAATAAATGCATGAAATAATTGGAATTATGAGTAGTTGTAAGAGTAGTAAATGTTCAGCTAGGCTTGTTTAATGAGAAAATGTGATGAAAAATTATTTACGAGCCTAGGGGAAAAATCATAATTTTGCTAAAATACAAGGCCAAAATGGTCATTTTTGCCTAAGTAGAGATTATGATGTATTATGATCATGAAATGATTGAATGAATGAAATTTTTTTGTTATAGATCCAGAAGAGCGTGGAATTAACCTTGACCGGGGAAAAGGCAAGGTTTTGGATTAAACCGCAAATTAAAGCATTTTGCACCGAGGTAAGTTTATGTGTAAATGATGTATCTTAAATACATATGTTATTGTTTATTGGGATATTGTGTGATTGAGGTCATTTATGATCTAAATTAATTGGACTTGTTAGAATATGAATGTTGAAATAGATATGTAAGAGTAGAATATTATCCGTAATAAATTATGGTGGGCTGTGTACGTTACCACCTTAATTATTCTTGTTGGTGGGCTATGTGCGATACCACCTTAATATTTACTCACGATAGGCTGTGTGCAATAGCATCGTTTATGTTATCAATTGGTGGGCTACGTGCGATACCACCATAATATTCTTGTTGGTGGATTATGTGCGTTACCACCATGTTTAAGACAAATGGTGGGCTAAGTGCGAAACCACCAAGTGTTTGATATTTTTAAGAGTGACTTATCGTGAAATTGTGTTGTGTTGCTTCATGTGGTCTTGTGGTGATAAGTGTAGGGATGTATGCTAAATAATAAGAGCATTTGGTTGTGATATGGTTGCAATGTGGTAAGAAAGAATGAGTAAGCATGATCTTGGATTGCTGGATGCTTTTACTTATTTTGAAATTCTATTTATTGATTAGCACATGTTATGATATTTATTGTTTACATATAAACTTACTAAGCTTTAAAGCTTACTCTCTTTCTTTTTCCCTTGTTTTATAGAGTCTAAGAGCCGGGTCGGGATACGAAGATAATTAGAAGATCATCCACACTATCAGCTCATCTTGGTATATTTTTGAATTAGCATTTTGAGTATGGCATGTATAGGGGCTAGACTAGGTGAAATGTTTGTTATTTTGGCCAAGTGTGTATTGGCCCCTTATAGATGAATTATTTTGTACATGGCTATAGTTAATGGCTCAATACTATTAATCAATGAAAAGATGAGGTTATTGATGATTGTGTAGGGTATAGGATTGAGTTGTTTGATTATGAATTATGCTGGAATGAATTAGGGTGATGAAAGAGCTTGGCGAATAGCCTTGTTCTTGTCCACAAGGGCGTGTGTGACCCATGGTCAATCCCATGGGTGTGTGACCAGGCCGTGTGTCCCCTGCATGTTAGTTTTACAAGTCAGTAAGCTTTGTAGTAAACACACGGGCAGAAACACACGGCAGCACGTCCAAAGACATGGGCGTGTGACCAGGCCGGGTGAAGTCTACACCTTGAAATTAGAATTTAATTTGACACACGGTCTAAGGACACAGGCGTGTGCCCTGGCCGTTTGATCATAGTGAGGTGATGACGTCATAAATAGAATGCCAAGGTTTTGGTACACGGGTTAAGACACGGACGTATCGAGGCCATCTGAGAGACAAGGGCCAGGGACACGGGCGTGTTTCCGGCCGTGTGAAATAAGTTAGTGTTTACCACGGGTTAAGGACATGGGTGTGTGTGACCACACGGTCTGCCCACACGGGCGTGTCCCATTTCACACGGGCGTGTGGCCCCTGTTTAGGTAAAATTTTTCTAAGTGTGAAATTTTTTTCGAATTATCTCCGAAATCTTCTGGAAGCATGTTTAGGGCCTCGTAGGCCCATTATAAGGATGTTAGAGGTGTTTATGGAAAAGTTTTAATTTGGAATGATATTTGATAGCCCAAAGCTATATGACCATGTGTGTTAAGTACAGTAACGCCTCGTATCCGGTTCCGGCGTAGAATACGGTTAAGGGGTGTTACACACTGCACTTTCCAGTGTCAGTGATCGCAATAACACTTCCATGCTAAAAACATTCAAACCCAAAGATTAAACAGTAGAAGTAAGATTGAATAAAATAACATTTAACCCAGAAATCATGTATACTTTTGTACAGACATGAAAAAAAAAGTAATCACTATCGTTTAGAAAAGAAATATAAAAGAAACAAGTGGAGAGTACTATTCCTAAAAAATATCGACTTGTTCTCTCAAATCCCTCTTGTATCGCACTCAGGGCTCTTCGTCAAGAGTTAATCTGCATCCCTTTCATGTCGGTTCACCCGTTGGAGGCTTAAGTTGCCATAACCGAAAAGCTTCAAAAGATAGGTTGAAGAATACGATACCCCCCAAAAGCCCCTTCTTTTTCTTTTCACATGAATATTTATATTCTTCTCAATAGCGTAGGTGTCCTTTCATCAAAATCATGCTGCCTCTGTATGTACAAGTTGGTTATACCAGACTAGACAGCTCACACATTTTTGTTCTTATCTGGAAAGCTATCAAGTGCGGCGACAATTCTGGGCGCAATCTGAAAATATTCATGCAGTGACATTGGTACCAAAACATGACAAAATTAAGGATAAATACGCTAAGATCCACTTATAAAATGTAATTTTACTAAACTGAAAATACTAAAATATGTGCTAAAGATAACTAAATGGGTATAAATTAACCAATAAGTAGGGAGAAAATATATGTTCTTTCTAGTACAATCAATTGTTGTTTAGGACTATTTTGTAAAGGAATTTTTGTTAGTTTTGAACCTAGGGACTAATATGAAAATTTGTAAAATTTGGCCTATTGAATTGTAAATTTTTGAATGATTAAAGTTTGTATAGGGGAGTTGTTAAATTTAGTTATCGATATTAGGGGTTAAATGTGAAATTTTTAATTATTTCGGCTTTATAGACTAAATTTAAAGAAAAGTAAAAGTTTAGGATAAAAGTATAAAATTCTATTAAAGGGAAAAATTGTAAATTTAGATATATTATGATATTGAATTGGTTAATTGAATAAAATTTATTATATTTAGATCAAAAAACGGATTGATCGGTTGATAAACGCAGGAAAGAAAAAGTTGTTGAATAGTTGTTGTAACAGTCCAGTTTAGACCCTAGTCGGAATAGTGGTTTCGGGACCACAAATCCGAGTCATAAAAATATTTTAATATTATTTTTTGTGCTTGCACCATGTGACTAAGCATGTGTGAAAGGTTCGTGAATTAATTTGATTGATTGTGTGCTTAATTTGATGAAAGGATCTAATTGCATTAAATGCAAAATTAGCATGCCATGTGTTAAAAGTACCTATGTGCTATGCCTTTATTAATATAAAGTCCTTATGATGTTATTATTCCATTTTTAAGTTAGTGGACAATTATGTCCATGGATTAAATATTTTTCATTAATATATCATTAAGGGTAAAATGGTAAAATGTTAATTAAGCTTAATTAAATTAAAAAAAGCATGAATAATGGCCATTTTCTTATCATCCATTGCTGAAAATCATAAGGAAATAAAATAAAAAGAACAAGTTAGGTTTCGGCTATGTTCAAGCAAAATTAAGGTATGTTTTGGTTTTGGTTTTTGATAATTTCTACGTTTTTGTAATCGTTGCTTCGAGTACTACAACACCCATGCTTTAATTTTGGAATTTGATGATGATTTTGAAATATGCCATTGATGAATACTTGAGTTTCGTGATGTTAGATGATGAAATATGAAATATATGTGTTAGACTAACATGTTTTGTCTTTAGATTTTTGGTGAATTTGAATAATTTGGACTAAATTGTGAAAATAGTATTTTGAGGGACTAAAATGTGAAATAAATGAAATGTGTGGACTTATATAAAGCATGTGAAAATTCGGCTAAGCATGGGTTCAAAGAAATTATGTGTATTTTGTGATTTTATGAAATAAGGACTTAAATGTCAAAATGTGAAAATATGAGGGCTAATTAGTAAAATGCCCTAAATGTGTGTTTTTGGATTGAATTTAATGATTTGGTGAATAAATGAGTTAAATTTGAATATGTATAGATCAAGAACCAAAGAAACGGATTTAGATCGAGGAGAGTCGAAAGTGATCGAATAGTCGAATCTGTCCGTCTATATCCGTACGAGGTAAGTCTATATACAAATAAATGTAGTTGAATTATTCATGTTCAATTAATACTGAATTGTGATGAATTGCTTTGGATGATATTCGTGTGATATCCGAGAAAGTATCGACAATGTGTCAAGGTATCCGAAAAGTCCCGTACGAACCGTAGGAATAGATAGGATTCATATGTCATGACATAGATATTCCAATATGAGATATCATGTAAGACCACGCCTGGGATGTTGGCATTGATTTGAGATTTACGTGTAAGACCATGTCTGGGACATTGGCATCGTATTTGATTCGTCTAAGACCCTGTCTGGGATAGTGGCATCGATATTTGATTACATGTAAGACCACGACTGGGACATTGGCATTGTACGTGTATTCCGAGTATCTGAGTATCCTATTTGATTCCGAATGGTTCAGTAGGCAATATCAAGAAAAGAAAGGCTATGTATAATGCGTGATCGTTTCAAGAAAAGAAAGCTTACTCTGTGTGTGTTTGCATTGTTTTATAGATCGTTAAAGCTACAGAAGGCTCGGGGATCGTCGAGGATCGTCACCACACTATCAATCTCTATTTTGGTACCTTTAAAAAGTGTATATCTTTAAAGTATGGCGTGTATAGTCTAGTGAGTTTTGTTTATGTTTTGAAGGGTGTAAAAATAACCATATGATATGACTCGATAATGAATATGATATGAATGAGTAGTTTATGCTATATAATGCATAGTTTGGTATGGTTGGATGGATTACGGTTGAGCTAATGAAATGGCCAAATTTATGATAAGTTTGATGATTGCAAAGTTAGTATATTATAGATGAAAAGATATCATAATGAATTGGTATGTTTGTGGTTGAATTTTAGTTTAGAAAAGCTTGTGTTTAGACTGAGCTAAATGGTAAATAAGTTGGTATGTTTGACATGCTTTTTAATGGTTAGAAAAGATGGATATTATTGGTATGATTTGGTTTCATTTTGAAGGTATGAAATGTGTTTGTTTGTGTTTGTAGGATTGACCCAAAATGGGTGGCAAATTGGCCTTGCAAATGGCCTATATTTGCCCACACGGTTGAGCACACGGGCGTGTGGCTTGACCGTGTCCTTCGTGGGGGCATTTCAAAACAAGTCAGTTTCGACCACGAGCTGGACACACGAGCGTGTGACTGGCCGTATGGTGCAAGTCAGTGTCGACCATGGGTGAGGCGCACGGGCGTGTCTCAGGCCGTGTGGACAAGTCAGTATGTATGCCATGTTTTGCCACGGCTTAGACACACGGACGTGTCTGAGGCCGTGTGAGGCACACGGCTTGCGCACACGGGCCTGTGACCTCTTTAGCTTTGAAAAATGTTTGAATTTCAAAATTTTTTGTATGTGTTCGGTTTAGTCCCGACCCCTTTCTAATGCATGTTTAAGGTCTCGCGGACCTAGTTATGGGACTCTTTGATTATGAATTGTTAAGATATTATTGAAATGTTCGTAAAAGTTTTGAATTGTCCGGTAATGCCTCTTAACCCTAGACCGGCGATGGTTACGAGTTAGGGGTGTTACATTTTAATGGTATCAAAGCTACGGTTTAGACGATTCTAGGACTAACATAGCGTGTGAGAGTCTAGCTATACATACCATAAATACGAAATGTGATAGTGTGATGAATCCTGACGTATAAAATGTGCTTTCGTTTAGTAAATGGATCCCGAAAGAGCTATAGCTGATGACGTTGAAAGTAATGTGCCTAGTCCCGCTCAAGGGAAGCGCCATTAGATTCGAGACCGGGTACAAGCGGTCAGGAAAGAGAGGCTAAACAAGCCTTCTTTGAAATGATGAATGAGTGGTTCACTCAATATGTTAGAACAAATTCGGCTATTTCACAACCTCTGCCCCCGCCTAATCCTCCTCAGACTTCTGTTATGCCACCGGTTATGAATCTGAATCTGATGAATAGGCCTCCAATTGATAAAATCTGCAAATATGGGCTGAAGAGTTTAGGGCCACTAGTGATGATGATGCTGAGAGAGCTGAGTTTTGGCCTGAGAACACAATCCAAGTGTTCGACGAAATGTAATTGACTTCTGATGAATGTGTGAAGTGTGCTATTTCCTTGTTACGGGATGTAGCTTATCAATGGTGGAAGACTTTGATTTTGGTTGTCCCAAAAGAACGAGTTACATGGGATTTCTTTCAGTCTGAGTTCCAGAAGAAATATATCAGCCAGAGATTTATAGATCAAAAGTGAAAAGAGTTTCTGGAATTGAAATAGGGACGTATGTGTGTCACTGAATATTAGCGAGAATTCGTGAGATTAAGCCAATATGCCCGGGAATGTGTTTCGACTGAAGAAATAATGTGTAAAAGGTTTGAAGAGGGCCTGAATGAAGACATTCGTTTGCTAGTTGGAATTCTGGAAATAAAAGAGTTTGTTGTGCTTGTTGATCGAGTGTGTAAAGTTGAAGCACTCGGGAAAGATAAAAGAAAAGCGGAGTCTGAAGTCAGAGATGTGAGAAAGAGATTTTTGAGTAAATCGTTTCAGTCTGCTTCAAAGAAATTCAGAGATAAGCATAGCCGTTCAAAAAATAATGTGGGACATTCGAATAGAGATCGAGCTAGATCGCAGTCGAACTTCAAAGCTCCAGGAACTTCGATGGCTAGTGTGGGAAATATTTGATCCGAGCGACTTGAATGTAAGCATTGTGGTAAAAGGCATCCGAGTAGCTATAGATTAAATGACCGAGCATGTTTTAGATGCAGATCATTAGATCATTTCATCTGAGATTGTCCCGAGTCTATTGAACAAGAGATTGTACAAAAGCCGAGGTTAGATAATGTTTTAGCTAGAGGTAGCCCTTCTCGAAATACAAGGAATGTCAGTGGTAGTCAGAGAGTTACAAAAGATACAGTTGCAAGATCTGAAGCTAGAGCACCTGCCAGAGCTTGAGCCATTCGAGCACGTGAGTAAGCTTCGTCTCCAGATGTTATTATGGGTACATTTACTCTTTATGCTACTTCTGTGATTGCATTGGTAAATTTAGGGTCTACTCATTCTTATGTATGCATAAACTTAGTATCCTGTAGAGTCCACTGAATTCATTATTAGAGTATCGAACCCCTTAGGTAAATGTGTATTGGTTGACAAAGTATGTAAGAATTGTGCATTGATATTCCGAGATGTTTGTTTTCTTGCTGATCTGATGCTATTACCATTTGATGAGTTTGATATAATATTGGGTATGGATTGGTTAACATTGCATGATGCTGTTGTGAACTGCAAAAGAAAGACCATTGATTTGAGATGTCAGAATGATGAAATACTTCGGATTGAATCAAATGATTTGAATGGATTACCAGCTGTGATATCAGTGATGAAAGCTCAGAGTTGAGTGAAAAAGAATTATGAAGCTTATTTTGCCTGTGTGATTGATTCGAGAGTGACTGAAAAGAAGGTTGAATTAGTACTTGTGGTTTGTGAATTTTTGACGTGTTTTCTGAAGAACTATCAGGATTACCTCTGATACGCGAAGTTAAATTTGGTATTGATTTATTGCCGGGAATGACACCTATCTCTATAGCTCCGTATAAAATGGCACCAACAGAATTGAAAGAGTTGAAGACACAATTGCAAGAGTTAACCGATAGAGGGTTTGTACGACCGAGTTTCTCACCTTGGGGTGCTCCCGTTCTATTTGTGAAAATGAAAGATGGCACGATGAGAATGTGTATTGATTATCGTTAGTTGAACAAAGTGACTATAAAGAACAAATATCCTCTACCCAGAATTGATGATTTGTTTGATCAGCTGAAAGGAGCTACCGTGTTTTCAAAGATAGATCTGAGATCGGGGTATTATCAGTTGTGAGTAAAAGATTTAGGCATTTCGAAAATTGCTTTCAGAACGAGGTACAGGCATTATGAGTTTTTAGTTATGCCTTTTGGACTAACAAATGCTCCTGCTATTTTTATGGATCTGATGAACAGAATTTTCAGACCGTATTTAGATCGATTTGTTGTTTTATTTATTGACGACATTTTGATTTATTCGCGAGATGAAATTTAGCATGCTGAACATCTGAGAATTGTGCTACAAACTCTGCGAGATAAGCAATCGTATGCAAAGTTTAGTAAATGTGAATTCTGGTTGCGTAAAGTTGGATTTTTGGGTCATATTGTGTCAGCATCTGGTATACGGGTTGATCTGAGCAAGATTTCAGCTATTTTGGATTGGAAGCCTTCGAAAAATATGTCTGAAGTTCGCAGTTTTCTAGGACTTGCTGGTTATTATCGACGGTTTGTAAAATGTTTTTTGATGATTACTACTCCGTTGGCTAGATTACTTCAGAAAGATTTGAAATTTGAATGGTCCGATAAATTTCAGAAAAGATTTGATTAGTTGAAAGCTCTTTTGACTGAAGCTCCAGTTTTGGTATAGCCAGAATCGAGTAAAGAGTTCGTGATTTATAGTGATGCTTCGTTGAATGGTCTGGGATATGTTTTGATGCAGGAAGGCAAAGTTATAGCTTATGCCTTGAGACAATTGAAACTGCATGAAAAGAATTATCTGACACACGATCTTAAGCTAGCTGCGATTGTGTTTGCATTAAAGATTTGGCGTCATTATCTTTTCGGTGAAAAATGCCATGTGTTTTCTGATCATAAAAGTCTGAAATATTTGATGACTCAGAAAGACCTGAATTTGCGACAAAGAAGATGGTTAGAACTGTTGAAAGACTACGAGCTTGTGATAGATTATCATCCAGGTAAAGCGAATGTTGTTGCTGATGCATTGAGTCGAAAATTACTATTTGCATTACGTATGATGAATGCTTATTTAGACTTGTTTGATGATAGTTCAGTTTTGGCTTAATTGAAAGTAAACCGTTGTTTTTACAGCAAATATGTGATGCTCAGAAAGTTGATAATGAAATAATAGTGAAACGAGCTCAATGTGATTTGAACTCTAATTCTGAATTTCGAGGAATCTAGAGCTGATTCAGTCGATATTGAAAGAAGCACATAACAGTCGTTTATCTGTTCATCCGGGAAGTACAAAGATGTACCATGATTTGAAACGACTATATTGGTGGCCTAGTATGAAACAGGATATTTCAAAGTTTGTCTCGAAATGTTTAGTCTATCAGCAAGTTAAAGCTGAACATCAAGTGCCATCTGGTTTGTTACGTCCGATAATGATTCCTGAGTGGAAATGGGATTGAGTGACGATGGATTTGGTTTTAGGGTTGCCTTTGACTTTGAGAAAGAAAGATGTAATTTGGGTCGTAGTAGATAGATTGACGAAATCAACCGATATTATTCCGGTACGATCTGATTACTCACTTAATAAATTAGCTGAGCTTTATATTTCTGATATTGTGAGATTGCACGGGGTGCCACCATCTATTGTGTCTGACAGAGATCCGAGGTGTACTTCATGATTTTGGAAGAAACTACAAGAGGCCTTAGGTACTAAATTGCATTTTAGTACAGCTTTTCACCCACAGATGGATGGTCAATCTGAGCGGATCATTCAGATTCTCAAGGATATGTTGAGATGTTACATTCTTGAGTTCGATGGTACGTGGGAGCAATATTTACCATTGATTGAATTTGCGTACAATAATAGTTTTCAGTCAAGTATCAAAATGGCACCTTATGAGGCTTTGTACGGACGCAAATGTCGAACACCTTTGGATTGGACCGAGCTAAGTGAAAATAAGATACACGGGGTTGGTTTGATCAAAGAAACTGAATAGAAAGTTAAAATGATTCGTGATAGTCTGAAAGCTGCGTCAGATCGTCAGAAATCTTATACAAACTTGAAACGAAAAGACATCGAGTTTGAGATTGGTGATAAAGTGTTCTTGAAAGTGTCTCCGTGGAAGAAAATACTTCGTTTTGGCATAAAAGGAAATTAAGTCCAAGATTCATCGGACCTTATGAAATTATTGAGCGCATTGGACCTGTTGCATACAAATTGTTGCTACCACCTGAGCTAGAAAAGATTCATAATATGTTTCACGTATCAATGCTTTGTTGATACAGATCTGACCCATCACATGTGATTTCTCTGTCTGAGATTGAGGTTCGATTCGATATGACTTACAAGGAAGAACTGATTAGGATTTTAAATCGCAAGGTGAAAGAATTGCGAAATAAGAAAATTTCATTAGTAAAAGTATTGTGGCATTGACAAGGAGTGGAAGAGGCTACGTGGGAGACCGAAGATACTATGAGACAACAATATCCTAATCTGTTTAATGGTAAGATTTTCGGGGACGAAAATCCCTATGGGGGGAAATTGTAACAGTCTGATTTAGCTCCTAGCAGAAATAGTGGTTTCGAGACCACAAATCCGAGTTAGAAAAATATTTTAATATTATTTTCTGTGCTTGCACCATGTGACTAAGCATGTGTGAAAGTTTCGTGAATTAATTTGATTGATTGTATGCTTAATTTGATGAAAGGATCTAATTGCATTAAATGCAAAATTAGCATGCCATGTGTTAAAAGTACCTATGTGCTATGTCTTTATTAATATGAAGTCATTTTTAAGTTAGTGGACAATTATGTCCATGGATTAATTGTTTATCATTAATATATCATTAAGGGTAAAATGATAAAATATTAATTAAGCTTAATTAAATTAAGCAAAAGTATGAACAATGGCCATTTTCTTATCATCCATTGTCAAAAATCATAAGGAAATAAAAGAAAAGGAACAAGTTAGGTTTCGGCTATGTTCAAGCAAAATTAAGATATGTTTTGGTTTCAATTTTTGATAATTTCTACGTTTTTGTAATCGTTGCTTCGAGTACTACAACACCCATGCTTTAATTTTGGAATTTGATGATGATTTTGAAATATGCCATTGATGAATACATGAGTTTTGTGATGTTAGTTGATGAAATATGAAATATATGTGTTAGATTAACATGTTTTGTCTTTGGATTTTTGGTGAATTTGAATAATTTGGACTAAATTGTGAAAATAGTATTTTGAGGGACTAAAATGTGAAATAAATGAAATGTGTGGACTTATATGAAGCATGTGAAAATTCGGCTAAGCATGGTACAAAGAAATTATGTGTATTTTGTGATTTTGTGAAATAAGGACTTAAATGTCAAAATGTGAAAATATGATGGCTAATTTGTGAAATGCCCTAAATGTGTGTTTTTGGATTGAATTGAATGATTTGGTGAATAAATGAGTTAAATTTGAATATGTATAGATCAAGAACCGAATAAAACGGATTTAGATCGAGGAAAGTCAAAAGTGATCGAATAGTCGAGTTGTCCGTGTATATTCGTACGAGGTAAGTCTATATACAAATAAATGTAGTTAAATTGAATTATTCATGTTCAATTAATATTGAATTGTGATGATGGCTTTGGATGATATTCGTGTGATATCCGAGAAAGTATTAACAATGTGTCAAGGTCCAAAAAGTCCCGTACGAACCTTAGGAATAGATAGGATTCATATGTCATGACGTAGGTATTCCGATATGAGATATCATGTAAGACCACGTCTGGGACTTTGGCATTGATTTGAGATTTAGGTGTAAGACCATGTCTGGGACATTGGCATCGTATTTGATTCGTGTAAGACCCTGTCTGGGACAGTGGCATCAATATTTGATTACATGTAAGACCACGTCTGGGACGTTGGCATTGTACGAGTATTCCGAGTATCTGAGTATCCTATTTGATTCCAAATGGTTCAGCGGGCAATTTTGAGAAAAGAAAGGCTATGTATAATGCGTGATCCTTTCAGGTACGTTTCAAGTGTATGCTATGATTGAGTATGAAAGGTAAGTATATGTGAATGCTCATAAGTGAGATATATGCCTAGACTTGTTGAGACAAATGTGATATATGTATGATTGTGATATGAGCAAAAGAGATACTTTGAGATATGAATTATTAGTAAGTAATGGCTAATTAAATGAGCCAAAGAAGAATTATGAATTTGCAATTGAGAAATATTAATGATCTTGTATTTGATATGATTATGTATGTTACATGTTAATTTATTTGTATATGGCTTACTAAGCTTTTGAAAGCTTACTCTGTGTGTGCTTGCATTGTTTTATAGATCGTTAAAGCTACGGAAGGCTCGGGGATCGTCGAGGATCGTCACCACACTATCAATCTCTATTTTGGTACCTTTTGAAAGTGTATATCTTTAAAGTATGGCCTGTATAGTCTAGTGAGTTTTGTTTATGTTTTGAAGGGTGTAAAAATAGCCATGTGATATGGCTCGATAATGAATATGAATGTGAATGAGTAGTTTATACTATATGATGCATAGTTTGGTATGGTTGGATGGATTATGGTTGAGCTAATGAAATGGCCAAATTTATGATAAGTTTGATGATTGCAAAGTTAGTATATTATAGATGAAAAGATGTCATAATGAATCGGTATGTTTGTGGTTGAATTTTGGTTTAGAAATGCTTGTATTTAGATTGAGCTAAATGGTAAATAAGTTGGTATGTTTGACATGCTTTTGAATGGTTAGAAAAGATGGATATTATTGGTATGATTTGGTTGCATTTTGAAGGTATGAAATGTGTTTTTTTGTGTTTGTAGGATTGACCCAAAATGGGTGGCAAATTGGCCTTGCAAATGGCCTATATTTGCCCACATGGTTGAGCACATGGGCGTGTGGCTCGACCGTGTCCTTCGTCTTGGCATTTCAAAACAAGTCAGTTTCGACCATGGGCTGGACACACGGGTGTGTGACTGGCTGCGTGGTGCAAGTTAGTGTCGACCACGGGTGAGGCACACGGGCTTGTCTCAGGCCGTGTTGACAAGTCAGTATATATGCCCTGTTTTGCCACGACTTAAACACACGGGCGTGTTTGAGGCCGTGTGAGGCACACGGCCAACCCACACGAGCGTGTGACGTCTGTAGCTTTGAAAAATGTTTGAATTTCAGAAAATTTCGTATGTGTTCGGTTTAGTCCTGACCCCTTTCTAATGCATGTTTAAGGTCTCGCAGACTTAGTTAAGGGACTCTTTGATTATGAATTGCTAAGATATGATTGAAATGTTCGTAAAAGTTTCGAATTGTCTGGTAATGCCTCTTAACCCTAGACCGGCGATGGTTACAGGTTAGGGGTGTTACAGTTTTTGTCGTGTGTGGATAGCTACCGTATTTTGATAAGTTTTTAATATAGATGGATAAATATATATATGTTTATAATTTATGCTGATGGAATTGTTTAAATTGAAAAGTTGATGAATATTGGGTATTAGAATTTTGATTATAAATTGTTTATAATTAAGTATAAAGTGAACATGTACATATTTGAAAGTTGGGAAATGTTCATGAAATATGAATTATATTATCTTGGAATGAATTTAATGGATTATAGTATGTGTATGGTTATTATGGAAGTGCATCCTATTTGTTAATGTAATGAATTCAGTTAAAATGTTCGTTTGAACGTAGTAAACAATTAGGAGATGATTGGCATGCTAATAAGGTTAGAACGTGTGCTTGTACGGGGTTGCAGTTCGATGCCTCTGTTTACACTTTGGTGCCTCTGATTGCACTTTGGTGCCTCTGTTTGCACTTTGGTTCTTCTGATTGCATTTCGGTGCCTCTATTTGCACTTCGATGCCTCTGTTAACATTTTGATGCTTTCTGTTGTGTGTTGGGGAACCTGAGTATCCAAGTCATGTTGCTATATTTCATCGCAGTATGAAATTATTTGAATAATGTTAAAACTATTTGATAGATTTGAATTATATTCATTATAATGTTGTAAAAGAATAATTGTATCATTATGTTTCATTATATTACTGATGTGATGAAAAATAGAGATGTTTATATATATGAATGAATGTGGTTTGAACCATTGTGGATATCAAATATATATATGAAGAAATGTTTTTGCACTAATGTTATATGATCTTGTAAATGGTTGTCAGGATTGAATAATTTTAAGTTCATTTTATATTCAAATCTAAATTGAGGTAAGTTGATTTTGAGTTTTATCTATGAACTTACTAAGCTTCTTAAGCTTACTTGATTTTTTCTTGTCTTTTTGTAGTTATCGTTTTGCGAAACTAGTAAGATGGATCAACTTTGGAGCTCACACTATCTAGCTTTTGTTTCGGTAGTTTTTGATTTGGTTATTTTGGTTTGTGGCATGTATATAGGGCTTTGAAGTTAATGGATTTAGACTTATAGATGAGTCTGCAATTAAGTTAAAGTTGTTTTATGATGTTAAGTTCATGTGTTATAGTGAACTTTTTGTGAATGTGATGTATATAGTTGAAATGCCTTATTGAATATGTTGGTAAATTGATGATTTGAGCTTTATGAATGGTATGCATAACTTGGTAATTAGTGAAATAAATGATAGTTTGTTTTGGTGTGTTGCTTGTAGATAGACCTAGAAATGGTCACTTTGATTTGGTTTTGGTTTATGGAAATGGAAAGTTTGTTGGTATTTAAATGAAACTATTGTGTTGTTTATAACTTTGGTATGTAAGGTTGTTATTTAAATTTTAAATTGTAGTGTCAATGAGGGTACATTAGTTAGGTACATAAGTTGTGTGAATTGGTATGTTTTAGGTGTTTTATGTGTTTTTGAATAAGTGATTTTGGTTGGAAATGATATGGCTTGGTGTCTAAGTAATGGTGGTTGTTTTGGCTTGAAATGAAGTCTTTTAGCTGCACACAGTCTGGGACACAGGTACGTGGTCACTCCACACGGTTGTGTGTCTAATTAAATTTAAGTGCAGGTTTTTTCCACACGGCATCAAGCTGTTACACGGCCTGGCGACACAACTGTGTGACCCTATTCCGAATTGTACACGATTTGGCCACACGACCATGTTTCTAAGCCACACAATCTGGGCTCTGTCACACGGCCTGGCCACACGGTTGTGTGACCCTTGTTTCCAAAATTTTCTATATTTTTCTATTTTGTTTCAAATTAATCCTTGGTTGTTTCCAAACTATTTTTAGGGTCTCGTGGACCCAATTTAAGTTCTGTTTTCACATATATGCTATGAATAATGATTGACTATTGATTTATGATGATTAAATTGAGCTTTGAATTGTTTTGAATTATAATTGAACTGAAATTTTGAAAATGGGACAGATTAATCTTAGTTAAATTTTGGATGGTATTGTTAGCATACATAAGCCCGTATATAATCTGAGAAATGACGTATTTGTTAATCATAAATTAAATTGACTATATTTGGATTTTTTTGTTAAGTTTGAACAATAATTATGCATTTATGAAGTATTCTATGTTTATTTGAGATAATCAATGTGATTTTGAATGTGTTTTATTCTAGTTATGACTGTAGCATTTCGTAACTCGGGTCTAATGACCGGATCAGGTTATGGGTATTACATTTTGTGTTTTTAGAGTTATGGTTTAGTCGATTCTAGGACTAACGTAGTGCATACTGAGTCTAGCATATACATGCCATATATACCTGCGATAGTGTGATGCTCCTGATCCAATCTAACCCTATTTTCTTTTGATTTAAAAGATGGTGGCCGATTCTAGTCATGCCGTTACTGATGAAATTGAAAGTAATGTCTTGACTCCCTAGCAAGGAGTGAGTTTATAGCGTGCCAGTTCTGCAAATGTCCAAAAATAAGGTAAAAAATGTAACAGTCCGGTTTAGACCCTAGTCGGAATAGTGGTTTTGGGACCACAAATCCGAATCAATAAAATATTTTAATATTATTTTCTGTGTCTATTGTATGTGATTAAGCATGTGTTAAAGTTCCGTGAATTAATTTGTCCGTTTGTGTGCTTAATTTGACATAAGGACTTAAATGTGAAAGATGCAAAATTTGCATGCTATATGTTAAGACCACTTATGTGTCATGTCTTTATAAATGTGAGGTCCTTATAATGAAATTGAACCATTGGAAATATGGATGGACATTAATGCCAAAGTTAGTGGAAAATATAATGAATTAATAAAGGTTAAAATTGTAAAATAGTAAATATGTTATAATTAAATTAAACAAAACATGAGAATTTGTGATTCATTCATCCATTTTGACCGAATATACCAAAGAAAAAGAAATCTAGGTTTTGGCTAAGTCTAAGCTTGATTCAAGGTATGTTTTGTTTCGGTTTTTGATAATTTCTACGTTTTTGTAATCGTTGCTTCGTGCTCTACAAAACCCATGCTTAAATTTTTTGAATTGATGATGAATTTGAAATGTGTCATGGATGAATTCATGAGCTTTGTGAAGTTTTGTGATGAAATATGAAAGATATATGATAGATTGACATAGTTTGTCTTTTAATTTTTGATGAATTTAAGTAATTTGGGCTAAATTGAGAAAATAATATTTTGAGGGACTAAATTTTGAAATAAATGAAATGTATGGACTTGTATGATTATAGTGAACATTCAGTTAAGCATGGGTACAAGCAAATTATGTGTATTTTTGTGATTTTGTGAAATAGGGACTAAAATGTCAAAATGTAAAAATATAAGGGCTAATTTGTAAATTGCCCTAAATATGTGTCTGTGGATTGAATTGAATGATTTGGTGAATAAATGGATTAAATTTGAATATGTATAGATCAAGATTTGAAGAAAACAGATTTAGATCGCGGAAAGTTGAAAGTGATTGAATAGTCGAGTCCACACGTTATCCGAATCCGAGGTAAGTCTATATACAAATAAATGTAATTGCATTGATTTATGTATGTTCATATGAAATTTCATTGTGATGGATGTGTACGAGATGATCAATATATGAAATCCGAGGAAGTATCGATAATGTATCAATGTCTGTCCCGTACGAACCTAGGAATAGATAGGATTACATATGTCATGACATAGGTGTCCGATATGTGATATTGTGTAAGACCACGTCTGGGACGTTCGCATTGATTTGAGATTTACGTGTAAGACCATGTCTGGGACATTGGCATCGTATTGATTCATGTAAGACCCTGTCTGGGACAGTGGCATCGATATCTAGTTACATGTAAGACCACATCTGGGATGTTGGCATTGTACGACTATTCTGAGCATTCTGAGTATCCTATTTGATTCCAAATGGTTCAACGGGAAAATCTGAGAAATAAGAGACTATGTGAATTGTATAATCATTTCAGGTACGTTTGTTATGTATGCTTTGTTTAAGCAGGAAAGGTAAGTATATACATGAACTTACCATAATGAAATATGTGCATAAATTTGATGGGATAATATGTGAAATATGCTTGATTGTGTTATGAGCAAAAGTGATACTTTGAGTTATGAAATGTGGGTAAGCAATGGCTAAACAAATGAGCCAAAGGGAAATTGATACGATCCCAGTTCCGTGAATTGAATCCGAGTCGTAAGATTGCCCGATTGTTAAACAAGAAGGTTTCGTTCGGATTCGGAAAGGTTTAGGAAATTCAGTTTCAAGAAGGAGGTAGACAAGGAAGGGCTCGATAGAAGGTGGTTATGGATTAAGGAGGCTCGGTTATGAAAGAAATGGACAAGTCGGGTTATAGGATAATTAGTAACTTAAGGTCAAGAATGAACCAAACTTCGGATGAAGATTGACCCGAGACTTATAAGACTTTAACTTAATTTGGAAGGAATTATGAGACCTCGACCCACTATCTAAAGAGATAGGAACCTCGGTATAAAGTTTCAAATGCCACACAAAAACGTGATAAGTTCGGATAAATAAAGAAACTGTTGACGCCACTACTTAGATAGATAAGTCAATGAATCTTTGGACAAAATTTGAGAGAAAATTTCTCAACAAATTTAAGGGTAAACTCATTTATTTTCATTCATGTTTGGATTGTTTCAAATGAGAATCACATAGCCTTTTTATAGGCTGAACAAAGGCTAGCCAAATAGTCTTCTAATCTTGCCTCTTAACCCTTAAGTTTTTGAAAGGGCACCAGCAACCTTTAACCCTTAACCCTTGAGTTTTTTGAAGAGGTACCTAACCCTTAAGCCTTTTAGCACGAGCACAAGTGATAGGCCCCTTCGGTAGCTCCAAGGGATCTTCGGTAGCTTTAGTGGGTGCCCGAGCCACAGTCGTATCAGAAATGTTATGAAATTGCAATTGAGAGACATTAATGATTTTGTATTTGATATGATTATTTATGTTATATGTTAAGTTTATTTGTATATGGCTTACTAAGCTTTTGAAAAGCTTACTTTGTGTGTTTGTTTTGTTTTATAGATTGTCAAAGCTATAGAAGGCTCGGGAATCATCGAGGATTGTCATCACACTACTCAAATCACATTTTGGTACCTTATGATCATGTATATATTAAGTATGGCATGTATACTCTAGTTGAAATGGATTATGTTTATGATATGTAATAGCCATGTGATTTGGCTAGATAAATGTTTGTGATATGTATAAGTGGTCAAGCTATATGATGCTTAGTTTGATATCGTTTGTTAGTTAATGAAATGGTCAAGGTAATGGTAAACTTGTTGATGCAAAATTGGTATATGTTTGATGAGAAATGTCTTATAATATGATGGTAAATTTGTGAAGGAAACTTATTTAGAAATGTTTGTCATTTAGTTGAGCTAATTGTTGCATAAGCTATTATGCTTGAAATGCATATGAATGCTTGGAAAAGTTGGCTATTTATAGCATGAATTGAATTGGTATGATGCTTGTAGGAATAGCCCATAGTGTGGGTGGCATTTTGGCTTTGAAAATGGCCTATAATTGCCCACACGGTTCAGCACACGGGCGTATAGCTCGACCGTGTCTTTCGTGGTTGTATTTCAAAACAAGTCAGACTTGACCACGGGCTGGACATACTGGCGTGTAACTGGCCGTGTGGTGCAAGTCAGTAGCGACCACGGGTAAGGCACACGGATGTGTCCACGGCTGTGTGGACAAGTCAGTATGTATGCCCTGTTTTGGCACGGCTTAGACACACGGATGTGTCTGAGGCCGTGGGAGGCGCACGGCCTGCCCACACGGGCGTGTGACCTCTGTAACTTAGAAAAATTTTAAATTTTTGAGAATTTCTATATGTGTTCGGTTTAGTCTCGGCCCTATTCTAAAGCATGTTAAAGGTCTCAAAGACCTATTTAAAGGACACTTTGATATGATTTGTCAAATTATGTTATGAAATGTCCGTAAAAGTTTTTGATTGTCCGGTAATGCCTCTTAACCCTAAACCGGCGATGGTTACGGGTTAGGGGTGTTACAAAAAATGTCTTTTTCAACTTAATAGGTCATTGTATTAATGAAATTGATATGAATCAATATTGTGGCTCCACAACCTCTATCCACCTACTGTGCCTACCCCGACACCCCGTGGTTCTCAAAGTTTCTCTCCTGTATATGTATCTAGATTTCCCATAGATAAGATTCATAATTGTGGGGCCGATGAGTTTAGAGGCAAGACAGATGATGCTCCAGCTAGAGTTGAATAATGGTTAGAAAATGTTCAAAAAATATTTTATGAATTGGCATGTCCACTTGATAATTACTTATTATGGGTAGTATTATTTTTGAAAGATGAAGTGTATTAGTGGTAGTACGTATTAGCCATTGTATTGAAGGAGAAAGTTAACTAGGACCTTTTTCGAACAGAAAGAAATATGTCAGTAAATGATACTTGGAATAGAAAAGAAAGAGTTTCTCGAGTTGGAACAGGAAAACAAGTCTATATCAGAATATGAACGAGAGTTTGTACAGTTTAGTTAGTAAACTCACGAGATTGTACCGATTGAAAAATGAGATGTGTGTTTGTTGTGAAGATGGACTGATTGATAAAAAAAAAATGTTGGTTGAAGCAATGAAAATATGGGAATTCGTGGTTTTGCCTGATCGAGTGCGGTAAATGGAAGAGATTTGTATCAGTAACAAAAATATTGAAATGAAATTTCATGACTCCAGTAAAAGAAATATATCTAAATGGTCTTAAACTCCACTTTCAAAGAAACTAAGGTACTTTTAGCCACAATGTCATATCATCTGGATTCACAGGAAGAAATAAGTCAAGACAGAATGATTCAAGATTCCAATAGACAACTGTAGTTAGTATTGTCAGTGTTTGTAATGATGATAAATTTGTTTGTGATCATTGTACAAAGTTCTACAGGGATGTGCGTCGAGTTATGACCGGAGCTTGTTTTCAATGTAGATCTACCAAACATTTTATGAAGGGCTAATCAAAGAAGTCAGACATTTTTAAAATCAAGTATATCTGTCTCTCATGGAGGCAAATAACTAGGACAGAACAATAATATTAGAACTTACGACATTCGATAAGGTGCAATGGCTTTGTAGGTTTTGTTAACAGTTTTGGTGTAAGTTTGATAAATGTATAAATAAGGATTTATATGCACCTTATCAATAGTTTTGGTCATTTTTTTAAGTTTGGTTCAGTATGTGATAAGGTGCAATGGCTTTGCTGATAAGCATATGTATGTGGGTTGGTGATTCATGAATGTGAACTTGTATATATACATGATTTGAGGCGCCAATTGTGGCATATTGGTTAGGCACTTAGGATGAATGAAAATGTATTGATTTTGACATGTTTTTATGAGTTTTTGTGTAGGTTTGAATGTTGGAAAATATGTTGCTTGTGACATAAGAAATTTGGTTTAGGTAACTTTGAAAAAGGTGACATTTAGGTGCACACGGGCTGATACACGGCCTGACACATGGCTGTGTGCCATACACAGGTATATGGCACGACCGTGTGGTTTTTGTATTTTAGGTACCAATATGCACACACGATCACAGTTTGTTACACAATTTGGAGACACGACAGTGTGCCTCCTTACGCACGGCTTAAGTCCCACACGGTCAGTCAACATGGCCATGTCCTATAGCTCTACATGGCCGTGTGACCCCTACTTAGCATTTTTACCCCACTTTTCTTATATGTTTTAATTAAGTTCTTTCTTTATGTTAAATTGTTTTATAGCTTTAATTTGTTCAATTTAACACCGTTAGGATATGAATGGTATGATTTTAATTGCATTTCATATAGTTAACAATTGTATAGAAATACTTTGATTTTATATAGTATGATTATGTTTTATTTTGTATAGTAGCATCTCGTAACTTTAAATCAGTGACGGTAATGAGTGAGGGGTGTTACAGAAAGAATAATATATGTAAATAGGATTGAGGAAATTTTGTCTTCTCACACACATATATATATATACTCCTAAGGCACATTCTTCATCGACCATCTCAACCCTCCATCCTCAATCATTTTGCTTTCCACTATGGAACCAACTAGTTCCATCCTAACTGAACCAAAATTGAGATCCAGCTAAATCAAAATTTGGCCACTAAATTTTCTAAATTCCCCAGTGGAGTCCAAAAATTTGCTAATTCTTTCAATTTAGTCTTAACTTATCTTAGTTTTTGGGTCAATAGAGATACCTAGGTGTTACAGCTGATAAAAGTGTTTATGAAAGTTATATAATTCCAAGGTGACCGATAAGGGCATCAAGAAGACTCAATATGAAAGTGTAACACCCCTAACCCGTATCCATCGCCAGAGTAGGGTTACGAGGTATTACCAATCAATACACAACATATAGCATACATTTATCAAACATAAAGCATTCATTCTCATAAATCATTCAACACAATCACATTGTCCCTTATAAGGGCCTATGAGGCCTTAAACAAGCTTCAGAAGTAGTTCGGGACTAAATCGATAACATATGAAAATTTTGGAAACTTAGAAAAATTTCAACCATTCAGGGGTCACACGCCCGTGTGAACAGGCCGTGTGCCTCACACGGCTTCAGACACGTCCGTGTCTCAGGCCGTGTGGAAACAGGGCATACATATTGACTTAGGTCACACAGCCAACTACACGCCCGTATGTCTAGCCCGTGTGCCCTTCGAAGTGGCCACACACGCCCGTGTACTAGGCCGTGCCAAACCTATAGGGTATACTGACTTATGTAGCACGGCCAAGTCACACGCCTGTGTGCTAGGCCGTGTGCCATTTAAGGGGTATACTGACTTGTACCACACAGCCAATCACACGCCCGTGTGTGAGACCGTGTGGAGCATACTGACTTCATTTTAATAAAACACCAAGGGACACACGGCCATGTAACATGACCGTGTGTTGCACACGACAGAGACACATGCTCGTGTGGACAAAAATAGGCCATTTGCAAGGCCAATTTGCCACCCCAACTCATGCTCACCTAAACAATCAAAATGGTATAATTTCATCATACAATTAGGCAGCCAAAAATCATCAACCTAATGCACAATTCATACTATACCCATTTCAACCAAATTCAATACTCAATTCAATACCATTTACCTAATCAAATACTTATCAACTTAACTTCTAAAATCATACTTCATCCAAGCATTTCTCAAACATTTATACTCCACAAATCAATTAACCATTTGCTCAACTATGAAATCATAACCACATTTATACCAAACATACCATAATAAGCCATCACTCATTGCTATATATACAAATCAAAACATATACATTTACATGCCATTTCTAATAGCCAAACACATATCAATATTAACATTATTTACAAGCCAACTCTCATGACTATAATCACAACCAAAATACCACATCTAGCCTATACATGCAATATACCATAAATGTATAACTCAAAAGTACCAACTTAGATGTTTGATAGTGCGATGATGTTCCCCACAACTCCTGGATCCGAGCTAGCCTTGATTCACTATAAAACATAGAAAAATAACACGAAGTAAGCTTCATAGCTTAGTAAACTCATATGAACAGTAAGCAATTACCACCATTTATTCATCATTCAAATAATAGAGAATGATATACAAAAATTCTATTAAATCTCAAAGCTATCAAATGATCATTCACATAACTTACCAAGGAACTCATCAATTCCATAGTTTAATACTCAATTCATTACCGTACGTACCTGTACCATCTCGTACTAATCTCATACTCAATCAAATCTTTCATCTACCCGTTGAACCATTCGGAATAGAAGTCGGGTATTCAAAGATCTCAATCGATAAGTACTTATACCATGGCCCGAAGCCCAATCAAGGTAACTTATCCCTGGAGTACCTATACCATGGCCCATAGCCAAATCAAGGTAACTCATCTCCGAAATACCTATACCATGGCCCGAAGCCAGATCAAGGTATAAATCACACCCGAAGTGCCGATATCATGGCCCGAAGCCAACACAATAACCTAATGACATGTTACTAGCATCCTAAACTATTCCTAAGGTTCAATCGGGATTTTACACTTGTTGAATCATCGTCGAATATTCCTGAACTTGTCCATAATCACATAATTACAATTCATGCTATATCAAAGCATATAAAATACAATTATAAATAAGCTCATTTCATACGAACTTACCTCATATTTGGAATTGACGGATTGAGTCGACTACTCGATAACCTTGTTTTTCCCCTGATCTAAATCCAAATTCTTTCTTTCTTGATCTATACGAATTCAAAATTAACTTATTTATTCAACCATTCATTCAATTTAGTCCAAAACTTACATATAGGCCTATTTTCACATTAGCCCCTAAACTTTTTCATTTAATCAATTTACTCCCTATTTCATAAATACACAAAATTCACACAATTCAACAAAAACCATACTTGGCCGAATTATATATAGGTCCCTAGCAAACCAAAAATTTCATTTATTTCACATTTCAACCACTCAATTTGCATATTTCACAATTTAATCCCTATTATGCATTCTCATCAAAAATCACTTAACAAAACATGTAAAACTATCATCAAGCTTTCATAATCTATCATAAATCATCAAATTACTCAAGTATTCAACAATGGCAACATGTTAAATCTTTAACAATTTCAAAATCTAAGGTACGGGCTAGCTAGATTAAGCTGCAACGATTACAAAAACATAGAATTCATCAAAAATCGAGTAAAAGTTACTTACTAATTAGACCATACAATAGCCAAACCTTAGAAAGCTTCAATGGCTTCTCAAAACATGAATTTTTGGTGGTGGGAAGATGATAATATGAACATAATTTCATTTTTTTTATTAATTTTAACTAAATTAACTAAATTACCTTTTTAACCTTAAATAAAAACCACCAAATTTCATGATATTATGCCCATTAATGTCCACTCAATTTAATTATGGTCTAATTACAACATAAGGACCTCTAATTTAATATTCCATATCTATTTAATACCTTTAGCTATTTGAACTCACGTTTTACTCTTTACGCGATTTAGTCCTTTTTCTCAAATTGAGCAATTAAACAATAAAATTAGCTCACGGAATTTTCACACATATCAAATAACATGTTGTAAATATCGAAAATAATATTAAAATAATTTTTTGACATCAGATTTGTGGTTTCGAAACCACTGTTCCAATTTAGCTAAAATAGGGCTGTTATAGAAAGAGACTTCAGTTGCGAGACTATAAGAAAAGTGTTATAATAGGGAAACATCCACTAAGTGTCGTTTTAAAAAAAAGTTGAGTTAGAAACCTATCTAATAACATGAAATCATAGTTGATCAGACTTACTGCCAAATTGGAATGGTTTCAAGTAGTTATTTGAGAACCAGTGCCTTGATGAGATCTACCTGCCTTGACAACATTGACATAACTCGACGACAGTAGGGATAAGCTAGGAGTGATGATTAGTGAAACAAATGAAAAGTGGATAAGCTATTTGGTTAACCATGAAGCTTTCTGACAATAGTGGATATATGTTAGTGAAAAATTCGAGGACAAAATTTCTTAAGAGTGAGAGTTGTAACACCCCAAAATTTTGGTACCTCATTTGGCATTGTTCTGAGATCGTATTTAGTGAATTTTGAGGAATTTTGGAAGTGAGTCAAATAAAGGGAATTCATACGGAATTAAATAGATATTGGAGATGGAAATCAATATGAAAAATTGAGAATAGGATCATGTGGAAGGACTAAATTATAAATTTGGAAAAGTTAGATGATTAAAATGCAATTTAATCAAATTGAGGAAATATGAGTTAATAATGATAGTTCTACATGAGAACTCCGAATGTATTAGTATGATGAAGACACTTTTGGGATTATATTGGAGAAGATGGAAAATATTTGCATGAATAAGTAATAATTATCTATGAAATATGAAAATATTTAAGTATTAAGTGTCATGAATAGAAGTAAAGAAAGTAAGTGTAAAGGGGATAAAGTGGAATTTCCCCCCAATAAAAGCATGTCATTTTTCATGAAATTCATATTGGAAATATTATAATATGAGATATTAGAATGTTGGGATTCATTTTGAGCCATAGGATTGAGGTTTTGTGGTAATATTATTGGTGATTTATATCAATTTGTAAACTATCCTAAACAAAAAGTTGCCTAAATTACATAATATGATTAGAAACCTTGAAATGCTTTACCCAAAAGGCCACTAAAAAAAGTTTAGTAGCAACTAGCTTTTGAAGAACTAGAATATCAAGAATTTATTTATTTTAGAGTGCATTTCTTTAACGAAAAATTATTTACGGATAATTTTACTACGTGTCATGGAAGATAAATTAACCAACACAAAATGTCTTACGATTAAAAGAAAATTACTTTTTTTTATTGAAAAGAATTTCTCAACATTTCTCTACTTTTCCCCTTTATTTCAAAATATTAGTCAAATTAATTTTTTTTAAAAAAAAAACCACGAAAGGGAGTGCTAATTCTAGTTCATGCAAACAAAGCAAAATATGATTCATTGAAGCACTTCCCTTTCAGGCTTTCCTTCGTTTTTCCCTTTTCCTCCACTTACACCACTTTCACTGTTTCACACAATTTTTGGTTATTTCATCACATAAATGATGACCACAGTAATTACATACTGAATATAAACTAACTACATAATATTCTTCATCCAGGCACGTGAATGAAAACGGCAGTTGGTACATATGCAACACAACAGTCAGGCTTAAGATTGCTAGACGAAAAGAGACCTGTATTCCTCAGCTTCTTTACACATCTCTTCCAGGCTTCTGTCCTTCCTTTCTTTATCTAAGTTGAGCTTTTCCTTCAGTTCGTTCTCTTTCACATCTATCTACACCATGAACGGCAGACAGATAAAACACAAGATATCAAATTTTATAGATAATAAATGCTAAGCTAATAAGAGAATCTATCTTACTTCATCATAAATTTCATCATTCCTCTCAAAGTCACCATCTTTCCTTGGAAGTATATGAATGTGAACATGGGGAACTGTCTGCCCTGCCTTTGGCCCATCCTACAGTAAAAAGCAACGCATGCTAGTCTTTACTGATCCATAAAAAAATGCTATTTACCAAGCAGCAGCAGCATTAACACAAGGTGAGAACAAGAACTTCCACAGTATCACACCATAACATTCTCCCATTCAATTTTCTATAATAAAGCATATTTTTCATTCTCAAATGACCACTTAAACACACTGAATTGTTGGTTATTGCATGAGAAAACATTAACTAAAACATGAAATGGGCTATAGTAGTTAACGTGAGGTGCACAGCCAAGGCATGGAAAGAGTTGAAATTAAAATCACAAATACCGAAGTAGAGGTCATCCTAAATTGAAAGGGCTGACTTGGCCAAAAGAATTATGATTAGGATGTACATTTTACAAATTTAGGAAAATAATAAAACCAAACTCTAATAAAGGCATCTCTGTGAAAGAGATTATATGCAAGATTTGGAAGCAAAAACATGAAAGAAAACAAAATGTTAGCAAAAACGAACATCAGATTAATAAAACCATGAACAAAGGGATCCACATTTTTATCACCTCTGCTACATACAGACAGGGACGATAAATAAAATTAAAAATGGGCCAACATATAATATGAAAGCAACAATATGCTTGCAAAAACAATTTCATCTACTATGACAACACTGAGGCATAAACACCATATGTAGACTTGATCAGAAGTAATATATCAAGTCCCATTCTCTCTTACTTGGATGGTAAAAGTGAGTGATGACGCCTCATGGAAGCACTCAAGTCTTCCACCAATCTTCTGAGCTGTTAGCCATAAATCTTGGGTCTCTTCAACAGTGAGATCAGCAAACCGCTTAACTTCACGCCTTGGGCAGACAAGTACATGTAGACAATGTTAAAGAAACCAAATTCAAGCATGAATGTTCTTTGTATGAATATTCATGGTCTCCTAACAAATGCGATCATAACCATTCCCACTTAGATTAAATAAATGCAGCATATATTTCGAGAACATTTTAGCATGTAATGTTTTGGATATATATAGTTAGAACAATTTTGTCAGACAGTTTCTTTCGCATCTTCCTAAAATTGTTCATGAATTCTACGTACATACAAAAATCCATACATACATATATGGGTGTCTGCATACGTGCCATTAACACTTCACTGCCCCAGGCTGGATGCTTCCGGAAACTAAATTTTTCAGTCGCAAGTTTCCATATGAACAGTTTTAAGACATTGTGTCTTACCAACAAACAATAGGATAAGACAGCCCCATCATTAGGATTAAGAAAAAAAACTATCCTCCATGAGTGCTCAATCTCGGAGGTACAGCATGTTTAATATCAAGACTAAATGAGTGTCCTCTGTCCTGCGGATTAGTAGTTTATATGAAAGCAGGCATATCAGAAGACAATTTCTAATGATTGGAAAGAAAACTACTCTTCCTATTGGTAGGCCAAAATCATATACATAATACACAAAATGATTGGATTTAAATGCCCGAGTGAAAAAGGATATGACCTGCAAATGAAAAATAAAAGGGGAAATCAACGAAGATTGACAAATGATTGCAGGACAGCGTGGTGGTTGGCTGCTAATTAGAAGAAGTAATTACCAGGAACAACAGGGCGGAGGTTGACCATGGCATAGGAAAGGGGGGTGGAGTAGAAGACTTCCTTGGGGTCTATCTTATATGGCCCGAACGAATAGAACTCCGTTGACATCTGCAGGCAACAAATTATTGTAATACCAATACTTTACTTTTGGGTGCATACCAGTACAACTGGAGTAGGTTTTGGCACTTGCCTTGGCAGGGGAGGCGCCGCCGGACAACGGGATCGTTTGGAAGCCTCTCCTACAAAAATTGATAAAGCAGAAAGGCCCACCCAGACCCAACCCTGGAGGATACAGCAGCTGCAACTTTGTCATTTATTCACTTCCCTGGTCTTTTTAGGTTTTCGTCGGTCATGTTCGATTTGCGTGTGGGACTTACGACTAAATTGTTAAGTTAATAAATTTTCAAATGGCAGCCTCCTTTTTTATTTAAGCTAGTTTATGATGATCCCTTGATGTAGTTTTAAACGTTTAATATTTAATTAATTTTAAATATTATATTTTTAATTACTGTAAAAATAAATTTTTTATTTGAATCATTAAATATAATTAAATTATATTAACTTATCACTTCAAATATTACAATACAAAATTTTCAATAATAATTAAAGCATTTTTATTATATTCAACCTATGTTATAATTTTACTTTATGTAATTAATGCAAAAAAAATTTATTTGAAAAAAATAGTTGATTAACCTAATTAACTCTTATATATTAATTAAGTGATAATTAAGATTTTTAGAATTCTATTGAAGCAATAATTCTATTTTACGTAAATAAAATTAGCACAATTTTTTTACATCAAAATTTTATAACTAAAATTTTAAATTTAAATTATAATTATCACAAATTTTTTCATATATTTTATGCTTATAGTTCTATTCAAGTAATCGTTCTATTTAACGGTGAGCAAAGCTTGATTCGATTCGAAAAAATTATTTTTTTTCGAATTTCGAGTTAATCGAATCGAGTTATTCAAGCCAACTCGAATAAGTAATTCGAGTTTCGAGTTCGAGTCGAGTTGAATCTTACAATTTGAATAACTCGAGTAATTCGAATAGCAGATTGGTGTAAATACTCCTTTGGTCCATGCCAATTTTAAAAATGAACAAATTGATCTCTCTCAACAAAAATTACCAAAAAAAAATTTAAAATAAATTTAAAAAATTCAAAATAATTTTTAAAATTCAAAATATTTATAAAATTCAAAATTTTATATTTTTCAAAAAATTATAACTTTTTTTAAAATTCTAAAGAATATATAAAGAAAGTTAAAATTTAAAAAATTTTCTAAAATAATAATTTTGGGACCTAAATAAGTTAATTAATGATTCAAATTTATCATAAAGTATCTTATTGTTTATTATTTTCCTTTGAAAATGTTTCCAAATAAATATGGTTTCAAATTTATGTGCTCTAACCTGGAATTAGTCATATTGTAATTTGAACTCGAACAATTTCACTTGATTCAACTCGACTCGAATTTTATTTCACTCGACTTGATTTGAAGACTCGATTCGAAGAAATTTTAAATCGAGTTAGGATGGTAAAATATGATTTGTCAACTCACTTAACTCGAAGTTTTTTCACTCGATTTGACTCAATTCAATCGAACGCTCACCCGTAATTTTATCTCAAAATTAGAATAATATTTTTAACTAATAAGTGTAAATTAAATTATAATACTTTTAAATATGTAATAATTATCACAACTCTGATTAGATTATAATTATTTTTTTAATATATAATTATCTCAACTTCTATTTTACTTCATTTTTATTTTAAAATGTGAATTTAGTAATATGATGGAAAGTAAAAGGTATTCTCGTCAGTTCAAAAGTTTTTTTTTTCAAACTTGTTTTTTTTACATATACTAGTTTCTAATGGCACATGGCATTGCATGTAATTTCACGTGTTTAAATTTTTCTAGATTAAAAATAAATAATAAATAATATAATATATAACATATTTAATGTAAGTAATGTTTGAAATAAATAATATTTTACAAATAAAAAAAGTTGAAAACAATATAGAAATTTAGAACTTGTCACACTCGATTTCCTTTTAAGTCCGAAAATTAAGAACAATTGGGGTTTAAAATGAAAGAAGCCGTAAGTTGGTGGCCTCTATTGAAAATTAGGAAAAGTTAGTAACTGGTTAGAACATGATTGAAATCCAATGCTAGTTCGGTTGGATTAAAACCAGCAGGTTTCTTAGTGGGAGATAAAATGATTATCAATGGATGGTTTCTATACGGTTGAAGACTATGCATAAATGGCTATAAATAGTTAAGAAGTGAATTGTTAGGGTGCATTCCTCTCAATTCTGTTTCATTCTCTCATCTTCTTCATCTTCTTCCTTGGTTGCTCTGAAGAAGAGATAAATATGGAAGCTCTGCATGGGACGATGATTAGGAGATTTAAGTCGAAAAAGTAGAAAATCCAGTGAACTGGTAAGACTTTAAGTCCTTTGGTGCTTGTAAATTTAAGAAACGAAGTTAAGAATTTTCAAGAACCTTTGGGTGGTTCTACATGTTACTGGAAAAATGAGTATTAAGTCAAAAGTTCTAAAATTAATCTATGAGTTTTAAGTCCACCGGGACAATAAACACGGGGACGTCTGCCAGGACATTAAATATGGGATTATAGGTGTAAGACCATAACTCAACTATGGTAGCATATGAAGTCTGCTAAGATGATAAATGTAGGTGGTCTGCCAGGCTGTGAATATGGAAAGCCACGCAAACGAGAGAATTACAAGTATTGGCAATAGATAACCAACTAACGAATTTAAGGAATCCACCAGAAACAGGAAAAGGTATAGAAATGGGAAGATTCTACCAAGATGTTAAACAAGAAAGTTGTTAATGAATAGGGTAATAACCTAACTAAAATCAATTATGGGAATGACGTGTCGTAATTGACCTGTATATGTGTAAATGAAAGAGGGCTTACCCGTAGATCAAAGGTAAGGATCTGTCATTAAAGGCCACTCAAAGAAACTTTATACACCAAAGAAAGACCTTGGGAGGATAACGAGAGATCCACTCTCAGTATAAGGTCTCGATGAAATCATAAACATATGAAGAGGTTTAATAGAATGTAACCGAATAATCAAGCCGGTAAAGAGGGATTAGTTGGAACCTAAGGATTGAAAGAGGTTTTAATAGGGACTATCTAAGAGACAATTATATTTGTTTAGACTATTCCTTTTGGAGGGGAAACTGTTACTAATACCCTTTCCTTTTCGTTGACATTTGAGTGTCACTCCTATGTTTAGTTTGGAGCTCTTTCTCCTAATTTTGTTTGCGTTGGAGCTTGATGAACTGGGCATACAAGTTACCCCCAATCAAGCTCCTAGTGGGTTTCGTGAACGGCTTGATTGATGACATGTGGAAATTGGCTCGGCGAAATAAGGTGATAATCAGATGCGGGAAGTACATACTTTGTTTTCGATGTTGTATGCACTTGAGCATCCCTTCGAAGATCCAGTGGCCTACACAAATTTCATGTATCTACAAGATAGAGTAAAGCATGGCCACTCGATATGTGGTAACATTAGAGGCATTATGGGTCACCTGTAGGTGGGCACAAATAAACTACATCCAAATCTTGGCTATCAAGAACATGATTGGTGTTAAATTTCAATGGCACCTCAGAGTTGACTTGGTGTCCACTCGCCATAACCCAACTGTAACAGCCCGATTTTGGGGCTAGTCGGAACAGTGGTTTCGAAACCACTAATTCGAGGCCAGAGAAATTATTATTTTTATATTATTTTATATGTTATATCATGATTATATGAGTGCATGAAAATTTTGGTAAATTAATTGTAGTGATTACTTGCTTAATTTCGAAAAAGGACTAAATCACATAAAAGGCAAAATTTGTGTTCTACTAATTTGAAGTGTCATACAGCTAGAGAACCTTAAATTAGAGGTCTTTAATGTGCAAATAGGCCTTTATTAGGGTGATGGTCGGCCATAGGGACAAAAGTTTGGTCAAGGTTTGGTGGCATTAGGTGACTAAATGAATAAAATAAAATAAAAAATAAAGAAAAAGCTATCCTCTTTTCCATCTTCTTCTTCCACTAAAAATGTTAATAAGAATAGGGTTTGGAAGCTTGAAATTTTTAGCAACTTACACTCCTTGCAAGTAAGTGATTTTGGTGGTCATTCTTGATAATTTTTGTACTTTTAGGACCCTTGTAGCATAATCTAGCTAATGAGGGGACTATGTTGCATAATGGTTGAGAGTTTAGGGTTTTTCCATGTGAATATTCATGTGTTTGCTAAAATTTATAGAAGAAAATAAATCTTGGTTGTTTAATAAACAACTTTTGTGAAAGGATTTTTCATGAAAACACCTAATAGGACTATTTTGTAAAAGTTATAAAATGGATAGTAAATGTGTAAAATAATTAGAATTCCGAGTTTCTATAAAAGAGAATATGAATCGGCTAGGCTTGGGTGTAGGAAAAATGAACACATTTCATTTTACGAGCCTAGGGGCAAAATCATAATTTTGTGAAAGTCCAGGGCAAAACAGTAATTTTTCCAAAATATGAATTTTTGGAGTGATTTGATTAATGTGGCTATTTAATAAGCTAAATATGTCATTATAGATCAAGAAGAACGTGGAATCAACCTTGACCGAGGAAAATGCAAGGTTTTGGACTAAATTTCAAATTGACATATTTTGTATCGAGGTAAGTTTATATGTAAATGATACATCCTTTTTACTTATGTTTTTACATATTAATATATTATGTGAAATGTGAATGAATATTATTGATATATATTAAAATGATAGAAAGTGAGGAAATTTCCGGATGAACCTTCGAAATAGGAAAATGATACGGATAAACACCGTGAATAAGTGATTATTGGTGGGCTGTGTGTGATACCATCGTATTTATTATTATTGGTAGGCTGTGTGCGATACCACCGTGGATATGTGATTATTGGTGGGCTATGTGCGATACCACCGTGTTATTTATTAATGGTGGGCTGTGTGCGAAACCACCGTGTATCCGGTATTCCGAAGTATTCATCGAGAAACTTTGACTAAGTGAAATTTTGTGTGACTATGTGATGACAAGTGCAGGGTATAAGTGCATGTAAATGTGAGCAATGTTTATGATATGTATTTGGAATGTGGTAAGAGTTGAAATGAGTAAGTACAAGTACAAGGTTCTGAATTGTTCTTGATTTGTATGTAATGTTCTCGATGGAAAAGTATGTGGTATGATGTTCATTGTTTACATAATACTTACTAAGCTTAAAGCTTACTCCATTCTCTTTTTCTTTGTTTTATAGTGTCAAAAAGCCAGCTCGGGATACCGAGACCGTTGGAGGATTACCCGCACTATCCACACATTTTTGTATATTGAGATTTACATTGAATTATGGCACGTATAGGGATTTGGTATTTTTTGTTATATGTCATATTGGTTTAGCCAAATGTGTTGGCTTATAAACAGAATCTCCCCTATTTTTTACACGACCTGAAGTAGGGCATGTGATATGCCACACGGGCGTGTCCCTTCACCCACATGGGCGTGTGGACCTTTTTGATGAAAATTTTTCTAAGTTTTCCCAGAAGTTTCTAAAGTTCTTGGTTTAGTCTCGAACTACTCCTTATGTATGTTTTGGGCCTCGTAGGCTCGTTTAATGGGTGATATAAATGATTATGAAAAGTTTTAAATTTGAGTGGAAAGTCATGTCTTGATTTTGTATGATTGTTTGCACATAAGTCCGGTAACTCCTCGTACCATGTTCCAGCGACGAATACGGGTAAGGGGTGTTACATTTAGTGGTATCAGAGCTATGATTTATTCTGTTCTCGAACTGCCATAGTGTGTGAGAGTGTCTAGCTATACATGCCATAAATATATTATGATAATGTGGTGACTTTTGACAATTTCAAACTGTGTTTTCATATAGTAAATGGATCCCGACCGAGCTGTTGTTGATGATGCTGCAAGTAATTCGCTAGCTCCCGCGTAAGAGACCGCGCCAGTAAAAAGTAGACCTGAGACCTTGGGTTAAGGAGAGGAGGCTCGGGAAGCCTTTCTCCATATGATAAGTGGTATACTGAATTTGTTCGAGCGAATCCGAATGCTCAACCTCCTCTACCCCCTCCTTACCTTAGTTAGTCCCTGTAGTTCCTCAAGATATTGACTTGGTAAGATTGACTAAACCCCCAGTTGATAAGATTTGAAAACAAGGGGTCGAGGAATTTAGAGCCAATATAGATGATGATCCCGAAAAAGCAGAGTTCTGGCTTGAGAATTTTATGCGAGTATTTGATGAACTTTTTTGCACACTCGAAGAATGCTTAAAATGTGCTATATCATTACTGAAGGACTCGACATATTGTTGGTGGAAAATGCTAACATTTGTAGTTCCGAAAGAGAGAGTGACATGGGAATTCTTCTTAGAGAAGTTCCGAAAGAAATATATAAGTCAGCGGTTCATCGATCAGAAACGGAAAGAGTTCCTCGAATTGAAGCAAGGCAAAATGTCTGTGGCAAAGTATGAATGTGAATTTGTCAGACTCAGTAAGTATGCTCAAGAGTGTGTGTCTACCAAAGCTATTATGTGTAATAGATTCAAAGATGGGCTGAACGAGGATATTAGATTGTTAGCCAAGATCTTAAAGTTGAAAGAATTCATGGTATTGGTCAATAGAGCTTGCAAGGCTGAAGAGCTGAATAAGGAAATGAGAAAAGCTATGATTGAGGCCCGAGATGCAAGGAAGAGGCCGATGAGTAAGTCATTCCAATCCCAATCAAAGAGGTCCAAAGAAACAAATCCTCAGATGACCGTTTCAGCTGGGTATTCACATAGAGTTCATAGTAAAACATATTCAGGCTCTAGAGTTCAAGCCACCTCGATGGCAAGTGTGGGTAATGTGAAGTCTAATAAACCCAAGTGTCAGAGTTGTGGTAGACAACATATTGGAGTGTGTTGGGGAAACAACCAAGCTTGCTACAAGTGTGGTTCTCGAGAATATTTTATCAGAGACTATCCTGAGAATGTTAAAGGAGAAAAACTTCTGAGTGTTAGACCGAGTAACACTACTAGCAGAGGTACATCACTGCGAAATGTCGGAAGTGGAGCTAGTAGTAAAAGTATAATAAAGGATTCAGCTACGAGGCCAGAAATGAGAGCACCCGCTAGAGCTTATGCCATACGAGCTCGTGAGGATGCATCAGCCCCCAATGTGATTACGAGTATATTCTCTCTTTATGATACTAATGTTGTTGCATTAATTGACCCCGGATCCACACATTCTTATGTTTGTGTGAATTTGGTAAATAGTAAGAAATTATCTGTTGAATTTCTGAATTTGTGATTAAGGTGTCAAACCCTTTAAGCAAGTATGTGTTAGTAGATAAAGTTTACAAGAATTATCCTTTGACTATTCAAGGTCACTATTTTTTGGCTAATTTGATTTTTTTTTCCATTTAATGAGTTTGATGTTATTTTGGGCATGGATTGGTTGACATTACATGATGCTAAGGTAAATTGTAGACAGAAAACCCTTAAGTTGAAATGTGAAAATGGTGAAATTCTTTGGGTTGAAACAGATGACTCAAATAAGATGCCTGCGGTGATTTCATACATGTCGGCTCAGAAGTGTATGAGAAAAGGGTGTGAAGCATACCTTGCATATGTGTTGAATATTGAGATGTCTCAGTTGAAGCTTGAATCTGTGCCAGTAGTTTGTGAATTTCCAGATGTATTTCTGGAAGAATTACCTGGGTTGCCTCCGGTTAGAGAAATTGATTTTGCTATCGATTTGATACCTGGGACTGCACTGATTTCCATTACTCTGTATAGAATGGCTCCGACCAAATTGAAAGAGTTAAAGGCTCAACTGCAAGAGTTGACAGATAAAAGATTTGTTAGACCGAGTTTTTCTTCCTGATGTGCTCCCGTATTATTTGTAAAGAAGAAAGATGAAACAATGAGGCTTTGCATTGACTACCGTCAACTTAACAAGGTAACTATAAAGAACAAGTATCCATTACCGAGAATTGATGGTTCGTTCGATCAACTGAAGGGAGCAACCGTGTTTTTGAAAATAGATTTAAGATCCGGCTACTATCAGTTGAGAGTCAAATAGTCCGATGTGTTAAAAACTACTTTTGGAATGAGGTATGGACACTATAAATTTCTTGTGATGCCTTTCGGTTTAACTAATGCACCAGCTATATTTGTGGATTTAATGAACTGAATTTTTCGGCTATATTTGGATAAGTTTGTGGTAGTGTTTATAGATGATATATTGATTTATTCTCGAGATGAGTCCGAGCATGCCGAACACTTAAGAACGGTATTGTAGATTCTACGAGAGGAGAAATTGTTTGTTAAGTTCAGTAAAAGTGAGTTTGGGCTTCGTGAAGTCAGGTTTCTGGGAAATATAGTTTTAGGTGATGGTATTCGAGTTGCTCCGAGCAAAATTTCGGTGATTGTTGATTGAAAACTGCCAAAGAATATATCCGAGGTTAGAAGCTTTTTGGGCTTAGCTGGGTATTATCGACGTTTTGTCGAGGAATTTGCGATAATTGCTTCTCCCATGACTAAGTTGTTGCAAAAGAATGTTAAGTTTGAATGAACCGATAGATGTCAACAAAGTTTTGAGAAGTTGAAGGCACGATTAACTGAAGCACCGATTTTGGTACAACCTGAGTCGGGAAAGGAGTTTGTGATTTATAGTGATGCGTCATTGAGTGATCTTGGTTGTGTGTTGATGCAAGAGGGAAAAGTAGTAGCTTATGCCTCGAGACAGCTAAAATCGCATGAAAAGAATTATCCGGCGCACGATTTGGAATTGGCAGCCATCGTCTTTGCTTTGAAGATTTGGCGTCATTATTTGTATGGTGAGAAATGTCGAATCTTTACCGATCACAAAAGTTTGAAGTACCTGATGAACCAACAGGACTTGAATTTGCGACGATGGAGATGGCTCGAATTATTGAAAGATTATGAGCTAGTGATTAATTATTATCCGGGGAAAGCGAATGTAGTCGCAGATGCCTTGAGCAGAAAATCCTTGTATGCTTTCAGAGCTACGAGTACAAGTTTGGCTTTGTCTGACGACGGTTCAATTTTGGCCGAATTAAGGGCTAGACCGTTATTTCATCAGCAAATTTATGGAGCTCAAAAGGAAGACAGGGAATTGCAAATTAAAAGAGTTCAGTGTGAATCGGATAGTGATTCAGATTTTCGAATCGGACCAAATGATTACTTAATGTTCCATGATAGGGTATGTGTACCGAAAGACGATGAGTTGATTCGAAAAATTTTACATGAGGCACACAGTGGTTGTTTGTCAGTACATCCGGGCAATACAAAAATGTATAATGATTTAAAGAAGTTGTATTGGTGCCCGGGTATGAAAAGAGACATCTCTGAGTTTGTGACAAAGTGTTTGATCTGCCAACAAGTGAAAACCGAGCATCAAGTACCTTCAGGTTTACATCAGCTAGTGATGGTTCTCGAGTGGAAATGGGACCGAATCACGATGGATTTTGTAACAGGGTTACCTATAACTCTGAAAAAGAAAGATGTCGTGTGGGTTATCGTTGATAGATTAACGAAATTGGCTCACTTTATACCAGTACGTACTGATTACTCACTTGACAAGTTGGCTGAGCAGTATATTTTCGAAATTGTGAGATTACATGGGGTGCCTATGTCCATTATTTCGAATAGAGATCTAAGGTTTACTTCGAGATTTTAGAAAAAGTTGCAAGAAGCCTTGGGTACGAAATTGTATTTTAGTACCGCGTTCTATCTGCAAACTGATGGTCAATCTAAAAGAGTGATTCAAGTTCTCGAAGACATGCTCCGATGCCGTGTTTTAGAGTTTGAAGGTAGTTGGGAAAAATATCTACCTTTGGTCGAATTTGCCTACAATAACAGTTATCAGTCGAGTATACAGATGGCACCATATGAAGCATTACATGGTCGCAAGTGTCGAATTCCATTGTATTGGACCGAGCTTAGTGAGAAGCAAATTCACAGGGTTGACTTAGTTAGAGAAACAGAAGAGAAAGTGAAAGTGATCCGTGATAGTCTGAAAGCTGCTTTAGACCGAAAAAAGTCATACGTGGATTTGAAAAGAAAAGAAATTGAATTTCAGGTGGGTGATAAAGTGTTTCTGAAAGTATCCCCGTGGAAGAAAATATTTGGTAGAAAGGGCAAATTGAGTCCGCATTTCATTGGGTCGTATGAGATTATTGAAAGGATTGGACCAGTAGCTTACCGGTTAGCTTTGCCGGCAGAGTTGGAGAGAATACACAATGTGTTCCATGTGTCGATGTTGTGACGATATCGTTCCGATCCTTCACATGTAATTCCTCCTACAAAAATTAAGATACGACTGGATATGACCTATGATGAGGAACCAATTAAGATTTTGGCTCGAGAGGTTAAACAGTTGAGGAATAGAAGTATAACATTAGTGAAAGTGTTGTGGCAAAAACATGGTGTAGAAGAGGCTACGTGGGAACCGGAAGAAGCCATGAGAAAACAGTACCCAAACCTATTTATCGGTAAGATTTTTGAGAACGAAAATCCCTAAAGGGAGAGAGTTGTAACAGCCCGATTTTGGGGCTAGTCGGAACAGTGGTTTCGAAACTAGTAATCCGAGGCTAGAGAAATTATTATTTTTATATTATTTTATGTGGTATATCATGATTATATGAGTGCATAAAAATTTTGGTAAATTAATTGTAGTGATTACTTGCTTAATTTCGAAAAAGGACTAAATCACATAAAAGGCGAAATTTGTGTTCTACTAATTTGAAGTGTCATACAGCTAGAGAACCTTAAATTAGAGGTCCTTAATGTGCAAATAGGCCTTTATTAGGGTGATGGTCGGCCATAGGGACAAAGAAATGAATTTGGTTAAGGTTTGGTGGCATTAGGTTACTAAATGAATAAAATAAAATAAAAAATAAAGAAAAACCTATCATCTTTTCCATCTTCTTCTTCTTCCACCAAAAAAATCAACAAGAATAGGGGTTTGGAAGCTTGAAATTTTTAGCAACTTACACTCCTTGCAAGTAAGTGATTTTGGTGGTCATTCTGATAATTTTTGTACTTTTGGGCCCATTGTAGCATAATCTAGCTAATGAGGGGACTATGTTGCATAATGGTTGAGAGTTTAAGGTTTCACCATGTGAGTATTCATGTGTTTTCTGAAATTTTATGGATGAAAATGAATCTTGGTTGTTTAATAAACAACTTTTGTGAAAGTATTTTTCATGAAAACACCTAATAGGACTATTTTGTAAAAGTTATAAAATGGATAGTAAATGTGTGAAATAATTAGAATTGTGAGTTGCTATACTAGAAAATATGAATCGGCTAGGCTTGGGTGTGAGAAAAATGAACACATTTCGTTTTATGAGCCTAGAGGCAAAATCATAATTTTGTGAAAGTCTAGGGGCAAAACGGTATTTTTGTCAAAATAGGAATTTTTGGGTTGATTTGATTAATGTGGTTATTTATTAAGCTAAATATGTCATTATAGATGAAGAAGAACGTGGAATCAACCTTGACCAAGGAAAAGGCAAGGTTTCAGACTAAATATCAAATTGAAATATTTTGTATCGAGGTAAGTATATATGTAAATGGTACATCCTTTTTACTTATGTTTTTACACATTAATGTATTATGTGAAATATGAATGAATATTATTGATATATATTAAAATGATAGAAAGTGAGGAAATTCCCGTATAAACTTCAGAATAGGAAAATGATACGGATAAACACCGTGAATAAGTGATTATTGGTGGGTGTGGGATACCACCGTAGTTATTATTATTGGTGGGCTGTGTGCGATACCACCATGTTGTTTATTAATGGTGGGCTATGTGTGAAACCACCATGTATCCGGTATTATTCTGAATTGGAACAACCTTAGTAGCCGACACATTTGGCTTACTAATATGACATAACAAAATATTCAAGTCCTATACTTGCCATATTCAAAATAAACCTACTTTGACTATACCAAAATGTGGTTGATAGTGTGATCTCCTATTCCGAAGTCCGCGAATTCTCGAGCTAACTTTGTAATACTATAAGGAAAAAGGGCAAATGAAAGGAGCAAGCATAAAGCTTAGTAAGTTTTCATGGAAATAAATGGCAATAATAAGCTCATAAAATAATCCATCCATGGCATTAATTAACCATACACAAGTCATAGGCTTCTTGCCCTATTTATACATACTCATGCTTGCCCTTATTTAGCACATACCATGCCTCATATCGTAATTGATTCTCTGTGAATTACTCACGAGTACCTGTGTTAACTTTATCACATAACTATTAGTAAAATCCTCATCACTATTTCTAAGCTAATCAATTCATCTCGATAATTCACTAGGGATACTCAAGAAGGTATGTTCATAAGCATTAGCATAACACGAAACCAATGCCACATCCCGGATATGGTCTTATACTAAATCTCTCATTAAGCATCAATGCCATATCCCGGATATGGTCTTATACAATTCTCATACTCAATACCGAAGCCATATCCTGAATATGGTCTTATACAGAATCTCAATTCGGTGCCGAGGCCATGTTCCGGACATGGTCTTACACGGGACCTTGTTCATCTCACAACTTGATGATAGCATTTTCACACTTATTATAGTCCCACTGGGACTTCAGCTTCTTAACTTTTATCACCTTTCTCATATGACACTAACACTCAATTTCATAGAATGTCATTATAATATCAGCCATTCTCAAACATGCTAGCATAAATATTGAATTATCACATACAAACTTACCTCGATTTCAAAATAAGCTAGATCGTCGATCTAGTCCGAGACTTTATTCTTTCCCTGATCGAGGTGGACTCTTGGTTCTTCTTGCTCTATAATAGCAAATCAGCTTGTTTTAATCATCACATTAATAAAAGCATTTTAATAATCATGCTTTGGCAAATTTACTATTTTGCCCTTAGACAGGGTGTGTGTCTTAGCTGTGTGACCTTATTTGGTTGATGAAGTCATAAACAGAACGTCCTCTATTTTTGACACAGCCTGAAGCACGAGCATGTGATATGCCACACGGGTGTGTCCATTCACCCACATTGGCATGTGGACCTTTTTGATGAAAATTTTTCTAAGTTTTCCCAGAAGTTTTTAAAGTTCTCGGTTTAGTCCCGAACTACTCCTTATGCATGTTTTGGGCCTCGTAAACTCGTTTAAAGGGTGATATGAATGTTTATGAAAAGTTTTAAATTTGATTGGAAAGTTATGTCTCGGTTTTGTATGATTGTTTGCACATAAGTCTGGTAACGCCTTGTACCCTGTTACGGCGTCGAATACAGGTAAGGGGTGTTACACCAACGTCAAGTAGTCAATAATACCCTCCATGTTAAAATCCTTAAACGTGAATAAGTCTAAGGTCTTTAAAAAATCGTGTGTATAATATAGGGCGTCGTAGATGCTGGGAAATGTACCCATATTGTAGTAAATATGCAATTGTTTTCTATTTATTTGAATGTTGAATAAATAAATAAAGTTAATTTAACATTTCACTATTATGTCTTTTGTATTTATATCTTTTATATTTTGCATGCATAGCGAAATTGTGACAAGCAAATATTAGCTCATTGATTGTCTAAAGTTCAAACTGAATATAAGTGGCATTATAAAGAACGTTTACATTTCGAAAGACAACTTTCTTCAGTAGATAATCTAAATGAGCCCGTAATCTCGTAAAAGAACTAAAGTGAACATTTGATTCAAATACTGAGAAGAATTATTATGTCATCTCAAATTCCAATTGGGGAGATGGCTAGTCTTAGCTATCGGAGTAGTTGACTCCACGAGTAGAGACATAGATGTATTCATTGGTAAAATGATACATTGGACTGGACCCAAGATGAATTAATTCTGAATCCGTTTGTGAATTAATTCACTTGTGATGTTTATAATGTGATTTACCTAAATCCTGAGTTAGTCACTGACCATGCGTATGCAACTCATGTGCTTTGATAGAAGTGGAGGCTTATGCTCTAAAGATGATCGAGCCCATAGCTGGTGTGTTGGGTACATGACTTGTGTATGGAATGACTTTACTAGCAATATTAGAATTCATAGCTTAATTAAAGAGTTAATGATATCCTCTTATTGGCATTGTATGGATTGATAAATATGGAACGTGGCCATGGGTTCCTTGTTCTCGAATGAGCAATTAATCACAATTGTTTGTTGACAATGATCATATTAATCATTAAGAAGCTATAATGGTGACAATTAGATAAAATAGGATTGTATTAAGTGAACAGATTTAACTCAAAGGAATCAATGATATCATATGAGGGTAACATACACTTGATGAGGTCGTTGGATAAAGCAGTTGGATGAATTACTTTTGTAAAAAATATATAATAAGGAGTTTTCAATCATGGTACTTCTTGTGGACTGACTCCATGATTAAGTAATTGCAAATTATCAGAACGATGCTTTTGGACATAATTGTAATCACTAAAGCCTAATTGTATATGTCCGATTGGTCCTTTCGCTAGCTCAATAAAATCTTGACCGGATTGTATTTGAAACAGAAGAAAATTCTACGACTTTGGGAATGATTTAATTGAGTAAATTTATTTGATATGAAATTAAATTAGGTGGTCGTAAGAATTGTTCAACTAGAGAATTTGATTAAAGAATTTTCTAGAAAAATTAATTTGGAAAATTGACTTTTGGAAAAATTAATTTTGATAAAGTAAAATTAAATTAATCAAATTGTTAAAATTAATATGATATTTTTGAAAGTTAATTTTCAAGTCAGACAATTGGCTCAATGGGCAATTGAACTTGAAAATTGGACCTAAGATCATAAATTGGGCCTGGGAGCCCAAAACCGAGACTAAGACCTAAAAACTAGTCGAACCGGACCCAGTATGTGAAACTGGGCCGATAGTCCAACCAATGGCTAGATCGGACCAGTCAGGTCATCATTGACCCGGACCGAACCAACAACAGCTGAACCGACTCAAGGTGCCATAAGGGTGTCGCACTTGCACCATCGGACACGGCGGTGTTGGTGGCTGTGACGGCGGCAGTTGGTCATTGATGGTTGAGCAGTGGAAGAGTTATACCCCTACTTGAATTCTACCAGAGAGGTTGATTTCAAATTAATTATTCAAAAAATAATATTATTTTATTAATTTAATATTAAAGTGATTAAGTTTAATCATAGTTGAACTCTCTAAACTCTCCCTATATAAAGAGAGTCTTGGGTCATTATTTACACACACTTGAATTCAAGAGAAAGTTGTAGAGAGAAAGATTCTCTAAAGAGATTATTCTAGAAAACTTCTAGAGATATTTTTCTGATTTACAACTTGACCAAAAAGTTTAGAGAACTTGTAAAATTACCCCAATGGTAATTTTTGTGAAAAAATTTCTAACTCAAAGCAAGCCCACACTCAGTAGACGTGAGCTTGAGGATAGCAAAGAAGTCTACTCGGTCGAAGCGCTCATCTTAGACGAATAAATGTACAATTTTGATTAAGTGTTTATAACTTTAGATATCATAACCAAGATCTTGTTTTGAAATTATTTTTATAACTTTGGTTTTTCCCTAAATTTATTTTCCGCTGTATTTTCCAAACTTGTTTTCTCCAACAGTAGAATCAACAAATATCTTATGGTGTAATCAGTACCTCTTTGCCTTGAACAGTCACGTGGGTGATCGTCTCACCCCTCTACTTCTGATTTTGATTATCTTTTAGGGAGACATAAAATTCGTAGACAATAGCGTCAACCATCGATTCGATCAGGGTTAAGCAAAAGTTAATCCAGCGGTAGGATTGGATGAGATCCCAAATCTTGTCACAAGCAAACATAATGGGATCAAACCCACGTTCCTGTATGAACGATCATCCACTCATTTGAAGGAAAAACTACTCAACTTCTGTATTATGGAAGTGATTGGCCTCGGGTTACTCGATGCTTGAGTGGAACCTCGTTATTTTCTTGGTGTCGTTTTCAAATTGAAGTAAAATAACAACTAACTCAAGTGATAAAAATGATAATGAACAAGTTTAGAACACGATTCCTAGGGGAGTTGTCGACGAACCTCGGTTCTCAATGGGTGTAGAGTATACCAAAATTAAAGATGAAAATTGAAATGAGAAGAAAAGAAGAACACTTAGGCAAATCGGAGGTTGGGAATGCGAAGGATCATAGCTCGATGGCAGGGAAGACATGTGGCAGCTCTAAAGGGATGTTTTCTCTCTTTTGGGTATTTTAGATGTGTGTTCTTATGCCTAAAACCGGTGGGTATAAATAGAATTTTGAAGGGCTTTATGCTTGAAAAAGTTGAGTTTGGCTAAAAACACAAGTGTGTCATGCCACATCCTTTGCATGGTGCGACACGACGCCTTAATTTTGCTAATTTTGCATTCAAAGTGCTCGTGTCGTGCTATAACTTGTGTGTGGCACAATATGACCCCATAACATCAGGTACCCTTGCTTTGAAGGGTCTGTGTTGCGCCATGGCCTATGCATGGCGTGACATGACGCTTTCCTTAGCTCTTCGGGGTATGTTGATGTCCTCTGATTGTCTGTTTTCATCCCCGTTTGTTTTTGGAACATCGCTATTAACTGGCTCATTTGGTCGCAAAGGTTGTCCATTCGAAATCCGAGTCATCCATGTAACAGCCCGTTTTTGGTCAAATTAGAATAGTGGTTTTGGGACCACAAATATGAGGTCAAGATATTTATTTTATTATTATTATTCTAATGTTTATAGCATAATTGAGTGATTGTGTGAAAATTTCGTTAAGAAATTTTATCATTTGAATGCCTAATTTGATAAAAGGACTAAATCGCATAAAGTGTAAAACTTGTGTTCTATTAGCTAAAGGTGTCTAATAGCTATAGAACCTTAAAGTAAAGGTCCTTATGTTGTAATTAACCATTAATAGCATGAGTGGACATATATGGACATATATCAAGTGTTTTAAATGGTTTAATGTTAAGGTTAATTTGGTAATTGTTAAAATACATGTTAATTAATAAAACAAAAGGCCATTTCATCTATTCATCATCTTCCTAACCGATTATTGAAGAGATTAAAAGCCATGGCAATGAGCTAGGGTTCGGCTACTTTGAAAGCTTAATTGTAAGTCCATTTTTGTCCCGTTTTTAATGATTTCTATGTTTTTGAGATCGTTACAGCTAGTACGAGCTAGCCCAGGGACTAATTTGCAAAATTGTTAAATATTTTGAATGTTTCCATTGATTAATATCTATGAGTTTTGATGATTGATGATAAATTTTGAATGTTTGTTGATAGTTAAACAAGTTTTGTAAAGTGATTTTGAGTAAAAATGTAAAATAGGGATTTATTTGTGAAAATGTAAAAATGTGTGGTTAAATGTATGAATAAATGAAAAATATGGGCTTCTAGGGGAATTATAGTAATTTTTCTAGCATGGGTATAATTGAAATTTCATTAATTTGTGATTTTATGAAATAAGGACTAAATTGTAAAAAAATGTGAAAGTTTAGGGGTAAATTTGTAAAATATCCCTAAAGTATATTTTGGATTGAATTGAATAAACAAATGATTAAATAAGTTAATTTTGAATATATTTAGATCAAGAAAAGTGGAATTCGGATCTAGATCGAGGAAAAATGAAAGTTATCGACTAATCGACTTATTTCGTCATTTCCACATTGGAGGTAAGTTCATATGTGATAAATTTCAATACAAATCGATTTTATATGCTTTGACATTCATGAATTGTGAATATGAGACTGTGGATATGAACGATAGTGATTCGACGATGATTCGACATTCGAAATCCCGGTTGAACCTTAAAAATAGTTTAGGATGCTAGTGACATGTCATTAGGGGATACAGTTTGCTTCGGGCCATGATATAGCGCTTCGGGCCATGATATAGCACTTCGGGTGTGAGATAAACCGATTTGGCTTTGGGCCATGTAGATTAGCTGATTTGGCTTTGGGCCATGATATCAGTATTTCGGATAAGTTACCTTGATTTGGCTTTGGGCCTTGGTATAGGTACTTATCTTGTGAGACCCTTGAGTATCCGACTTGTAATAGCCCGATTTTGGGGCTAGCCGGAACAGTGGTTTCGGGACCACTAATCCGAGGTTGAAGAAAATTATTTTGATATTATTTTATGTGTTATAGCATGTTTATAAGGATGTATGAAGAGTTTGGTGCTTTAATTTTAGCAATTGTATGCTTAATTGTGAAAAAGGACTAAATCGCATAAAGTGCAAAAGTTCTATTATACAAGGTAGAGGTGTCTAATAGCCATAGAATATTAAATTAGAGGTTCTTAAAGTACAATTAGGCCAATAAGGGTGTGTTGGCCGGCCATAGAGACAAGGAGACAAGAGCATTAAATTTTGGTCAAAATTTGGTGAAATTAGGTGATAAAAAAATGAATAAAATAAGATGAATAAAAGAGATATCATCTTTTACTATTCATGCTTCTTCTACCACCAAAAATTGAAGGGAAATTAGAGTTCTTGGAGTTCAAATTTTCAGCAAAACAAATCTCTTGCAAGTAAGTGATTTTAGAGGTCTTTCTTGATAACTTTTGTACTTTTGGAACCCCCAAAGCTTAAGCTAGCTAATGAGGGGACTATTTTGCAAAATGGTTGAAATTTTAGGGACTTGGCATGAGAGTGTTCATATTGTTTGCTGAGTTTTTATGGAAGAAAATGAATACTAGTGGGTTAAGGAACAACTTTTGTGAAAGGTGTTATCATGAAAACACCTAAATATGACTTATTTGTAAAGGTTGTAAGTGTGTAATAAATGCATGAAATAATTGATTTTGTGAGTTGTTGTAAGAGAAATAAATGTTCAGCTAGGCTTGTTTAATGAGGAAATGTGATAAAAAACAATTTACGAGCCTAGGGACAAAATCATAATTTTGCTAAAGTATAAAGGCAAAATGGTCATTTTGCCTAAGTGTAAATTTTGATGTATCATGAGTTATAAAGTGATTGAATGAGTAAATTTTATTATTATAGATTAAGAAAAGCGCAGAAACAACCTTGACCGAGGAAAAGATTGAATCAATTATGAGTGAGATTGATTGACATTGAGAGATAGTGATTAATTCTCGTATGAACCTCGAAATAGATATGTAAGTGCGGAAAGATATTCATAATAATTATTTGGTGGTCTGTTTGCGGTACCACTATAATTATTCTTTTTTGGTGAGCTGCTTGCGATACCATCTTATTACTTATTCACGATGGGTTGTGTGCGATACCATCATTTATATTATCATTTGGTGGGCTATGTGCGAAACTACCGTAAATATTCTTATTGGTGGGCTATGTGCGATGCCACCCTATTATTGATTAATGGTGGGCTGTGTGCGAAACCACTAGGTACTTAGTATTATTCCGAGGGGTTCACCGAGAAATTTGTATAAATAAATGTTTCATGTTGCTTTGTGGTGATGAGTGTAGGGAATGTGTACAGGTAGATGTGAGCAATATAATTGTTATATGGTTGGAATGTGGTAAGAGATGAAATGAGTAAGCATGATTAAGAAAATGTGAATTGTTCTTGTTTAGTATGTAATGTTATTGATGGATTAGCATATGTCATGATGCTTATTGTCTACATGTAACTTACTAAGCTTAAAGCTTACTCCCTTTCTTTTTCCCTTGTTTTATAGTGTCAAAGAGCCGGTTTGGGATATGAAGATAATCGAAAGATCGCCCACACTATCAGCTCATCTCGGTATATTTAGACCTAACATTTTGAGTTTGGCATGTATAGGGGCTAGACTTAGTGAAATGTTTTGTTGTTTTGGCCAAGTGTGTTGGCTCTTTTAAAGATGAACTCTTTTGTATATTGCCATAGTTGGTGGCTCATTAGTACTAATTTATGAAAAGATAAGATTATTCATGAAGGTGTATATTGCATGATTAAGTTGCTTGGTAAATGGTTGAATAGGATTTATGTTCTGTGAGTTAGGGTGATAAAAAGAGCTTGGCAAATAGCCTTGTTCTTGTCCACACGGGTAGTCACACAGGCGTGTGTCTAGGCCATGTGTGACACACGGTCAGTTCCATGGGCATATGGCTAGGCCGTGTGTCCCTTACATGTTAATGTTGCAAGTTAGTGTTGACCACGGGCTAGACACATGGGTGTGTGTCTAGGCCATGTGCCCCTTAAAAGGTTGCTGACGTCATAAATAGAATACCCAAGTTTTCACACACGGGCGAGGACACAGGTGTGTCTAGGCCGTGTGGAGGACACGAGCTAAGGACACGGGCGTGTGTCCGGCCGTGTGAAAACCCTTGCAAGTTTGTAATGAAAAATAAATTTCACATGGGCTAGGGACATGGGCGTGTGTGACCACACGGCCATCCCACACGGGTGTGTCCCATTTTACACGAGCGTGTGGCCCTGATATGGTAGAATTTTTCTAAGTTTACAAAAGTTCTCGGGTTGATTCCGAGACCCACCGTTTGCATGTTTAAGGCCTCGTAGGCCTATAATGGGAATGTTTTGAATGTGAGTGGAAAGTTTTAAGTTGGAATAAAATCTTATAGCCTAAAGTTGTATGTCCAAGTGAGTTAAGTTCAGTAATGCCTTGTACCCAGTTCCGGCGTCGAATACGGGTAAGGGGTGTTACATTTAGTGGTATCAAAGTTATGGTTTAATCGGTTCTTAGACTACCGTAGCGTGTGTAAGAGTCTAGCTATACATGCCATAAATATATCTTGATAGTGTGGTGACTTCTGGCAATTCTAAACTTTGTTTTTATATAGTAAATGGATCCCGACCGAGCGGCTGCTGATGATGATGCTAGTAACATGCTGGGTCCCGCGCAAGGGACCGCGCCTGTAGAGAGTAGACCCGAAACTATGGGTCAAGGAGAAGAGGCTCGGGAAGCCTTTCTCCAAATAATGAGTAATTGGTACACGGAGTATGTACGAGCGAATCCTAATGCTCAACCTCCTCCACCCCTCCTATACATTAGCCAGTTTTTGTGGCTCATCAAGGTATAGATTTGGTGAGAGTGACCAAACCCCCGGTAGATAAGATTCGAAAGCAAGGGGCTGAGGAATTCAGAGCTAACATAGATGATGACCCCGAGAGGGCGGAGTTCTGGCTTGAGAACTCAATGGGAGTACTCGATGAACTCTCCTGCACACCTGAGGAGAGCTTGAAATGTGCCGTGTCATTGTTGAAAGACTCGACATATCGTTGGTGGAAAATGTTGACGTCGGTGGTTCCAAGGGAGAGAGTGACGTGGGACTTCGTTTTGGAAGAGTTCTGAAAGAAGTACATACGCCAGAGATTTGTGGATCAGAAAAGGAAAGAATTCCTTGAACTGAAGCAAGGTAAAATGACTGTGACAGAATATGAGCACGAGTTTGTTAGGCTCAGCAAGTATGCACCAATAGTGTGTATCCACAGAAGCTATCTTGTGCAAGAGGTTTGAAGATGGGCTGAATGAGGATATCAGACTTTTAGTTGGGATCTTGGAATTGAAAAAAATTGTGGTGTTGGTTGATAGGGCATGCAAAGTTAAGGACTGAATAAGGAAAGAGAAAAGCCATGAGTGAGGCCCGATATGCAAGAAAGAGGCCAATGACTAAATCGTACCAAACTCAATCAAAGAGGTCCAAGGAAATAAACCTTCGGACGATTGTGTCAGTTGGATATTCACAGCGAGATCTAGGTAATACATACTCGGGCTCGAGGGTTCAAGCCACCTCGATGGCAAGCGTGGGAAATCCAAAGTCCAATAAATCAGAGTGTCCAAATTATGGTAGGCAACATACTAGGGAGTGTTGGGGGAATAACCATAATTGTTACAAGTGTGGTTCACCCGACCATTTCATCCGAAATTGTCCAGAGAGGGATGAGAAGGAAAGAAAGCAAGAAATAAAATCAAGCACTGTGTCTTCGAGGGGTAGATCACAAAGGAACCCGAGAGGTAGGACTAGTAATAGAGGTGCACCCAGAGACTCCACTGTGAGATCGAAGGGTCGAGCACCTGCAAGGGCTTATGCCATTCGCGCTCGCGAAGAGGCATCATTTCCAAATGTGATAACGAGTAATTTTTCTCTTCATGATATCTCTGTTGTTGCTTTGATTGATCCGGGGTCTACCCATTCTTACATTTGCATGAAATTGGCATCTAGCATGAGTATGATTGTTGAGTCTATGGAATTTGTAGTAAAGGTGTCAAACTCGTTAGGCAAACATGTGCTAGTTGATAAGGTGTGTAGGAATTGTCCTTTGACAATTAGAGGTCATTATTTTCCAACAAATCTCATGTTGTTTCCGTTTGATGAATTTGACTTGATTCTTGATATGGATTGGTTGACTGCTCATAATGTTTTAGTGAACTGTGGTAGTAAGTTTATTAAATTGAAATGTGTAAATGGAGATGTCATGCTGGTTGAATCAGGTAGATCAGATAGTTTGCCTGTGATAATTTCATCTATGGTAGCCAAGAGATACTTGAGAAAAGGATATGAGTCTTATCTCACCTTTGTGCTGAATACTCAAGAGTCAGAGGTAAAGATTGAATCAATGCTGGTGGTATGCGAATATCCAAATGTGTTCCCGGAAGAGTTACTTAGATTGCCTCCAGTTAGAGAGGTTGAGTTTGGGATTGAGTTAGTTCTGGGTACGGCACCTATTTCGGTTGCTCCGTATAGGATGGCACCATTAGAGTTGAAAGAATTGAAGGTTCAGTTGCAAGAGTTAACGGACAAAGGTTTTACAAGACCGAGCTATTCACCGTGGGGTGCTCTGGTACATTTTGTGAAGGAGAAAGATGGGTCAATGAGATTGTGCATAGACTACAGACAACTCAACAAGGTAACAGTGAAAAATAAGTATCCTTTGCCAAGGATAGATGATTTATTTGATCAATTGAAGGAAGCTACAGTGTTCTCTAAGATAGACCTAAGGTCTGGCTATTACCAGTTAAGGGTTAAAGAGCATGATGTGCCGAAGACTGCATTTCGGATGAGGTATGGCCATTATGAGTTTCTTGTCATGCCATTTGACTTAACGAATGCTCCTGCGATCTTTATGGATTTAATGAACCATATCTTCCAATCGTATTTGGATAAGTTTGTGGTTGTTTTTATCGGTGACATATTAATTTATTCCCGATATGAGAGTGAGCATGCAGAGCACCTGAGAATTATTTTGCAAACTTTAAAAGACAAGCAGTTGTATGCTAAATTCAGCAAGAGTGAGTTTTGGCTCCAAGAGGTCGGATTCTTAGGGCACATTGTGTCGGGTGATGGCATTAGAGTTGATCCGAGTAAGATCTCGGCTATTGTGTAGTGGAAACCGCCAAGGAATGTGTCTGAAATTAGAAGCTTTTTGGGTTTAGCGGGGTACTACAGACGGTTCGTAAAGGGGTTCTCTATGAGTGCTACACCGATGACAAAGCTATTGCATAAATATGTTAAGTTTGAATGGAATGAGAAATGGCAACAAAGTTTCAAGAGATTGAAAGCATTGTTGATGAGGCACCGATTTTAGTACAACCTGAGTCGGGGAAAGAGTTTGTGGTCTACAATGATGCGTCATTAAATGGTCTCAGCTGTGTGTTGATGCAAGAGGGTAAGGTAATAGCTTACGCCTCGATACAGCTAAAACCACATGAGAAGAATTATCTGACTCATGATTTGGAGTTGGCTGCAATCATTTTCACTTTGAAGATTTGGTGTCATTACTTATATGGTGAGAAGTGTCGAATCTTCACCGATCATAAGAGTTTGAAGTACAAAGATAGACCAAAAGGATTTGAATTTGTAACAACAGCGGTGGCTCGAATTATTAAAGGATTATGAGTTAGTAATTGATTATCATCTGGGAAAAGCGAATGTGGTTGCGGATGCCTTGAGTAGAAAATCTCTATATGCTTTGAGAGCTAGGAGTACGAGCTTAGCATTGTCTGATGATGGTGCTATATTGGCCGAGTTGAGGGCTAAACCGTTATTTATTCAGCAGATATGTAAAGCTCAAAAGGATGATAGTGAGATGCAAGCTAAGAGAGCCCAGTGCGAATCGGGAAATGACTCTGATTTTCGGGTGAGTTCAGATGGTTGTTTGATGTTTCATGATAGGATTTGTGTACCTAGGATGATGAGTTGATCTTGAAAATTTTACATGAAGCGCACAGTGGTTGCTTGTCAGTACATCCAGGCAGTATGAAAATGTACAATGATTTGAAGAAATTGTATTGGTGGCCGGGTATGAAAAGAGACATCTCCAAGTTTGTTACAAAATGTTTGATCTGTCAAAAAGTGAAAGCCGAACATCAAGTCCCTTCGGGATTACTTCAGCCAGTGATGGTTTCCGAGTGGAAATGGGATCGAATCACCATGGATTTTGTAATGGGGTTGACTATGACTCTGAGAAAGAAAGATGCCGTGTGGATTATTCACTTGATAAGTTGGCCGAGTTGTATATTGCTAAGGTGGTGAGATTGCATGGGGTACCTATATCTATTATCTCAGATAGAGATCCGAGATTTACTTCGAGGTTTTCGAAGAAGCTGCAAGAAGCCTTGGGTACAAAATTGAATTTTAGTACTGCTTTCCATCCTCAAACTGATGGCCAATCCGAAAGAGTAATTCAAATTCTTGAGGTTATGTTCCGATGCTGTGTGTTAGAGTTCGAAGGTAGTTGGGAAAAATATCTACCTTTGGTTGAGTTTACCTATAACAATAGTTATCAATCGAGTATACGGATGGCACCTTATGAAGCTTTATATGGTCGCAAGTATCAGACTCCCTTGTATGGGACCGAGCTTAGTGAGAAGAAAATTCATGGGGTTGATCTAGTTAAAGAGACCGAGGAGAAAGTGAAAATGATCCGTGATAGTCTGAAAGCTACTTCGGACCAACAAAAGTCATATGTGGATTTAAAAAGGAAAGAAATCGAGTTTCAAGTGGGTGACAAAGTGTTTCTGAAAGTATCCTCGTGGAAGAAAATATTGAGATTTGGTCGAAAGGGTAAACTGAGTCCACGATTTATAGGGTCGTATGAGGTTATTGAAAGGATTGGACCAGTAGCATATCGGTTGGCTTTGCGAGCAGAGTTAGAGAGAATACACAACGTGATTCATGTATCGATGTTGCAGCGATATCGCTCTGATCTTTTGCATGTGATCCCTCCAACAGAAAATGAAATACAACCGGACATGACTTATGAAGATGAACCAATTAAGATATTGGCTCGAGAGGTTAAACGGATGAGGAACAAGAGCATAGCCTTAGTAAAAGTGTTATGGCAAAAACACGGTGTGGAAGAGGCTACGTGGGAACCAGAAGAAGCCATGAGGTACAATACCCAAACCTTTTTACCGATAAGATTTTCGGGGACAAAAATCTCTAAAAGGGAGAGAGTTGTAATAGCCAGATTTTGGGGCTAGTCGAAATAGTGGTTTCGGGACCGCTAATTCGAGGTTGAAGAAAATTATTTTGATATTATTTTATGTGTTATAGCATGTTTATAAGGATGTATGAAAAGTTTGGTGCTTTAATTTTAGCAATTGTATGCTTAATTGTGAAAAAGGACTAAATCGCAAAAAGTACGAAAGTTCTATTATACAAGGTAGAGGTGTCTAATAGCCATATAATATTAAATTGGAGGTCCTTAAAGTAAAATTAGGCCAATAAGTGTGGGTTGGCCGGCCATAGAGACAAGAAGACAAGAGCATTAAATTTTGGTCAAAATTTGGTGAAATTAGGTGATAAAAAAATGAATAAAATAAGATGAATGATAAAGCGTAATATGTACATATTTTAATCCTACATTTAGCATACTTTTGGATGATTTATCCCCTGAATTGTGGAATTTGATGTTTCTAATCCTTTAATTTTATGTTTTATACTTAAGAGAGCATCAGAAGATGAAAAGAACGAGAAATGGGCCAAAAACGGAGAAAATGGGCCAAAGTAAGAAGCCCAAACGACCTGGAGATAACCACACAGTTGTGCCACTTTAGCAGACTCGAACACGGCCTGGGCTCGATTCACACGGGCGTGCCACACGGGCGTGTCCCTGCCGTGACCTGTTTTAATTGCACTCGGAAAAGGATACTTAGAGGCAAAGAAAGACATTCCGAAAGCCTATATAAACACCCTAAGTGTAGCCTAAAAGGAGGAGGCTGAGGAGCAAAGCTAGAGTGGGCCGAATTGTGGGATTTACTCGAAGACAACCAGTTGATCCATCTCAAGAAGCCGGATTCGTACTCAAGACGGAAGATCTTCCCTACAATTTCCTTCACGGGGTTTTAGGGTTTTTCTTATGTTTTGTTTTATATTTTCTTCTGAGATGTATTCTTTTATAAACATGAACTAAACCTCTCAAATACCTGTGGGGGATGAAACCTAAGATGGATCTTGTTGTTGTTTTCTAAACTATATGATAAATACTTGATTTGTTCTTAATTATGTGTTCTTAATTCTTGTTTTGATATTTTAGGATATTGATTCAAGTATTGATGTGCTTAGGTAGTGGAGCAAAAGCCCTATTCAAGAGTAGATCTAGCATAATTAAGCGAAGTTGATCGCACTCCTAGAGATAGGACGACGAAAATCTGCTAGATTAGGGTCAAACCTAATATGGGAGTCCATAGATCGAGTTAATGCAACACTAGGGGTTTTAATTAGAAAGAGATTTCAATTAATCAACCTAGGGTTAGACGTTAGTAGCCTCGAGAGAGGTATTAATATAAATTAGGGAATCCTACGGATCAAGTCAAGTGAATAAATCGTCTGGTTCAGAGTTAAATAACAAGTAAAGTCTAGGTGGATTCTTCCTTGGGTATTGTCTTAATCAATTGGTTTTCCCAAAAGTATTTCCCCAATTCATTCTCTGTGTCTTAGCATCTTTAGCTTAGAAATTAGTTAGTTTTAGATTAAACAACAATTTCCTTAATTCTTAGGCTAAATAATAGAAAGATAGTAATTACTAGTACTCTTGGTCCTTGAGGATACGATATTTCCGGTCTCGCCATAGCTATACTACCAAACGATAGGTGTGCTTGCCTTATTCGTTTTCATAGTTAGTTTGGACACGATCAAGTTTTTTGCATCGTTGCTGGGGACTAAGATATTAGGAACACTTGATTTTTATTACTTTAGCCATTATTTTTATTTATTTTTTATTTTTACTTTTCTAATTTTTCTTTTCTTTCCTTTGCTTATGATAGGTTTTTCTAGTTTATGATTAGAAGGAACCCGTCAGGACCCTTGATTTTTGACCGCGATATAGAAGGTACCGTTCGTAGAAACATAAGAGAAATAAGGCGAAGCTTACAATACATAGAAGAAGAGCAAGAGGACGATACCAATACTACCGCAGAGATGGCCGATAACCATCCGCTACCTCCTATGGTTGCCGCAAACCCGGTGAATCAAAATCCTGCTCCTCGTACTATGTATGATTATGCTAAACCTAATTTAACAGGAACTGAGTCAAGTATTGTTAGACCTGCTATTTGCTGCAAATAATTTTGAACTGAAACCTAACACAATTCAAATGATTCAGCAATTTGTTCAGTTTGATGGTTTGCAGGATGTCGATCCAAATATTCACTTGGCAAATTTCTTGGAAATTTGCGACACCTTCAAAATAAATGGCGCTTCTGACGATGCCATTCGCCTTCGGTTGTTCCCTTTTTTGTTGAGGAACAAAGCTAAACAGTGGTTGAACTCGTTACCACGAGGATCAATCACTACATGGGAACAAATGATCGAAAAATTTATGTTAAAATATTTTCTGTCGGCTAAAACGGAAAAATTGAGGAATGATATCTCTTCTTTTGTGCAGATGGATTTAGAGACACTTTACGATGTATAGGAGAGATACAAGAATCTATTGAGAAGGTGCCCATACCATGGATTACCTTTATCGCTCCAAGTTCTAACCTTTTACAATGGTGTGAACCCCTCAACTAGGCAGTTGATTGATTCAGTCGCCGGCGGTACCCTAAACAACAAAACCCCTGAAGCTGCCTATGAATTCATTAAAGAGATGTCACTGAATAACTATGTAACATCCCTTACTCGGGTTCTACGGTAGAACCTGGCCCGAGGCATTACTGTAATTAAAACCACTTGATCGCCACTTAGGCTCAACGTGACTACTCTCTTAAGTCACCTTTACAACCTCATTCTCGACTTACGAGGCCTCACTCATACACACGAGGGCTCTCGAGACTATTCCGAAAATTTTTCGAATCTTAAAAATTTTCTCTTTTATACAGGGCTCACACACCCGTGTGTAGACACACACACCCATGCCTTCAACCCGTGTATGAAAACCCAAGGATTTTGCCAATGCCCCATGGCTAGGGTACACGCCCGTGCTCTCTAACCGTGGTGAACACTGACTTCACTTACACGGCCTAGTGCCTAGACACACGCCCCGTGTGGCTAGCTCGTGGCCAAATCTAACTTAAAATTTCAACATACAGGGGACACACGGCCAAGTCACACGCCCATAGGCTAACCGTGTGTCACACATGGCCTAGACACACGCCCGTGTGTCTATCCACATGGACAAGAACAAAGCTATTTGCTAAGCCTTTCTCACCCTTATAGCATACACAACATGTACTCATTCAACACATCCATAATCAACTCAAATGAAATTACAATCTCACATGGATAACTACATCTTTTCATATAATATAACACCTAACAACTACGACATTATACAAAATAGATTATCCAACTATGGCCTAACACATCTTAGCCATTTACAACAAAATTCACTAACTTATCTAACCTCTATACATGCCATTTACAAAACATTGAGTCTCATGTACTAGAGTGTGCTGATAATGTGGACGATCTTCCGATTGATCCTCGTATCTCGATTCAACACTTTTACTCTATAAGACAAGGAAAAAGAAAGGGAGTAAGCTTTGAGCTTAGTAAGTTTACACATAAACAATTAAGCATCATAGTATAAGCTAAAGAACAATTAGCATTATACTAACATATAATGTACAACTATGCTTACTCTTTCTATCCCTTACCACATTTCCAACACCTCATGAGTCACATACTCATAACCATTGAAATGCACCCTTGCATTCAATATCACATTTACACAATATACAACACAACATCATTTCTCGATAATTCATCCACACAACTAATTAACTCAATAATATAACCACACAGCTAATCCGCACAGCTAATTTCTCGGTGGTTTCGCACTTAGCCCACCACAATCAATTAATAATGTAGTATCGCACTTAGCCTACCACAAAGGTAATCATAGTGGTTTCGCACATAGTCCACTAAAAGATATACCTAACAATAGCATCGCACATAGCCATCTCATCGTCAATATGCATTAGGATGGTATCGCACTTATCCAACCATTTAGCATTCTCACTACACATTCACATATCTACTTAACCATATATCCATTCACAAATTCTACCATATTCATCCTACATAGGTTCTCAATCATTCTCAATCATGTTACACACTAGCTAGCATTAACAAATTGTAAGTATCAATGCATTGTTTATGCATAGACTTACCTCGATACTCAAAAGTATAGAAACGTGCAATTTAGTCCACCACCTTGCTCTTGCCTCAGTTTCGATTTGACTTTGTCTTTCTTGATCTATAATGAATAAATCAGCTTATTCAATACACACATTGACTAAATGGACACTTATCTCATACTTTGGTAAAATTACTCTTTTGCCCTTAATCTTTTTCATAATTACACTTTTGCCCCAAGACTCGTAAAGTGATTCTTATTCAACTTTATAGCCTTTCATGCTTAGCCGAATCACTTACTCAACTAAATCTATCATCAATTCTCACTAAATTACACATGTATGACTAAACTCAAGACTTTTACAAACTAGTCCCTACATGCATTTTCATGGAAAATCACTTAGCAAAAGATGTTTCTACTACATCAAGCTTTCATATTCTTCCATAAAACATCAAAATACATACATGTCATACATGGGTACATTTTTGAACATCCATCATAGCTCATCAAATAGCTTAAAATAGCTTACTCATGCTACTGGGACTTCAAAAATACGAAGAATATCAAAAACGGGGATTGGATGCACTTACTAGCAAGCTTGAAAAATTTAAAGAACCCTAACAATGGCTCTCTCAATTTTCTGCAGCCTTGGAGAAGAAGATGAATGAATTTTTTTCATCTTTTCTCCTATTTTAATCATTTAATTGGTAAATGACCAAAATGCCCTTTTTGATAAACTTCCTATTTTAACTCATCCATGCCCAATTTTGTCCAAAAATTAAAAATTGGGAAAATTGCTATTTAAGGACCTCTAATATATATTCTAAAGCCATTTCACACAAATAGCTTCTAGAATCTCATATTTTGTAACTTTTGCAATTTAGTCCTTTTAAACAATTCAATCGCAATTTCACAAAATTGCTTCATGAAACTTTCACACTAGCATGCATACATGGCATAAACCTCAAAAACTCATTCATAACCCTCGGATTTGCTTTTTCGCACCACTATTCTGACTAGGCCCTAAATCGGGATGTTACAAACTATTAGTGGCAAGTTACAAGGACAAAGCCGACAAAAGCTGCTAGCATTTTCAACCTCGACGCAGTAACCATGCGATCAAACCAGGTAGAACTTTTGACTAAGAAATTTATGGTTTGTGTGGTTCTTCGCAGGTACACCCAGTGATGCAGTGTGACACGAGTGGAGGAGGAATGAACAATACAGAATATCCATTCTACAATACTGGCTTAGAAAGCGAACGGATGAACTATATGGGTAATAATTCTAGAACTCAAAATAACCCTTATAGTAACACATATAATCCAGGTTGAAGGAACTATCCCAATCTCTCATGGGGTAACCAAGGAAATCAGAGACAACAACACCTCCCAGGCTTTTAACAACAACCCTACCCACAAGAAAATAAGCCGAACCTTGAGGATATGCTAGCAAAGTTTATTTCAGCATCAGGAACTCATTTTTAAAATACCAAAACAATTTTGAATAATCAGCAAACATTAATTAAAGGCCTTAAAAATCAATTAGGACAGCTGACCATGTTAGTTTCTGAAAGGCAACCAAGTCACTTACCTAATGATATCAAACCTAACCCTCAAGAGTAAGTGAAGGCAGTAGCATTAAGAAATGGGAAGGTATTAGTTGAAAGAGAAAAGAAGATGCCACAAGAAAATAATAAGGAAAAAAGGTGAAAAAATCAATGATGTAACATCGGTACATGAAGAATACAAGCCGCCAATCCCATATCCGACAAAGTTGAAGAAAGACCGCTTAGACGCACAATACGGTAAATTTTTTGAACTTTTTAAACAATTTCATATTAACTTACCTTTTGTTGAAGCTATTTCACAGATGCCGACGTATGCAAAATTCCTAAAAGATCTTCTAACAAATAAAAGGAAGTTTGAAGAGATATCAACCATGAAACTTAATGAAGAATGTTCAGCTGTCCTCCAAAATAAGCTACCAACCAAATTGAATGATCTAGGAAGTTTCACTATTCCCTATTTAATTGGTAGTTTAAACATTGAGAAACTAGTTGATTTAGGTGTCAATATTAATTTAATGCCTTATAAAATGTTTAAATAGCTTGGTCTTGGGGAACCAAAACCCACTAGGATGAGTATTCAATTAGCTGACAGATCTATTAAATATCCTAGGGGAATTATTGAAGATATTCTAGTAAGGGTTGATAAATTTATATTCCCTGTTGATTTTGTTGTGCTTGACATGGATGAGGACATTGAGGTACCTTTAATTTTGGGATGCCCTTTTTTAGCTACTGCTAGAGCTGTTATTGATGTAAGTGATGGTAAACTTGCACTAAGGGTAGGCGATGAGGAAATTATTTTTCAAATTTATGATGCTATGTGATATTCTAGAGAGTAAGATAATTCCTGTTATTTTATTGATGCCATTGATCATTTTATTTAAGATTCTTTGCAGGAAATCATACATGACGACACATTGGAACTGTGTCTTACCCAAGGTGAGGGGGTAAACGGTGATACCAATGAATTGAATTTTAACACATCTTCCCCTAGACAAAAGAAAGATAAGGGCATTGAAATAAATGACGAACTAAAACAAAAACCCTCTATTGAAGAACCACCAAAATTGGAATTGAAACAGTTACCAAATCACTTAGAATCTGCATTCCTCAGGGATAATTCTACGTTACCAGTAGTCATCCCTTCAGAACTGGAACCCAAACAGACAGACGAGTTGCTACAAGTACTAAGGGAACATAAAAGAACCATAGCTTGGAAAATTTCTGACTTTAAGGGAATAAGTCCATCGTTTTGCACCTACAAAATTTTAATGGAAGATGAGTATAAACCATGTGTGCAACCTCAAAGACGATTGAATCCTAACATGAAAGAAGTTGTTAAAGCTGAAGTAATTAAACTTCTAGATGCTGGAATAATTTACCCTATTTCTGACAGTACTTGGGTAAGTCTTGTGCAGTTGTTCCAAAGAAAGGAGGCATGGCTGTGGTAGCTAACGAAAAAATGAATTGATTCCTACAAGAATAGTCACAGGTTGGAGAGTCTGTATTGACTATAGGAAGTTGAATGACGCTAAGAGAAAAGATCACTTCTCTTTGCCCTTTATTGATCAGATGTTAGAAAGGTTATCTGGGCATATGTACTACTGCTTCCTAGACGAACTCTCTGGCTACTTCCAAATCCCAATAGCTCCTAAGGATCAAGAAAAGATAACATTTACATGTCCATAAGGTACGTTTTGTTATCGTAGAATGCCTTTTGAATTATGTAATGCTCTTGCTACTTTTCAGCACTACATGTTAGGCATCTTTGATGAACTTGTGGAAGATATTATGGAGGTATTTGTGGATGACTTTTCAGTATTTGGTAATTCTTTCCATCTTTGCCTTAAAAATTTAAAAAGAGTTCTAATGAGATATGAGGAAACGAACCTTGTGCTTAATTGGGAAAAGTGTCACTTTATGGTTCGAGAGGGGATTGTGTTAGGCCACAAAATTTATAGTAAAGGAATTGATATTGATAAAGCAAAAGTTGAAGCCATAGAAAAATTACCTCCTCCTAGTTCAGTTAAGGCTATTCGAAGCTTTTTAGGACATGTTGGATTCTATAGAAGATTTATTAAGGATTTTTCTAAAATAGCTAAGCCTTTAACAAAACTACTAGAAAAAGATGTGCCTTTCAATTTTGATCAAGAATGTTTAGATTCATTTAATACCCTAAAAAATAAACTGATAAATGCTCCAATTATAATTGCACCTGATTGGACCTTACCCTTTGAACTAATGTGTGATGTGAGTGACTTTGCAGTAGGTGCAGTTTTGAGACAGCGAAGAGACAAGCACTTTCAGCCGATATATTATGCTAGCAAAACGTTGACTGCCGCACAAGAAAATTACACCAGCATAGAAAAAGAATTGCTAGCCGTGGTTTTTGCATTTGATAAATTTAGACAGTATTTATCTAAAGTTGTTATTTACACTGACCATTCAGCTCTTCGTTATCTTTTAACTAAATCTGATGCAAAACCTCAACTCATAAGATGGATTTTACTCTTACAGGAATTTGATTTGGAAATTCAAGATAAGAAAAGAGCTGAAAACCTTGCGGCAGATCATCTGTCTAGGCTTGAAAATCCACATATTAAAGAACTCGATGAGAGTGAGATAAATGACTCATTTCCTGAAGAACAACTATTTGCTATATCCAACTCCGAGATACCTTGGTTTGCAGACATTGTGAATTACTTAGCTGCTAACATCCTACAAAAAGGTTAACACATCATCAAAAGAAGCGATTCTTTGCTGATGCGAAAAACTATTTTTGAGAGGACCCTTTTCTTTTTCGTATATGTACAGATCAAGTAATTCGGAGATGTGTTACAAAAGCAGAAGCAAGAAAATTCTTAGAACACTGCCATTTAGGACCTTCAGGAGGACATTACAGCGGAATCAGGACAGCACATAAAACACTCGAATCAGGTTTTTATTGGCCCACCATACTCAAAGACGCTAACAGGTACGTTGCTTCGTGTGATAGATGTCAGAGAACAGGTGAAAAGAGAATGATGCAGTTGAACGAGCTAGAAGAATGGCGAGCTAATGCCTATGAGAACTCACGTCTATATAATGAGGCAACAAAGTGACGCCATGATGCTCGTTTAAAGTAACCAAAGCAATTCGAAGTAGGAGATTTAGTCCTGCTATACAATTCAAGGTTCAAATTGTTTCCTGGAAAGCTGAAATTAAGATGGTCAGGTCCATTCGTAATCAAAACTATTTTTCCCTACTGCACAATCAAGGTAACTCATCCGACTCGTGGCACATTCAAGGTAAATGGTCAGCGACTGAAAATTTATAATGGTGAAGATTTTAGGGATATGAGAGAGGAGCTTTGGCTCTATGGACCTTCATTTAGGAATAAAAACAGGGTAAGTCTAGCTTAAAACTTTAAACGAGCGCTTCTCGGGAGGAAACCCGAGCACTAATGTCACTAACATCCATATTTTTGGTTTTAGCATCTAACTAAGAACCAACCAATTTAACAGACGTAGGATTTCTCATCTGCACGGCATAGCATACGGGCGTGGCCGTGGCCATGTAGAAACCACGGGAGGAGAGCATATCGGCATGGCGTAGACCATGCGATGTGGCCGTGATTGAAATTGAGTACGGCACACGGGCATGGGTAAGAATGACATGGGCGTGCCTCTGGACTAAGGTCGATACTGTTAAAATGACACGGGCGTGCAACACACACGTTCCTACAAACCGTGGCCAAACCTGTTGAATTAACACGGGCGTGGGAGAAGCGAATGAAGCTCAGCACGATCGTGCAACACGACCGTGCGGGCCAACACGTCCACAGCACACGGACGTAGGCCGCAAAACCAAACATGCCAAAACCCTAATATTCAAAGCACATGGGCTTAAAAAGAGTCACACGGGCGTGCGACATGCCCGTGTACCACTATTTCTATATAAACCCTTCACTATTCATCTTCTCCACCAAACATTTTCTCTCAACCCTAGCCACCATAAATTTTCTTCCTTCTCCACCATACTCACCACCATACCAATGTCAAAGAAACGAAAGAATCCTACCAAAATCTCCCCGTGTAAGACCAATCTATATAAGTTCATGTCGGCGGCTTCATTCACCTAACAACACAAGGATCTTTAAATCTGTTCATTATTTCTTTTTCTTTTCTCTTCTCCTTTATTTTCCTTTCGTTTATCTGTCTTATCTTTAATTTTTATAAGTACATTTTGATTTCTTTGATTTAGGTTCTAAAGGCTGTTTGGGAATCACCACACCACGACCACTGCCAACTCAAGGAATCCATCCAAAATTCATGAAGTTTCACTTCTCCCTATCTCTTATGATTTCATGCTATATATCTTTGTACATTGAGGGCAATGTACATCTTAAGGGGGTGAACTCTAAAAGTTCCTAACTTTTTGCATTATTCTCAAATCCCTGAATTTTGTCTTTTCTTTCTCATATCACTATTAGAACAAATTCTGATTGATTTATGATTTTTATTGATATGTCTTGAATTAAAACATAGGCGGTTGTGCATTGGTTGTTTAAACTTGAAGGCTTTAGAGAATCAAGCATGATGAGTTGATTTTTGAAAATTAAAAATTTGTTAGGTTGTTTCCCCAATTTTAGGTATTATCTTGAAATTTAAAAGTTCACAGGGTTGACATAAAAAACCAATAATTTCTGTGAGATTTTGAGCCTTTAGAGCATACATTCTTTCGTGCTCACTTTTATTGTTGCTTTGAGTGAGTTAATATTGATCTGTTATTCTAGAACTTGCTTCGATTATACTATTGAGACCACACTTTTGATTTAATATACTGAGATGATAAAGGCACATAGGATTTAACCCGCTTACTTCCCAAAAGGCCTACCTTCATGTTTAACCCTTAGTGAACCCCTTTGAGCCTAACAACCCATTCATTGATTTATCCTTAATATTAACCCCCAACACTTACTCTTTTTGATTTATTAAGAATTTTTCCCTATTGAATTAACTCCTTTTTGTCGAAATTTGATTTGAGAAGTTGTCTAACTATGTTTTCCATTTCAGTTATTAAATTCTATTATTGTACTTGATTTGTTCTTAAAAAAAAAAAGTTGAAAGTATATCCATTAGTTCTATGTTTTCATGAGCTTAAATAGTAAATCTCACCTCTTTAGAAGAAGCTCGTATTATTAATGTAATTATTCATTCTTAGTCTATTTTTCTAGTTAGGTAATTTGTCAACTCGATTTCGATTCTAACCTCCTCTTTCAGCCTCTGACCACACCCCCTAACCAAGCCATATTACAACCCTTTTTAAAGACCTTTTGATCAATGTATCATCTCAGTTTATAGTGGTGGAGATTTGATTTTCATGCAAGCCTATGGTAATAACTTTTCATGTTGACTATTGAGTGTTTAAATTCATTGTCCCTTAAACACTTCGAGTGATTTGAGTGAATCCTTAGTAAGGATGTTAACTCTGTGATATTTTGAATCAAAGGTGATTACTTAGATGAGGGGAAATACCTATGTTTTCATGAATAAAATGCTCAACTTGGATTGTTTCAAACTTTAATGTTCTTTTAGTTGAATCCTCGATGTATGATTACCTATGGATTAGTTTGAAACATTATTGATAGGAATTATAAATTGAGAAGAACGAATTTTCATTGTGAGTTGAGGATTTTGCTTGAGGACAAGCAAATGCTTAAGTGTGGGGGTGTTTGATAAACTGTAAGATGTACATATTTTAATCCTACATTTAGCATACTTTTGGATGATTTATCCCCTGAATTGTGGAATTTGATGCTCCTAATCCTTTCATTTCATGTTTTATACTTAGGAGAGCATCGGAAGATGAAAAGAACGAGAAACAGGCTAAAAACGGAGAAAATAGGCCAAAATAAGAAGTCCACACGGCCATGCCACTTTAGCAGACTCGAACACGGCCTGGGCTCTATTTACACGGGCGTGCCACACGGGCGTGTCCCTGCCGTGACCTGTTTTAATTCCACTTGGAAAAGGATACTTAGAGGCAAAAAAAGACATCCTGAAAGCCTATATAAACACCTTAAGTGTAACCTAAAAGGAGGAGGCTGAGGAGCAAAGCCAGAGAGGGCCAAATTTTGGGATTTACTCGAAGACAGCTAGTTGATCCATCTCAAGAAGCCGGATTCATACTCAAGACGGAAGATCTTTCCTACAATTGCCTTTAGGGGGTTTTAGGGTTTTTCTTATGTTTTGTTTTATATTCTCTTCTAAGATGTATTCTTTTATAAACATGAACTAAACCCCTCAAATACTTGATGGGGATGAAACCTAAGACGGATCTTGCTATTGTTTTTTGAACTATATGATAAATACCTGATTTGTTCTTAATTGTGTATTCTTAATTCTTGTTTTGATAATTCAGGATATTGATTCAAGTATTGATGTGCTTAGGCAGTGGAGCAAAAGTCCCTGTTTAATAGTAGATCTAGCATAATTAAGCGGAGTTGATCGCACTCCTAGAGATAGGACGACGAAAATCTGTCGGATTAGGGTCAAACCTAATATGTGAGTCCATAGATCGAGTTAATGCAACTCTAGGGGTTTCAATTAGAAAGATATTTCAATTAATCAACCTAGGGTTAAACGTTAGTAGCCTCGAGAGAGGTATTAATATAAATTAGGGAATCTTACGGATCAAGTCGAGTGAATAAATCATCTGGTTCAGAGTTAAATAACAAGTGAAGTCTAGGTGGATTCTTCCTCGGGTATTGTCTTATTCAATTGGTTTTCCCAAAAGTATATCTCCAATTCATTCTCTGTGTCTTAGCATCTTTAGCTTAGTAATTAGTTAGTTTTAGGTTAAACAATAATTCCCTTAATTCTTAGGCTAAATAATAGAAAGATAATAATTACTAGTACTCTTGGTCCTTGAGGATACGATATTTCCGGTCTTGCCATAGCTATACTACCAAACGATAGGTGCACTTGCCTTATTCGTTGTCATAGCTAGTTTGGACACGATCAATGAATAAAAGAGATATCATCTTTTATTATTCAAGCTTTTTTTACCACCGAAAATTGAAGGGAAATTAGAGTTCTTGGAGTTTAAATTTTCAGCAAAACAAATCTCTTGCAAGTAAGTGATTTTAGAGGTTTTTCTTGATTTTTTGGTACTTTTGGAACCCCTAAAGCTTAAGCTAGCTAATGAGGGGACTATTTTGCAAAATGGTTGAAAGTTTAGGGACTTGCCATAAGAGTGTTCATGTTGTTTGTTGAGTTTTTATGAAAGAAAATGAATACTAGTGGGTTAAGGAACAACTTTTATGAAGGGTATTATCATTAAAACACCTAAATAGGACTTATTTATAAAGGTTGTAAGTGTGTAATAAATGCATGAAATAATTGGTTTTGTGAGTTGTTGTAAGAGAAATAAATGATCAGCTAGGCTTGTTTAATAAGGAAATATGATGAAAAACGATTTACGAGCCCAAGGGCAAAATTATAATTTTGCCAAAGTATAAGGGCAAAATGGTCATTTTTTCCTAAGTGTAAATTTTGATGTATCATAAGGTATAAAGTGATTGAATGAGTAAATTTTATTATTATAGATTAAGAAGAGCGCGAAACAACCTTGACCGAGGAAAAGGCAAGGTTACGGACTAAACTGTCGACTAATATATTTTGCACCGAGGTAAGTTTATGTGTAAACGATACATCTTCAATACATACGTTGTTACTTATTGATGCATTGTATGAATGAGATCAATTATGAGTGAGATTGATTGATATTGGTAGATAGTGATTAATTCTCGTATGAACCTCGAAATGGATATGTAAGTGCGGAAAAATATTCATAATAATTATTTGGTGGGTTGTGTGCGATACCACCGTAATTATCCTTTTTGGTGAGCTGTGTGTGATACCACCTTATTACTTATTCATGATGGGCTGTGTGCTATACCATTTTTATATTATCATTTGGTGGGCTATGTGTGAAACCACCGTAAATATTCTTGTTGGTGGATTATGTGTGATACCACCCTATTATTGATTAATGGTGGGCGTGTGCGAAACCACCGGGTACTTAGTTTTATTTCGAGGGGTTCACTGAGAAATTTGTATAAGTAAATGTTTCATGTTGCTTTGTGGTGATGACTGTAGGGAATGTGTACAGGTAAATGTGAGCAATATAATTGTTATATGGTTGGAATGTGGTAAGAGATGAAATGAGTAAGCATGATTATGAAAATGTGAATTGTTCTTATTTAGTATGTAATGTTATTGATGGATTAGCATATGTCATGATGCTTATTGTTTACATGTAAACTTACTAAGCTTAAAGCTTACTCCCTTTCTTTTTCCCTTGTTTTATAGTGTCAAAGAGCCGGTTCGGGATATGAAGATAATTGGAAGATCACCCATACTATCAGCTCATCTCAATATATTTAGACCTAGCTTTTTGAGTTCGGCATGTATAGGGGGCTAGACTTAGGGAAATGTTTTGTTGTTTTGGCCAAGTGTGTTGGCTCTTTTAAAGATGAACTCTTTTGTATATTGCCATAGTTGATGGCTCATTATTACTAATTTATGAGAAGATAAGATTATTCATGAAGGTGTATGTTGCATGATTAAGTTGCTTGGTAAATGGTTGAATGGGATTTATGTTGTGTGAGTTAGGGTGATAAAAAGAGATTGGCAAATAGTCTTGTTCTTGTCCACACGGGTAGTCACACGGGCATGTGTCTAGGTCGTGTGTGACACACGATCAGTCCCATGGGCATGTGGCTGGGCCGTGTGTCCCCTGCATGTTAATGTTGCAAGTTAGTGTCGACCACGGGCTAGACACACGGGCATGTGCCTAGGCCGTGTGCCCCTTAAAAGGTTGCTGACGTCATAAACAGAATACTCAGGTTTTCACACACGGGTGTGTCTAAGCCGTGTAGAGGACACGGGCCAAGGACATGGGCGTGTGCCCGACCATGTGAAAACCCCTGCAAGTTTAAAATGAAAAATAAATTTCACACGGGCTAGGGACATGGGCGTGTATGACCACACCTTCTGCCCACACGAACGTGTCCCATTTCATACGGGCGTGTGGCCTTGAGAAGGTAGAATTTTTCTAAGTTTACAAAAGTTCTCGGGTTGATTCTGAGACACCCGTTTGCATGTTTAAGGCCTCGTAGGCCTATAATGGGCATGTTTTGAATGTGAGTGGAAAGTTTTAAGTTGGAATGAAATCTTATAGCCTAAAGTTGTATGTCCAAGTGAGTTAAGTTCGGTAATGCCTCATACCCGGTTCTGGCGTCTAATACGGGTTAGGGGTGTTACATGACTTCTATCCGAACGGTTCAAAGGGTAAATGAAAGACGAGAATGTGTATGAGAATTGTACGAGATGGTACAGGTATGTGTATAAACTATTTTAGTATTGAATTGAGAAAATGATGATGAAAGAATACAGTTTTGTGAATGAGTATTTGAAAGGTTTGTTAGCTAAGATAAACTACATGTTGTTATATGAAAATTATTGAATTATATTTATGTGATTGTATTAAGTTTATTTCATACGAGCTTACTAAGCTTTATTGCTTACTTTGTGTATTTTCCTGTGTTTTATAGTGATATCGAAACTAGCTCGGATTCGGGGATCGTTTCACACTACCATCTATCTCTTGGTACCTTTAAACTTTGGTATATTAAGTATATGGCATGTATATGGATTTTGAGTCATTTGGCTATGTTTTGGTATGGATATTGGTCATTTGGATTGGCTTGTAATTGTTTATGTTGTGGCTTGTACATATAGCCATATGTGGTGGATTATTTTGGTTTGTTTGGTATTTTTGAATAATGTACATATATGAATAGTTATGTCTTGTAAATTGAGTTGGTTGATAGTTATATGTTGATTGATGATAATAGGTACCATGAATGGTAAATTGATGATTTTTGGATATAGGTATGCTTGTGAAATTAGGCCATATATTGCATAATTAATAATGGTCATTTTGATGACTTGAGAAGACCAGAATTGGTGTGAATTAAGATAGCATATTGTGGTATCTATGTGCTTTGAATTGGTTAGTATTGAAAAGGTAGGATTTAGGCTTGGCTTGGTTGTTTTGGATTACATATTATGCTATGGTTTGGTATCATTTGTGTAGGTGAAGATGTGTACCAAATAGGGTGGCAAAATGGCTGGCAAATAGCCTATTTTTGTCCACATGGGCAGAGACATGGACATGTGTCTCAGCCATGTGTGACACACGGTCATGTTACACAGTCATGTGTCCCCTGGTGTTGAAATCAAAATGAAGTCAGTATGCTCCACACGGTCTCACACACAGGTGTGTGATTGGCCGTGTGGCACAAGTCAATATACCCCCTATTTGGCACACAGCTTAGCAAACGGGCATGTGACTTGGCCGTGTTGCATAAGTCAGTATACCCTATAGGTTTGACATGGCCTACCACACGGTTTGGCACACGGGCGTTTGTGGCCACTTCGAAGGGCACACGGTTTAGACACACGAGTTTGTGATTGGCCGTGTGATCCAAGTCAGTAAGCTCACTTGTTTGGACATGGGGTAGGACACAGGCGTGGGACACGGGCATGTGTTCCCATTTCGAATGTCCACACGGCCTGTGACACGAGCGTGTCTGGTGGCCTTGTGTCTAATCACATGGGTGTGTATCCCTTATTTTGAAAAAAGTGTTCAAAGTTCGTGAAAGTTTCTTAAGTTATCAGTTTAGTCCGAAACCACTCCTAAAGCATGTTTAGGGCCTCGTAGGCTCGTTTAAGGGACACTATGATTGGTTATGATTGAATTGTATTTGAATTGATAAATTGTATATGAAATGTATGTTTAAAAGTGTTGTAAGTCTGGTAATGCTCTGAAACCCTATTCTAGCATTGAATATGGGTGAAAGGTGTTACATTTATTGGTATCAGAGCTACGGTTTAGTCGATTCTAGGACTAACGTAGCATGTGTAGAGTCTAGCTATACATGCCATATATAAATTGTGATAGTGTGATGACTCCTGACATTTTTCAATGTGTTTTTATATAGTAAATGGATCCCAATCGAGCTATAGCCGATGAGGTTAAAAGTAATGCGCCCACTCTCGCTCAAGGGACAGTGCCATCTGATTCTAGACCAGTAACGGACAGCGAGGGAGGAGGGGCTAAACAAGCTTTCTTCCAAATGATGAACGAGTGGTTCACTTAATATATTCGAACGAACCCGGCTGCTGAACAACCTCCACCCCCTTCTAATCCACAATTTGTACCCATAGCTCCTTAAGGAGTCGAGTTTTTAAGATTAAATAAGCCTCCAGTTGATAAGATCTGTAAACACAAGGCGGAAGAGTTCAGAGCTAATGTTCATGATGATCCAGAGAGAGCTAAGTTTTGGCTTGAAGATACAATTCGAGTGTTTGATGAGCTGTCTTGCACATCGGCTGAATGTTTAAAATGTGCTATATTACTTTTGAAGGACAGTGCGTATCAGTGGTGGAATACGTTGGTGTCAGTGATATTGAGAGAGAGAGTCACCTGGGAGTTCTTTCAGACCGAGTTTCGAAAGAACTATATCAGTCAACGGTTTTTAGATCAAAAGCATAAAGAGTTTTTAGAACTGAAACAAGGCCGCATGATTGTAACCGAATATGAAAGAGAATTTGTAAGGTTGAGCAAGTATGCTCGGGAGTATGTTTCTACTAAAGAGATTATGTATAAGCGGTTTGTTGACGGGTTGAATGAGGATATTAAACTTCTGGTCGGGATATTAGATTTAAAAGAATTTGTCGTGTTAGTTGGTCAGGCTTGCAAAGCCGAAGACTTTAGCTGAGAAAAGAAGAAAGTTGATTCAGAAGTTAGAGATTTAAAGAAAAGACCGATGAATAAACCTTATCATTCTTCATCAAAGAAATCTTAAGATTCGTTTAGTTGATCAAATACATCAGTGGGATATCAGAACAGAGATCGTGAAATCATCATGTGAATCCTAAAACTCAAGCTACTTCTGTATCGAGTGTTGGTAGCGTGAGAAATAACAATCCTGAGTGTCAATAGTGTGGGAGACAACATTTTGGAGAATGCTGGAATAAAAATAGTAAAACTTGCTTCAAATGTGGTTCACTAGGTCACTTTATTTGAGACTGCCTAGAGTTATCCGAGAAAGAAAAAGTTCAGAATGTAAGATCGAACAATACAACTACCAGAGGGAGACCACCGAGAAATACGGGGAATGTATCCAGTGGTAGAGGTATGACTAGAGACTCAGCTGTTAGATCCAAGGCCAGAGCACCTGCTAGAGCCTACGCTATTCGCGCTCACGAAGAAGCGTCGTCCTTAGATGTTATTACCGATACATTTTTTCTTTACGAACTAATGTTATTGCATTGATTGATCCTGGATCGACTTATTTGTATATATGTATGAATTTGGTGTCTAATAAGAGTTTTCCTGTTGAGTCTACTGAGTTTGTGATTAAAGTATCGAACCCCTTAGGCAAGTATGTGTTAGTTGACAAAATATGCAAGAATTGTCCATTAATGACTCGGGGTTACTGTTTTCAGGCTAACTTGATGCTTTTACCATTTGATGAGTTTGATGTGATTCTGGGTATGGATTGGTTGACTCTGCATGATGCTGTTGTGAACTGTAGACGAAAGATCAGTGAATTGAAGTGTCAGAATAATGAAATACTTCGAATTGAATCGGATGAGTTGAGTGGATTAACTATTGTGATTTCATCCATGTCAGCTCAGAAATGTGTGAGAAAAGGTTGTGAAGCTTATCTTGCTTATATTGTAACATCCTAGATTAGGGGTTATGCGTTCGTGCCTAATTCATGAGTTAGTAGGTTTTGGCAGTGTTGGAAGTGTATTAAGGGTTTTTAGAATTCTATGATGGAAGAAGAAAGCTTTGGGAAATTATTGGTTTTTAAGTAAAAAGGGGAGCTAGGTAAATGAGGCTTGAAAAGAAACTCCGTGTGAAGCATGACACAAGGAACCATGTGGTAAAATGGCATGTTTTATGAATTATGTATGAATGTGTTATGTGAATTCTAGAAATAAGGAAATGTATGGAAATGTATGGAAATGTAAGGAAATATAAGAAATGTATGGAAATGTAAGGAAATGCAAGGAAATGTAAGGAAATGTAAGGAAATGTCTTGTCTTGGAAATGTAGGGAAATGTCCTGAAAATGTATGGAAATGTTAAGTTTAAAAGAGGAAAGTGAACATTTTTGGAAACCTAGAAATGCATGGAAATGGAAATGGGAAATGGAAATGAACATTTCTGGAAACTTGGAAATGTAAGAAAAATGGCAAGTATACAGAGCCGATCGAAAATTTTAGGAAACTTAGAAATGACTTAGAAATGTCAAGTTTTAAAGTTTAAAATAGGAAATTAAGGCAAGGTGGCCTTAAAAGATTAAGTTGGTGAAATTTGACACACAAACAGGCTTGGAAAAGTGGCCTGAAGATGGCACTTAGGGCCTATGGAAATGGCGCCATATGCAAGAGGAATGGGCCTAGGTTCGATTCATTTGGGAAGCAAATAAAGGAGGTTTTATTTTTGCTTCCAGAAGATTGAGGTGGACGGCACAAGCCTTCTAGAAAGGAGGTGTTTTATTTTCATAAATATTCGATTAAAAAGGTGATAAATAAAGGATTTTTAAATTGGATTATTTAGAAGAGATAAATATTGGATTAAACTCTTTTATTTATGATAATTAAATGATAAAGTTATCAAAATAGAAGAGTGGTGGCCAAGTAAAGGACTCTAGCTAGTAATTTTGGCTATAAAAGGAAGAGTAAGGCTATTCTTCATTCATTCTTTTCTCTTCAAGAAAACCTCTGCCGAAATTCTCTAAAATTTCTCCTATTCTCTCTGCCGAATTTTCTCTGCCATTATTCTCTTTTTCTCTTTTCTTTTCTTTTCTTCTTCTCTTTTCTTCTTCTTTTCTCTTCTACTGTCAAGCCGAAACCTCTTTGATTCCTGTTTAAGTCTCCATAGCCGAATCTCTGTGGCTCTAGGCAAGAAAGCAATCGACTAAGGTATTAAGGTAAGAACAATCAATTTTGTTCTTCTAATTCTTCTAAACAAGATCTAGGAAATAATCTCTTCTGTTGTCTCTTGATCGATTATTAAAGAAGAATTTCGGGATTTCAGATTCAAGGAATTTCGGTTAATCAGGAAGAGAGATCCGTGATTCAAGGATTTAAGGTAAGTAAACATTATTTATTCGGCCAAGGAATTCAGATCTGATCTTGTGATCTTCAGAGGTCAAACTAACTATGCTTAATAAATTTAATGTTAGCCGATTTCAAGGAAAAGGATACTAGCAAATTTTTGGGACTTGATTTACAATCATCCAATTCGGCAACAAGGTAAGTAATACAAATCCTACTAGGATTTGGTTTTTAAGCCAAATAGGTTATTAATATGTTTAAATATGATTGGCCGAATATAGGAGTAAAAGATCTAGATCGGTAGATCGATCTTCGGGATTTCAAGGAATCTATTAAGCGAATCAGGTGTGTACCCACACTAACTCCCAATATATTACGGCAATTATTTTATATGTATATATATGAATGTGCATGCGAATAAGAATGTGGCTAAGTGTCACAAATAAGGTAAAAGTACCCAGGTACGTTTCCTACTTCCGATAGGATTACAAATACGATATATATATTTTTGAATATGTAATATGAATGAGAAATAAGATATGCATGATATAAATATTTAGGGCATATGGGATATATGTGAAAGGGGAAGAATAGGTGTTGACTACGGTCTCACCAACGAAATATGGTGGCTACGGTCCCATTAAGTGAACATGGTAACTTCGGTTACATTTTCTGAACATAGTGTCTAATGACACAACGTATATGGGCGATGAGCACGTCCGATCGCAGCTGACGCTTCGCCTTCGATGGTGTGTAGCGGAAGGAGGGTTGACTTAGTAGTCCCACGGTGTGGACCGGCGTGCGGGTGGTGTGTAGCGGATGGATAATTAGGCTTGGGTTTGGGTTGCATCATTTTGATATGCATATGTTCTGATATGAATATGTATGCCTGAAATATTGTTTGTTAGTTTGTGTACACATTGAGTCCGTTGACTCACCCCTTTGAGGGACTATTTTTCAGGTGATGAGCAGTAATGGACCGGGTCGGCAGGAGCTAAAGGTGGCCATGCGTAGCAAAGAAAATATTTACGAATTGGACCTTTATTTTTATAAAGTTCTTTAAAGTTTAAGTTTGGAAATTATTGATGTAATAAGGCCTAAAAAGCCATAGTTTTATTTTCGTTACTATTATTTACATGCAATTATTATGCTTCGAAACACTTTACATTTATGATATTAAAATTTTATGTCTTTACATTTAAACCCTAAATTATTTTGTCACCCTAATTAAATGATTTCTAAATTAAATAAACGGGTTCTTAACCTAAGCCCAATCCAAAATGAACAGTTTTCTAAAAATACACCAATATTCTCTAAGTAATAAGGGACTTCGAAAACCGATTTTCTTAAGGAACATACCAGATCCGGTTCAGGCTCGTGGGCCGGGTGTGGGGTGTTTCATATATATTGGATACAAAAGTGTCTGAATCAAAGATTGAATCAGTGCCAGTAGTATATGAGTTTCCGGATGTATTTTTAGAAGAATTGCCAGGATTACCGCCGATCAGAGAGGTTGAATTTGCTATTGAGTTAGTACCGGGAACTTTACCGATATCGATAGCTCCGTATAGAATGGCTCCAACAGAGTTGAAAGAGTTGAAAACTCAGTTACAAGAGTTAACAGATAGAGGCTTTGCATGACCTAGTTTTTCGCCCTAGGGTGTGTAACACCCTTAACCCGTAACCAACGCCTGTCTAGGGTTAAAGGCATTACCAAAAAAATTGGATCTTTTACGAACATTTCACATCATAATCTAACAATTCAAATCATAGTGTCCCTTAAATAGGTCTACGAGACCTTAAACACGGGTTAGAAAGGGGTTGAGACTAAACCGAAAACATACGAACATTTCTAAAAATTAAACATATTTCAAAGCTACAGAGGTCACACGCCCGTGTGGGCAGGCCATGTGCCTCACACGGCCTCAGACACGCCCGTGTGTCTAAGCCGTGGCAAAATAGGGCATACATACTGAATTGTCCACACGGTCGAGGACACACCCGTGTGCCTCACCCGTGGTCGACACTGACTTGCATCACATGGCCAGTCACACGCCCGTGTGTCCAGCCCGTGGTCGAAACTGACTTGTTTTGAAATGCAACCACGAAGGACACGGTCGAGCCACACACCCGTGTGCTCAATCGTGTGGGCAAATATAGGCCATTTACAAGGCCATTTTGTCACCCACACTTTGGGTTATACCTACAAGCATATACAAGCATCATTTCTAACACAAAAAGCAACCAAAACATACGAAAATGATAATCTTTTCTAGCCATTCAAAAGCATATCAAACATACCAACTTATGTACCAATTATCTCATTCTAATCACAAGCATTTCTATGTATAAACCAACCAAAACTTACTAATTCATTATGACAACCTTTCATCAATAATATACTAATTTTGCATCATAAAACTTATCATAAATTTGACCATCACATTAGTCCAACCATTAGCCATCAAACCATACCAAAGTATACAACATATAGCATGAACTACTTATTCACATCATATTCATTATCTAGCCATATCACATGGCTATTTTTACACCTTTCAAAACATAATCAAAACTCACTAGACTATACATCCCATAGTTTAATATATACACTTTCAAAAGGTACCAAAATATGATTTGATAGTGTGGTGACGTTCCTTGACGATCCCCGAGCCTTCCGTAGCTTTAACGATCTATAAAACAATGTAAACACATACAAAGTAAGCTTTCAAATGCTTAGTAAGCCATATACAAATAAACTTAACATATAAACACTCATAATCATATCAAATACAAGATTATTAATATATCTCCATTGCAAATTCATAATTCTTCTTTGGCTCATTTGTTTAGCTATTATTTACCAACCAATCATATCTCCAAGTATCTCTTTTGATCAAAGCACATTCATACATATATCAGATTTTGCCTCATTGATTCTATGCACATATTTCACTTTTGCAAATTCACATATACTTACCTTTCATGCTCAAACATTGTATACATTTCAAACGTACCTGAAATAGTTACACATTTCACATAGTCCTTAATTTCTCAGAATTGCCCGTTGAACCATTCGGAATCAAATAGGATTCTTGGATATCTCGGAATACTCGTACAATGCCAACGTCCCAGATGTGGTCTTACATGAAATCAAATATCAGTGCCACTGTCCCAGACAGGGTCTTACACGAATCAATACGATGCCAATGTCCCAGACATGGTCTTGCACGTAAATCTCAAATCGATGCCAACATCCCATACATGGTCTTACACGATATCACATATCAGAACCCTATGTCATGACATACGTATCCTAATTATTCCTAAGGTTCGTACTGGACTTTTCGGACATTTACATACTGTTGATACTTTCTCGGATTTCACACGTATATCATCCAAATCCATTCATCACAATTCAATATTAAATGAACATGAATAATTCAACTTGAATACATTTATTTGTATATAAACTTACCTCATATTCGGGATAAATGAACGGATTCGACTACTCGATCACTTTCGACTTCCCTCGGTCTAAATTTGTTTTCTTTGGTTCTTAATCTATACATATTCAAATTTAACTCTTTTATTCACCAAATCATTCAATTCAATCCAAAAACATACATTTAGTGCATTTTACAAATTAGCTCTCACATTTTCACATTTTGACATTTAAGTCCCAATTTCACAAAATCAAAAAATACACAAAATTCCATTGTACCCATGCTTAGCTGAATTTTCATCATGATCATACAAGTCCATACATTTCATTTATTTCACATTTTAGTCCCTCAAAATATTATTTTCTCAATTTAGTCCAAATTACTCAAATTCACCAAAAATCCAAAGACAAAACATGTTAATCTAACACATATATTTCATATTTCATCAACTAACATCACAAAGCTCAAACATTCATCAATGGCACATTTCAAATTCTTCATCAAATTCCAAAATTCAGCCATGGGTTTTGTAGTACTCGAAGCAATGATTACAAAAACATAGAAATTATCAAAAACCGAACAAAACTCATACTTTAATTAAGACTTGCAAGGGCCGAATATAACAAAGCTTTCAAGCCCTAGCTATTTTCTAGCATAAATTGGTAAAATTATGTAAAATTAATACTTAATTTCATAAAATTACACACTTTACTAAAATTTGCCCAATGTCTGAATATGAAATAAAATGACTCAATTACCTATCCATATACACAAAATTTGCATAGATTATAAGTAAAAAGGTGCTTGAAAAACCTATATATTTTAGACATATCACATGACATACAACTTTTCAACATTTACATATTATTTAAGAATTCTGTGCTAATTGACTTAAAACTAGTAGTACCATAGATAATTACAACCATGGTACAAAGACTACAAATAGCAAGAACTTACAGGTCAATATCATAACTTAATTACAATGTTATATTTGTTTTATCCTTTAGTGATAATACTGGCAACAATTTTGCTGCCAACACATTTTGTATGCATAATAGTCTGCCCCGCCACCTCTGGCATAGCCTTGGCGTCGTCTCTCCTAGTGTACCCAATCAACTTACTTGTAACACAATAGACATGGATAAGTTCAAGAAAACTTAGTGAGTTAAACTCCCTTTACCTTGTTGTCTCAATACAATGCATTTGGGAAATTCATTAACATCTCATGGTTATTTGTTCTTCAACTTGAATTTGGCGAGTACATGTATTCTTCATTCCATAGACGTCATACCTTACTTTATGACCATGCCTAACCCTTAGCATATTCAATGCATTACTAATGTTCTTCAGTCAGCCTGTTCCTTAACTGTTCCCATTCTAAAACTCATACCTACAAAATAGTGTTGATTAAGTTGTTCTTTTAGTCTACCTGGTTCATACTATGAAGTTGCCACATTTCTTGACTCATTTCATTTTCTCTGTACATATCTTAAGACTATACATGATGCACCACAACATTTCTTACAAAATCATTTCACTCAATGTTCACCATACGCACTATTTCTTCAGAGTTCGCCATATGTCCTATTCCTTCGGAGTTTGCCATATTTACCACTCTTCTTTTTCAGGGTCCTCCATAAAAGTATTCCTTTTAGATGATAGCCTTTAGGAATTTCCTCTAGAATGTGCCACAAAGGTGTTCCTTTCCATAGATTGCCACAAAGCCTTCCATTTCATAGATTGCCACGAAGGTTTCCATTTCATAGAATGTCAAAAAGGCTTCCATTTCAAAAATTGCCACAAAGGCTTCCATTTTTTTAGCGTGTTCACGATAGAGATTCACCTAGACTCACGTTACATGTGGTTTGCCCCTCATCATCTTGAGTCACATAGAGAACCCTATTAAGTAATAAGCTTCCTTTAGTTCTTTCTTTATGATGTTATAACCCACCAATTATGGTCTTATACGATATGGTATTCTATGTGACCCCATAGCCCACTAGCTATGGTCTTACACGATAAGATGACATAACTTTTCCTTTCAAAAGATCGTGTTTAAAGTCTCGACAGACTCTTTTAGGTGACTTTACCGCGGTGAACAGACTCAGACTCACTTAACCGACCTTCAAGTATTAACCCCATTTAAGACTTAACATATTCCTTTTTGTTCATCTTATATATTCTAGAATCATTCATATAGCCTTATTTTATTATTAGAACATCTATAACAGACTCAAATTATCAGATACCATAGAGACTAAACATGAAAGACTCGTTTATTGTTCATACCATAGCATCATCTTCCTATCATACTTTTCTAACTTCAAAATCGTAGTGTGACTAATCTCTATAGAAATATATCAAATAATACTATGCATGCGAGAGTCAGCTTTGGGACTCACATGACATCCACGAACGGAAGCTTGATCTCTAGATCCCAAACATCCAGCACAAAAACTCAATAATCACTATTTATAAGACAGAGATGCCATTAAAACTCATTCATATAAATTTTATTATCCTTATAACTCTCGTTAACTTTCATGTAAAGCCTTACTTCTTAAATTACAATCCACGTTCATCAACAAATTTACTTGATTAGAAGTCCAGATGCAAGTCTAAATTACTTACCCTGAACATGAAACAACCATTTGCATGAACTCTGATCCTTAATTTTAGCTTACAAGACAGATCCTTGATCAGGTCCAAAGTAAGACAGAAATAGTGTTTTTAAATAGAAGGAGTAAGATAACTCTCTCTTTCTTTTTTCTTTTCTAAAGCTCATATCAAGATATATATATAGAAAACCATGTTTCCATAGTGGAGTTTAAAACATGTCATCAACCTTTAATACTACCCTCTCATGGGTTAACAGTTGTAACGATACATATACAAGAGTCCATTATCTTTACGTATCTTTGATTTACCCCATCGTTTATTCCTAGCCATCTCATTAGAATATAACTTACACATTAACTAGGCAAAATTGACATACCTACCTTTGACGTTATCTTCATTACTGAACCCTTAATACTCATACTATTCCCTTTATTTTCACATATTCACATCCTTTAGAGACCATTCCTTTCCTTATACTCTATTGTCAACTAAATGCTCTAAGTATACGCCAATGGCCTCAATTGGGCAGTTAGTGTTGGATCTAGTGCCCTAAATGTTGTGTTTTCATCAATATACACTTTTAATTTTTTCAAATTAACTAGTTAGTAAAACAAATTCATTGATTACGATTAATATACTTTATATTATTATCATCATCACATGGTTTTTGCACGCAAAGCAAAATGGAAAGAAATGTTGTTAATTGGTTGTCTAATGTTTAAATAATACTAAGTGGTATTACGTGGTTGGATCGTAATACGAAAAGGCAGCTTGTATTAGTAGACGAACCTAAACATGTCCTTCGTCTAATGGGAAATGAGAAAACTGGTTGAAAGTCTATCAAGTCCAATTGGGCAGATGCCTTGTCTTGGGCATTGGAGCAGATGACTCCCAGAAAATAGAGACATAGATGTGAAAGGACAGTACATCGAATAGGACCCAAGCAAAATAGATCTTGAATCCGCGTATGAATTTATTCACTTGTGATGTTCATAGTGTGGAAAACCTAAATCCTAAGTGAATGGCGGACTATGCATGTATAACTCTTACACTTTGATGTAAGTAAAAGCCTGAGTTCAAATAGATAAGGAATTGAAAGTTGGTATGTTGGGTGTGCGACTTCTGTAATATGTAGCGTCATTCATAATAGTAGAATGTAAAGCCCAAAACATGGGTAAATGATATCCTCTCATTGGCATTACATGGTTGATGAAAAGAAAACGTGGCCACGGGTCATTTGTCTTTGTGATAGATGACTTGATCACTATTTGATAGTGATTGATTCTTCATGAAGGAAGATGTAATGGTTACCATGAGTTAAAGTAGGATTATATTGGGAGAGTAAATATTATCCCAAAGAGTTCAATGATATCCTATGCGGGTAACACACTTATGAAAAAGCCATTGGATGGGCACTGAGTAATTGCTTTCGTAATGGTATGTAGCTAGGGAGAGCTCAATCATGATACTATAGTAGAATCACTTCGTGACTAAATGAGTTTATAATTAATAGGTGAAAAGTTGGAACTTAATTATAAATTATTTGAGCCTTAACTACATATATCCAATCGGTCCATCTGCTAGCTCATTGAAACTCGAAATGAATTGCGTGTTTGATTAGAAATGAACGGAATGAATAGAAAAAGAGAAATGTGAAACATTCAGGAATGATTATTGTTTTCTCCAAAATAGAAAAATGGAATCATATGGAAATGAATGTAGGTTTCCAAAAATAGAAATTCAAATGAAAATGGAAAATGGAAAATGGAAACTTACAATCCTATATAAGATTACTTAAAAAATAATGGAATGAGTTTATGTTCACGAAATTTTACCAAGGACAAAATCGTCAAAATTTTACCAACGGTAAGATCATCAAAAAATTATTGGGGTTAAAATTAGGATGAGAAAATTATTTATATATATAAATATTAAAGTTTATTTTGAGAAATAGAAAAAATAAATTGGGTTGGATCACATTAAATAGTATTGGGTCAAAAAGGGCCTAAGAAGTACCCATTATTGGACCCGATGTGAGAGGCCCAAAACCTCTCATGGATATGAAGGGGTGGCAACCTAGTAGGAATACTAGGTAAAAATGTCCACCCCTCCCCTACTCTGAGTAGAATGTATTTTTTCTATTTGAAATAAACCACTACAACTTAACAAGAGTTTTATCTTCTCTTCATATAAATAGATGGCACCGATAGAGCAATTTACACAAATTTGAGAGATTGTTTTTCTGCCAAAAATTAAAGGGAATTTATTGTCTACTGTTATATATATATATATTCCAAAATAACAATTTTATCGGTTTCTATTAAGAACAGATAATTTTTTTCACCCCAAAAGGAGAGAAGTTTTTTTAGTTCTGTGTTTCGATTCAATTGATTGGATCCTACACTCAAAGTAGTTCGTGGTACGAGAATAGTAGCGAAGATTGTTTGATTGAAAGCCGAGAACAATAAATGTCCACTAAGCAAAAAACACGTGTACGATTTCGGTTAGGGTTTATTGCTATAAATATCACAAACCGTATCAGTTTTTAAAATTTTAATTTTTTGCTGTGCAAGAAAATAGTTTTCAAACCAGTTTTTTTCTAATAATTGTTATCAGAGCCAGGTTTGTGCTATGCTTATGATGTAAATTGTGACCGAATTTCTCTTTTTATCTTGTTTTATTAATATTTGATAAGACCTGGCATTCATATAATTATTCGCATGTTCAGGGAATGTATGTGAATAAATTCTATAGTATATATATTTTTATATAATTATTTTTTTTGCCAAGGTTGTGGTTCTTAGAAAATAGACTGTGGACTATTATCTACATGTAGGATTATATTTTATTTATATAATTCTCATGAGCCAAAAATGGCCATAGGACATAAATGTATTTTTTTTCCAAAAAGGAGTCCATGACGAGAGAAGATGGTGTGATAGGGATTGAAAGCATAAGGAATGCCTTGGGACAAAAAACTATGTGATTTTTTTTTTATTTATTTTCTAGAAATAAAACCATAGAAACCTTGGCTAGCAATTTTATTTTATTACTCATCTCTTTATATATCTTTTTAATAATTATTTATGATATAATTGTGATATATATGTATGAGATGATCCACAATTGATCTATTAAAGATAAGCAGTATGGTAATGAGAAAATACATGTGTTGTATTGTTCCATTCACTATTTAGATTATTCGATTACTGTGAGAAGTGTGTTAGTGAGAAGGTACATATCTAGGATTGAATATGGCAAGGAAAGGCTTACTTTTTAAGTGGTTAAATATGACTCACCTCCCTTTCCTGGTAACCTACTTGGTGCAAGACTCACATTCACTTCTTTAGTTTTTCCCTTAAAATAAAAACTATGGAGAATCAAAATTGTTTGATTAACTCTTGTGAATCTATGAATGTGAACATTATAAAATTGATAAAGCACGCCATGCATACATGAGGTAATCATGTCATATAGTTTAGGAAAGAATGCCACATATACTTGTCATGCATATATTGATCATACATGATTGAAAACGGGAATTAAAAACCTTTCATATTTTTAAAACATTGAGTGGGAGGGTTTCTAAACAAGACCTATAGCCTTCATCAATGGTCTCATGTGATGGCATGCCAAGTGCATTACCCCATGATAGGATTGCTATGTGGATTCCATTGCGGAGATTTCCTAAAAGTAAGAAGAATTCCCTTATGATCAAATGATAATTAGATTGAACCTTGTGGTAGGCATTATCATGTGATAAGTCAAGAAATTCCATCTTCAAAAGAAGACAACTAATCAAAGCATGTTACTCGATGATATTATCCTACGATGACTCATTTGTTGTGCATGATGCGATAAGTGCTGAGTTGATGGTTATACACTCAAAATCTTCTAGTTAACTCCCTACAGAGCTTTACTTAAGTTAGAATGATGGCCAAACATTATACGATTACTAGTACATGTGAATGCCTAAGGAATTAGGTTCATGTACTAATTGGATGGAAATCCATGTTCTTACTACTTGATCATGATCACCCCATGGTGGCTTGATTTAATGGATGTAGGAATTATAGTTGTAATGGCTTACACATGTTTTCAAGCTTCAATGTAAGATGTATGCATCATCTTAATGCATATCGTAATGTTGCAAAAAGTTTTCAAACATTTCTTTATACAAAGATATTAATATATGAATGTTTTATTTTTAGTTCGAAAATGATACCTACTCCTTTATTGCACATACTCATTGAACATAAACTAAATAGAAATAACTATAAGGAATGGAAAGGGAACCTCAAAATTATACTGAGCTGTAAGAAACTTATAATAGTTCTTGATAATAAATGTCCACTGGTCACTCAAGCTGAGGCTAGAAAATGCTAGGAAGAGTCTGATGAGATAGCCCATTACTATATGCTATCAAGCGAGACCAATACTCTGTATAAGCAACTAGAGAGCAATAAGACTGCTAAAGTGATTCTAGATAAGCTAGAAGACATGTTCGGAGGCCAAGCTACCTTGGCTCGATAGTCTACCATAACTAGCTTGGTGAATGCCCACTAGAAGCCCAACGCTCTGGTCAAATACCATGCGATCACTCTTGTGAGCTACTTTACCGAGTTTGCAGACAATAAGGCTAATCTGGACCAAAACACTCAAATTGAGATGGTGTTCAAATGCTTGTCAAAGGATTTTGCTGATTTTTTGGGCCGCATATAGCCTTGGAAACAAAAATTTGACGCTTACACAACTTATGAAGGAGTTACAATCCTATGACTTGATGTTGAATGACAATTAGCCGATCTAAAAAGTAGAAGTGAATATAGTCATCACTTCTTCATTAAAAAGGAAGAAAAAGTGTGCTAAAAAAGGAAAAGCTAGGGTCTCTGGGCCATCACAAGTGGAAAGGAAAAGAACCATAAAACCTAAATACTTATCTAAGTCTAAATGCTTCTTCTGCAGCAAAAAAAGGGCACTTCAAGGCAAGCAATAAAAAGTGGAAGGAATACCTAGCTACCAAAGGCAAAGGTATGGAACTCTTGATGATAGAAGCTTGTTTAGTGGAAGACTCAATAGGCCACTGGTGTAATAGCCCGGTTTAGACCCTAGTCAGAATAGTGGTTTTGAGACCACAAATCCAAGGTTAGAAAAATATTTTTATATTATTTTTGGTGTTTATTTTTGTTGTTTACAGTATGTGATTAAGTATGGGTGAAATTTCTGTGTGAAAATTTTATTGATTATATGCTTAATTATGAGAAAGGACTTAATCGTATGAAATGTAAAAGTTGTGTGCTGATTGTTAAAGTGTTTATTTGTCATGGCTTCCTAAAAGAGGAGTCCTTATGTTGTTATTAAGCCATTATAAAGTTGGTGGATGGTGGATGGACAAAAATGTCTAAGGTTATTAAAAGGTTATTAAAAGGGCTAATTTGGTAATTTGTGTATAAAGATGAATAAAAATAAAACAAAACATGAAGTGTTCATCTTTTTACACCACCATTGCCGAAATTGAAGAAGAAAAAGAGGAAAAAATAGGGCTTGAAATATTCGACCATTGCTATCCTTGATTAAGGTATGAATTTTGATCAGTTTTTGATGATTTCTACATTTTTGTGATCATTGATTCGAGCTCTTTCAAAACCATGCTTTAATTTTAGAAATTGATGGTGATTTTGAGATATGCCATTGATGGATGCTTGAGCTATGTGTTAATTGATAATGAAATATGGAAGATATGTGAAGGATGATAATGTTTTGTCTTTGAATTTTTAGTGAAATTGAGTAATTTGGGCTAAATTGTGAAAATGAGAAATTGGAGGACTTAAATGTGAAATAAATGAAATGTTTGGATTTGTATGAACACAAGGAGGATTCGGCTAAGCATATGTGATTTGAAATTGTGTGTATTTGGTGATTTGATGAATTAGGGACTAAAGTGTCGAAATGTGAAAATGTGAGGGTTATTTTGTAAAATACCCTAAATAAGTGTGTGCGGACTAAATTAAACGGATTGGTGATTGAATGGATTGAATTTGAATGTGTATAGACCAAGAGAGGAGAGGTTCAGATCGGGATCGAGGCAAAGATAAAGTGCTCAATTAATTGACTATTTTGGTATTTCGACGTCCGAGGTAAGTTTAGACATAATATGTGTATTTAACTATGTTTAATGTTATGAAATGAATGGTATGATATTATTGAATTGTGAATGTTATGTGAGTGCTCAAGTTATGTGGCACTAAGTGTGCGTATTCAGAAATGTGACCGAGATGATTAGCACTGTGTGTGCGAAATAATATAAGCTTTGGCTTTGTGGTTGGCACTGTGTGTGCGATACCCATTTAAGATCGGTTTGATATAGATGCACTGAGTGTGCGATGTTAATTAAGCTTCTGCTATTGATTTGGGCACTAAGTGTGTGATTGAACCGAAGAAGTGACGAGAGTTGATCGAAATGAAAAATTGAGTATTGAGTAGCATAAGTGATCGATAACTAAGTGTTGGCTAAGGTATGTTCGAAACCTATGTGGTTGATGAAATTATGAATGAGTTTATGGAAGGATAATTGAACATATTAGTTATGGATGGTGTGGTATATGTGATTAAGAATTAATCTATGTGATGGTTTGTTTTGGTATAATGTATTATGTTTCGAACTTACTAAGCTTTGAAAGCTTACCGTGTGATTTGTTTCTCTGTTTTACAGTGTCAGCAGAGCTAGTTCAGATCCAAGGATCGTCAGCACCTCAATCACACTATCGGCAATCTATTTTGGTACTTTTGAAGATGTGTGTAATTGAATATGGCATGTATAGGCTAGTTGTTTTGGAACATATTTGATATGCGTAAATAGCCATGTGATGTGGCTAGATATATGTTGACTATATGCATGAGTGGATTTAGTATCTGATGCATATTATAGTTTAGCTTGATGGTAATGAAAATGTCTTATGAATGGTAAGCTTAGTGATGGATGGATGCTATTATGATCTTGTGATAATGAGGATGAATCATGCTTGGTAATGTATGTGTTCTAGTTTTGCAAATTGGTATATAAGTTGACATGAATAGATATGAGATTGGATGGGATGATATGCTGATCATTTGACGTGTACTTGGTTGCCAAATTGTGTATGGGAAAATGCTTGATTGTGCTTGTAGGGATGACCTTTGTGTGGATGGCAAATTGGCCTTACAAATGGCCTATTTTGCATATATGGTTGAGGGACACGGGCATGTATCTCCACTGTATGGTTCAAGGACCACTTCGAAGTGTGCTTGGGCAGGTTACACGGTCGTGGCACACGGGCGTACCTGGTGCCCGTGTGACCAAGTTAGTAGCTAGCATATTTTCACACGACCATGACACACGGGCGTATCTGATAGTCGTGTGGATAAGTCAGTATACATGGGTGTGTCTGGTAGCCGTGAGAGGCACACGGCCTGGTCACATGGGCGTGTAACCTTGATAGCTTTGAAAAAGTTTTAAATTTTTGAAAATTTTCGTAAGTGTTTGGTTTAGTCCCGACCCCTTTCTAGCATGTGATTAAGGTCTCGTAGACCTTAAAAAGGGACCATATTTTATTAATTGATATGTATTGATTGACGAATGACTTGGTGTCGTGAAATAGTGGGAAATGTTTCGAATGTTTAGTAACGCCTCTTAACCCTATTTCGGCGACGGTCTCGGGTTAGGGGTGTTACAACTAGGTCATTGATTTGGGAGCCACTAATCATATTTGTTTTTCTCTACAAGGGTTCGAGGAGACAAAAGATCATAGAGATAAGAGATTATCATTGCGGACTGGGAATGAAACAAGTGTGGCACTGAAGTAGTGGGAGATGTACATCTTTACTTAGATAATTTTAAGAAGATTATTTTAAAACATGTTTTCTATGTGCCAAGTTTCAAAAGAAACTTAATTTCTTTTGCATGTTTATATATTGACGGCTTGACTGTGACTTTTAAGAATGGAATTATAATATTTAGAAATCGCAATCTTATCTATAATGGATGTATGTCAAATAATCTCTATTTTATCAAACCAAAGATGTACACATTGCTTGAGACTGAAATATCGAAAGAAAGACTTAAAACTTTTCACTCTAATAAGGTGCACCTTTGGTATTTTAGACTTGGTCATATTAATCGAAAAATAATCACTAGACTTGTGAAAGACTACATCTTAAGATTGCTTAAAGAAGTTAATCCTCAACAATGTGAGCCTTTCTTGGAAGGTAAAATGACTACCTGGAAAACTCTTAGACCTTGTGCACACTGACGTAAGTGGCCCTATACGCATTAGTGCAAAAGGTGGTTATGAGTATTATGTAACTTTTATTGATGCCTATTCTAGATATGGGTATGTATACCTGATGCACTACAAGCATGACACCTTTGATAAATTCAAAGATTTTCGTACGAAAATGGATAAATAACTAGGTTTACCTATAAAGCCACTTTGGTCTGATTGAGGTGGGGAATATTTACCTTATGAATTCTTAGGGTACCTCATAGAGAATGTGATTCAATCCCAGTTAACCACGCCGAGCACTCCACAACAGAATGGTATGGAAGAGAAAAGAAATTAAACGTTGTTAGACATGTTACGTTTGATGTTAAGTTATTAAAAGCTGTCAATCTCTTTTTTGTGATACGTTGTGCAAATGACTTGCTATGTTATGAATTATGTACCAACTAAGGAAGCATCAAAAAATCCATACATATTGTGGTATGGCAAGAAGCCAAGTCTAAAACATTTAAGGATTTGGGGATGGCCAGCCTACGTATTGGATAAAGATGCAAGGAAGTTAGACTAATGGACATAATTGTCCATGCTTGTAGGATATCCAAAGGGAACAAAGGGTGGTTTGTTTTATAACCTGAAAGAGCAAACTGTTTTAGTCTCAAATCATGCTACTTTCCTTGAACAAATTTACATGAATGACTTCAAACCTCGAAGTAAAGAGGTACTCGATGAGCTTTTAAGAAATATACAAAACCCTACAGAAACAGTTCCAAAACTAACTCCTAATAATAGACCCACAAATGACCAGTAGCATAGGAAGCTTCGTCGTAGTGGGAGGCTCTCTCGTAAGTTTGAACTCTTCAAATTCGGCAGAAGTATTTTAAACACTAAGGTTGTCGAACAGGAAGATGATAACCCACTCACATAGGATGAAGCGATGCAGAGTGTTGATTCCAAGCTCTGGGAAATAGCTATGAAAGTTGAGATGGACTATATGTATTCCAACTCAATGTGGGAACTTGCAGACTTAATAGAAGGGATAAAACCCATAAGGTGTAAGTGGATCTACAAGAGGAAAAGAAATGCGAATGAAAGAGTGGAAACTTATAAGGCCAGACTTATAGAAAAAGGTTATACTCAGTAAGAATGTATCGATTATGAAAAAACATTCTCTCCGATTGCCATGCTTAAGTCAATCCGCATATTACTACCCATTGTGGCAGCTCTCGATTACGAGATTTGGAAAATGGATGTCAAGAAGCGTTTTTGAATGACTATCTTGAAGAGAGCATCTACGTGATGTAACCCACCGAATATATAGCTAAAGGAAATTAGCATAAAGTTTGCAAATTGATTATATCCATATATGGACTTAAGCAAGCATCCCACCCATGGAATCAATTATTTGATTAGACTATCAAGACTTTTGGATTTGAGCAAAATGTAGATGAACCTTGTGTTTACAAATGTTTAGGGGATGGAAATGTGGTCTTTCTCGTTCTATATGTCGATGACATTTTACTCATTAGAACTGATGTATGGACATTATCATCGGTTAAGCTATGGCTAACCTAAAAGTTTAGCATGAAGGACTTAGGAGAAGCTAATTTTTTTCTAGGTATTCTGTAACACCCCTTACCTATATTCAACGCTGAAATAAGGTACGAGGTATTACCGGACTTATTAACAAGCAAACATTAAAAATTCAGACATAAATTTCCACTCAAATTTAAAACTTTTCAAAAACACTCATATCATCCCTAAAACGAGCCTATGAGACCCAAAACATGCATCGGAAGTGGTTCGGGACTAAACCGAGAACTTTGAAAACTTTTGGAAAACTTAGAAAAATTTTCATGAAAAAAAGGTCACACGCCCATGTGGGTTCAGGACACGCCCGTATTCAGGCCATGTTCAAATTAGGAAGCTTTCTGTTTATGATGTCATCATTAAATTGAGGTCACACGGCCAAGTCACACGCTCGTGTGCTTAGGCCATGTGATCGATTAAATTTTCATCATTTTTCATAAAATAGGTGTAGATTTCACACGGCCAAGGCAGAAGCCCGTGTTCGAGGCCATGTAGCATACACAGCTGAGACACATGCCCGTGTCTCTGCCCGTGTGCTATATTCTGGACATTCTATTTTGCATCAAGTAAGGTGCAAGGGACACACGGCAAGAAAACATGCCTGTGGGGCTGACCGTGTGTCACACACAGCCTAGACACACGCCCCTGTGTCTACCCGTGTGGACAAAAACAAGGCTATTTACCAAGCCATTTTGTCACCCTTCCATGCACATACCTACACAACAAAACATAGCACCAATCCAAACACATACACTCAACCAAATCAGCCACATCATTCACATGCTATTTTCTATCACATACTTATCAACTCAAACCATGCAAATTCTCACATCCATGAAAGACATCATCATATGCATATATATCTAAACCAATATTAGCCAATTCCAATGGCCACTTACAAAATGAAGCATCCACCATACTTAACTCTTAAGAATTTGGACATACCCTAACATCATACATGTACCAATTGAACATTCTTAGCCATTCCAATGGCTAAGTCACAAAATATTACTTACAAGCCTTCAACTAAACCAAGTAGCTTATACATGCCATTATACCAAAATGAATCATATAGCTATACCAAAAAGGAGATTTGTGGATAGTGTGGTCTTACTCCGACCGAATCCTCCAACCTTCGTGAGCCTTACGAGCACTATAAAACAATGAAAAGTAAAACAGGGTAAGCATTTTCATGCTTAGTAAGTTTGCGTAATAGAAAGAAACTTACTGGTTATAATAATTCAAATAAGCATATATATATATGCATTCATTCCATCAATAGTTTGACAAGTTACTTAAATACATTCACTCATTAAACAAGTTAGTCATCAAAGTCTTCATATCAATCAAGTAAACATAGATGAGCTCATCAGGCAATATTCTTTCAAGTCATTACCATTTGATCACACAAATTCCATACCATGTCAAGAGTTCTATGTCCATTGAATTATTGAAATTCCGATGGATGCTCAAGTAGTACACTAAAGGTGTACGATTCATTAATCTGTAAATTCTCATTCAATGACATCCCTTAGGGCACTTAGTCATGGGACATACCCTCGAGTCACATATCGTGTAACTGGATTACCAGTCCAGGCTAAATCCTCTATATAACGTGTGCTCATAAGAGCTTAATTAGGGTTACCAGTCCAGGCTAAATCCAAATCATAAAGTTTACTTGAGAGATTTCATGTCAGGATTACCCGTCCGAGCTAAATCCTTTATATGACAAGATCAATGGGATTACTCGTCTGAGCTAATTCTCGTCTGCAACAAATGCAGGACCCCATTCATTTTGAGAAAGCACATCCACCCATCTGAATTCAATATTCAATCGGGACTTAACCTCTTTTCACCATTTTAAGCATGTATTTAATTTTTCATGTGGAAATTAAATAATACACATCAATATAAATTACATTACATTACATACAACACTCAATTAACATAATTACATGCTCGTTTAGGTTAAACGAACTTACCTTGAGAATGGTTCGTATTTGAAACTCAACTAATCCGAGACTTTTCATTTTCCTCGATCTAGTTTTGTAATCGGTTGTTCCGAGTAATCAAGCTTGAAAGATGAAAAAACCCTAGCTATGGTGTTCTCCCAAATTTTGGCCAAGGTTGAAGAAAGATGAGCAAATTTTAGCTTTATTTTCCCTTTTTATTCTTTTATTTACCAAATGACCAAAATGCCCTTCACTTAAAACATTGAAATTTTATCTCACCATGTCCATTTTCATCCAGTAACTTAACAAATGGTCTAATTATCTAAGGACCTTCAATTTAAAATTTCATACAAATTAGACACCTCTAGCATGTAGAACTCAACTTTTGCAGTTTTTACAATTTAGTCCTTTTTACTAAATTGAGTTCCAAAACGTCAAAATTTTCGATCGAAATTTTCGCGAAATCATTTCGTAAAACTGTAGACTATAGAAATGAAATAAAAAAATGAATTTTACTACGTCGGATTTGTGGTCCCGAAACCACTGTTCTGACTAAGCCCAAAATCGGGCTGTTACATAGTCAGATCCTAAGGGATCGAAAGAACAAAGTGGTAGCACTATCTCAAGCTTCATACATAAACAAGATATTGGAGCATTATGCAATGACCAATTTGAAGAAGTGAGATCAACCCTCTGTATCGAGATTTCATCTCTCCTTAAAGGACTTTCCTAAGACAGCAGAAGAAAGAGAGACATGAAAATGGTTCCTTATGCCTCGACAGTAGGAAGTCTCATGTATGTTATGCTATGCACATGCCCAGATATCTGTTTTGCTATGGGGTTGGGAAGTCGATATCAGGAAAATCTAATACCAAGGCACTATAAATAAATTAAGCATATACTCAATTATTTATGGAGAATGAGGGATTATATGCCTGTGTATTTCGGAAGAGATCTTAATCCTATTAGATATACTGATTCTAACTTCCAAACATGTTGAGATTCAAGGAAATCGATATTGGGTTGTGTTTTTGTCCTAAATGACGGGTCCATAATGTTAATAAGTGTCAAGTAGGGTTACACTGCTAATTTCACTATGGAGGGTCGAATATGAGGTATGAAAAAGCTATGACACTAGAATAGTATGGATATAGCTAAACCTGAATTAACCACATAAGGACAAAACACAAAAGGGAGGCAATAGTGTTTCACGAAATGGTAGACATAGTTAAAGATCGCATATGAGGACAAACCTCGGGAATTTTTTTAGTCAAGACTCTTATAGCTAGAGAGCTCTTTGGAGAACATATGGAGGGGCACAAGAATGCAAAACATGACTCATCTACTTCACTAAGGCAAGTACTATATGATTTGGTGTCTTAAGTGTAGTATTTTCGTCAATACACACTTGTAATTTTTTGCTCACATGATTTATTTAGTGCACATAAATATTGGTTAACAAAACAAATTCATTAATTACAATTAGTATACTCTGTATTATTTTGCTCACATGGTTTTTCCACGTAATGCAAAATGGAAGCAAATGTTACTCATTAGTTGTCTAATGTTTAACTAATACTAAGAAGTATTACGTGTTCAGATTGTAATACAAAAAGACAACTTGTATTAGTAGACAAACCTAAACATGTCATTAGTCTAACGGGAAATGAGCAAACTAATTGAAAAACTAATATGTAGTTTATCAAGTCCAATCAGGGACATGCCTTGTCTTAGGAATCAGAGCGAATGACTCTTAGAAGATAGAGAGAAAGATGTGACTAACTAGACTGATAATACATTCGATAGGACCCAAGTAGAATAGATCCTAAATCTGCTTATGGATTTATTCACTTGTGACATTCATAGTGTGGCATACCTAAATCCTAAATGGATGGTAGACTATGTATGCGTGACTCGTACACTTTGATGTAAGTAAAAGCCTGAGTTCAAATAGATAAGGAATCAAAAGTTGGTGCATTGGGTGTGCAACTTCTGTAGTATGTAGTGTCATTCACAATAGTGGAATGCATAGTCCAAAACAGGGGTAAATGATATCCTCTCATTGGCATTACATGGTTGATGAAAGTTAAACATGGTCACAGGTCATCAATCTTTGTGATAGATGACTTGATCACTATTTGATAGTGATTGACTTTTCATGAATGAAGATGTAATGGTTACCATGAGTTAAAATAGAATCATATTGGGAGAGCGAATATTATCCCAAACAGATCAAGGATATCCTATGAGGGTCACACACTTATGACAAATTCATTGGACTAGCACTAAGTAGTTACTTTCGTAATGGTATGCACTGGGGAGAGCACAATCATGATACTATAGAAGAATGACTTCATGACTAAATGAGTTTATAATTAATAGGCGAAAAGCCAAAACTTAATTATAAATCATTTGAGCCTCAACTACATATGTTTAATTGGTCCCTCCGCTAGCTCGTCGAAACCAAAAATGAATTGTGTTCGAATAGAAATGAACGAAATGAATAAAAAAGAAAAATGGGAAACATTCAGGAATGGTTAAGGTTTTCTCCGAAATAGAGTAATTGAATCATTTGGAAATGAATGTAGGTTTTTAAAAATGGAAATAGAAACGAAAATGAAAACGGAAATGGAAACTTGCAATCCTATATAGGATTACTTAAAAAATGATGGAAGAATGTGTTTTTGTTTTTGGACAATTTTGGAGCCTGAAAATGAAAATAAATCATTCGGTCATAATGAAAATGTTGAGTTGCGATATATTGAACATATTTTATCGAAATTTTACTAGGGTAAAATTGTCAAAATTTTTGCTAGGGTTAAAATAGGGATGGTAAAATTGTTTCTATTTATAAATATTAAATTTTATTTTGGGAAATAGAAACACTGAATCGAGTTGGATCACATTAAAGAGTACTGGGTCATAAAGGGCTGAGAAAGTACCCGTAATTAGACCCGATGTGAAAGAGGCCCTAAAACCCCTCATGGACATAAAGGGGGCGACAACCCTAGTAGAAATACTAGGTAAAAATGTCCCACCCCTCCCTTACTCTAAGTAGGATGTTGTTTTTCTATTTGAAATAAACCACTACAACTCAACAAGTGTTCTACCTTCTCTTCCTATAAATAGATGGCACTGGTAGAGTTATTTACACAACTTTAAAAGATTTTTTTTTTGCTTAAAAATAGAGATAATTTATCCTCAACTGTTATATATTTCCAAAATAAAAATTCTACCAGTTTCTATTAAGAAGAGAGAATTTTTGTTTTCACCTCAAAAAGGAAAGAAAACTTTTTGTAGCTTTGTGTTTCAATTTAATTGGTTGGATCCCACACTCGAAGCAGTTCGTGGTACAAGAATAATGGAGAAGATCGTTTGGTTGAAAGTCAGAATAACAAACATCCGCTAAGCCGAAAACACAAGTATTATTTTGTTTAGGGTTTATTGCTATAAATATCACAAATGCGTCACTCAGATTCCTTCGAGCTACTCTCCCAATGTAGGACCTGCCAAGTCTGGGTGTTACAGGCAGGACTACCCGATAGTGAGACTAGTAGGGAAAGAGCTAATGTGTCAAGAAAGTTCCAAGGCAAATCAAGTCAATACTATTCTGAGGGAGGAACGAGGGTGTTGCGAGAATGGGTGGGGGAGAATGTCACAAGCCAAGGTGCAAAGCCCATGACCATTGCACAAAATGTCTCCTATGAAGATCTATCGGTCAGATGGGGCCCATTTAACCCACGAGAGCTGGCCTGATTCAAAGAACTAATGGAGAAACTTATCTATTTGAAGTAGATATGGAAAAATTAGGTTACCTTGGTAAATTGGGAAAGTAATCTTAGAAGATATGTAATCTGATAAGATTTGAATTTGTAATCTAGGAGATTATGTAAATCGCTTAATTTAAGATATGCTTCAATCTCATCTGTCGATGTAATTCGATCTATACAGTCGGTTTTAGGGGAGCTCAACTATTAATAAATGGCCTCCTCCTTAGTTGTAGGTTGTCCATTGTATTACATTCTTTAGTTATGAATACTAAATTAAGAGCATTTACTCAAACAACTAACATGCATTGTTTTTTTTTTGTGTGTGTGTGTTTATTCTGTTCTTTTGAGCATTCTTTTGCCTTGAGTTGCTTCCACTATATAAATTGGTGCATTGGAGGAATTCTACAAGAATTCTCACTTTGCAAGAGTTAGGTTGACTTAGGTGGATTTGAAGTGAAGGAATCGCCTGAGGCCACATAGATTCTGAGACTGAAAGTCTAGCCCCGTGACATTTTCACATGATTTCTCTAACAATTCGAACTTGGGTTTACTCTTTCAAGATTGTTTGCACTTCAACTCCCTTTTTCAATCTTTGCTATTTTGTTAGACTTGTAGAAACACTAATTGTAACATCCTGAATTTTTGGGCCTATGCGTTTAATGGGTGAATATGTTTAATGTGTTAATTTAAGTGTTAGGGGTCCAAATTGGGCTCAGGATGTGGTCGAGGCCTTGATTAAATATTCTGTTTAGATACTCTAGGGCTTAAAATAAAGTCTTGGTAGTTTAAATGACGTAATGGGCTTGTGGCCCAGTGGCAAAATGGTGCCACTAAGAGGGAAGGGAGTTGGCGTCAATGGCAAAGGAGGAGGCCCAAGTTTGGCCGCATGTAGTCCATGTAATTGGGCCATTTTCGGCACATAAAGGAGGAGTAGGTTGGACGGCAATAGGGCTTAAAAATAGGAATTATTTAATGAGATAATAAGGTGGATAATGTGCTGATAAAAGAAGGAAGAGTTGGTGCTGTCTAGGTTTCTTCTGGAGATGTGGATAGATTAAGATAAAGGAGAAAAGATAGGATTTATCTGTAAGGCTAGGTGGTGGCCGAAATTTTGACTCACGAAGGGGAGGAGAAATCAATTTCTGATTGGGCAAAGGGTGCCGAATTTTCCCCTTTTATTTGCTTAATATTTAGTTATCAGAAAGGGCATTTTCGGGTTTTGATAGGTAGGTGCCAAAATTTCTATAAATAGGGGGATAGCTCATCAATTCCGGCATTTGGAACCCTATTCTTTTCCTCTCTTCCTGTGCCAAAATCCTCAGTCTCCCTCTGTAATTTCTTTTCTTTTGATTTCTTCAAAAGCCGAAATCTCTCAATCTTAACATCTTTTCTTTCAAAACTGAAAATCACCACCTCCCTCACCGTTTCTTCTTTCTTTGAAAATTTCCTTTTAGCCGAACCTTCTGATCCACATTGTTATTCTTCTCCCATTCACTAAAACTCGAAACTCCTCTAAAAGCTGAAAAACACATCTAGTTCATCTTTTCAGGATTTTCTTAAAAGCTGAAGTTCCTAGATCTATACTCTTCTACGCTTCGATCTTCTTCTGGGATTGCCGAATCTTTCTGCAATGGGGTAGCCGAAATCATCTGTAGAGGTAAATGTCGATTTGTGTATTCTTTTCCGGCTTTTAGAGGTCTTAGCCGAATGGCTATATGGTTAACTAATCGGGTGTTTTCTATCGTTTGCGGCATTCCGGGATTTGAAGGGGATTCAATCGCTTAGATTTCTAAGCCAGAGTTCAGTAGCACTCGGATCGTATTGCTTTCGGGATTTCAAGGTAAGGAGATCTGTTATTTTTAAACGTATAAATTCGGGTAAACACTAACCTTTGGCCGAACATAGGAGAGGCCTTATCTTCGCGTTCTTCCGGCTTTTGAGCAAAGTTGTAGACAAAGGATAGTAGATCTGATTAGTGAGGGTATCGACATAGAGAGCAGTACTATGTGTTATCAGGTGTGTAACACTCTCACACCATTTAGATTGCTTGATTAGTATGCATATAAACCTATTATATTCTGTATATTCTGTTAAATGCCGAAATACCGGCATGGCTGTTGAAAACCTGAAAAAGGGTAAAGGCGAATCACCAGGTTAGTGATCTCTGTCATTCTAAAGTGAATGTTTCTGTTGAGATGATATGTTTTATATGTATGCATGAGGTTGGGTGAGTGATGAAAGGGGAAGTGTTCTGTTGTAGTGGCTTTTGCCATGATCTGTTGTAGTGGCTTTTGCCATAATCTGTTGTAGTGGCTAATGCCATGATCTGTTGTAGTGGCTATTGCCATGATCTGACGATGAGCAGCTATCTGCAGCATGACTGCCATCGATGGTGTGTAGCGGTGTGGGTTGATTGTAGAAATCCCCAATGGTGTGATTGGCAGGTACGGGTGGTGTGTAGCGGATGGAAACCTAGGATTGGGTTGGGCTTTGCATATTTTCTAATATATTATATTCTGTTATCTGTTCTGTGGGACTAAGGCCCAATCTGATGGTGCACGAGGGTTGCACACTGAGTCTCGCGACTCACCCTATTATTTAACATCTTTCAGGTAGCACCTAGTGCATTGGACTGGGTTGGAGAGGAGCGCAAGTTGGCCATGCGAGGGATTATTTTGATTCAGCAAAAGACTTTACTAGTTTATTTATTTTTAATATTTTTAATTAGTGGGTTTAAATTTCGTTGTAATAAGGCCATGGGCCACTAGTTTCATATTTTCGTTTGTTTTGGGCTTTTATTATTACTAGACATTTACATTTTACGTTTTAATTAAGTTAAGGCATGAGTCAAATTTTGGTTTTTAATCCACTAAGGCATAAATATAAAATGTATATCTTTTACACATTACCCAACCATTTAGTTTTCTCGAACAAAATGTTAAACTCAAGAAAAATATTTTTCGCAATCGCGACATCTTTTAAAATCTCCCTAAGTGACATGCCAGATTCGGTCATGATGTCTGGTTCAGGTTTGGGGTGTTACACTAATAGAACAGTTCAATCTTTGGCAAGGCAACTCTATTGCAAGCGAGCTACGTGGAGCATATGGTACTTGTGCTTTTTATTCTTGTTTTCTATCATTTGATTGTTCCATTATCTTGAGAGAGAGGAGTTAAGATTGATTATACTTGAGTAAGCATATTGGCTTGAGTCTTCAAGTACTCTCCTTTCTTTTATTTTTTAGGTTTAGTAGAATTTTATAATTACTTAAAAATATAATTCCAAAATTTAATAACAAATGACAAAATAGAGCTGGCGAACATAATTCTTGAACATTTTTTTTTTGAACAAATTCTTGAACAATTAAGCAAGCATTTCTTGTGTGTAAAAGCATTTACATACATTGATCAATCAAATTGACTTTATAACACCAAAAAATGAAAATGAAACAATGGTCTCCCTTTTCCCCCATCTAACTTGGTATTAACAACCAATTTGATTATCACACCTTAACCACGTATAAAATGATTAAACCATATATATAGTACTCAATACTAAATGATAATCTCCTTGTTAATAAGAATTAGGATTTAGAAGAAGCAATATTTGCCACCCTAGGCACATGAACAGGAAACTCATCAATCTCATCAATCCAAGGGCTTTTCTCCTTAGCTGGATTGATGGTCTTCAATGCCTTCCAAACTGCACTGTTGCACTTAAATCCTGACCCGAAAGCAATCTGCCATGTCCTATCACCTTTTCTGATTCTTCCTTTGGCTTCAGAGTAAGCTAATTCATACCACAAAGAACTGCTTGAAGTGTTCCCAAATCTGTAAAGCGTCATTCTCGATGGCTCCATGTGCCAATCTGTAAGGTCAAGGTTTTTTTCAAGCTCATCTAGCACGGCTCTCCCACCTGCATGAATGCAAAAATGTTCGAATGCCAACTTGAAATCTGGGATATAGGGTTTTATCTTCATCTTCAACACTTTCCTTGCCACTAACGTGACGAAAAACAGGAGTTGCTCCGACATGGGAAGAACTAGTGGCCCCAGAGTGGTGATGTTGGTTTTAAGGGCTTCTCCGGCGACAGCCATGAGGTCTTTCGAGAGGGAAATGCCGATTCTTTTGGTGTCGTCCTCACGTTGGAAGACGCAGTTGTAGCATTTGTCATCATCACCTTTGTGCGTGCGTACGGTGTGAATGAATTGGTATTTGGAGCGGTGGCGATCGGATGAGCGGTTGGAGAGAAGGATTGCGGCACCGCCCATGCGGAAGAGGCAATTTGAGACGAGCATAGATCGGTCGTTGCCGAAGTACCAGTTGAGAGTAATGTTCTCCATGCTTACCACTAAGGCATAAGAGTTGGGGTGCACCTATATTTCCAACGAAATATTCAATTGTCATATCGTGATTTTAGCGCTTTTTTTTTTTTTTTTTCATGTTTTATCACATTCAACAGAATAAGTATATATGTTATGATAAAAGTACATCCATAATAATAATTTACACTAAAATGAACTGAATGATAATATTGGAAACTAGCGAAAGATCATCCTACCAAATAAGTTCCAATTAAATGGAGGCAAACCATGTGTAAGATACAGGTGGAATTTAGTGGCAGTACCTATTGATTTTTAATTGATTGAAGCAAACTGTCATGTCCTTTAAGAGGCTTACTTCTCCTAATAAAATCAACTGCTGCCGTCCTTTATTAATGTGCCTCACCTAATTATTCAATTGCCACCTTTAATGTATTGTTTGTTGTTTACCTTTAGTTTGAGTTATATTCGATTATCTTAAAAATTTTAAGAAACGGAACAATAATTAATATTTTTTATATTTTTGACAGAATGACATAAAAATAATAAATAATTTATTTGACATTTGATCTCTAGGTAATTTCTATCTCTAGGCCTTTGGAAAAAAATTACAACCCACCATCAATTTAATAAAATTGTCTATTAAATCCAGCAAGGTTTCTAAATTACCTAAGGCTTCAAAAAGTTTTAATGATAAGGGCTCATTCATAATAAAAAATACTTGGATATTATAGTTACCTAAGGATTGAAATAAAAAGCATGTGGCAGTGTTAATGTCTCTCGGTTCCATAGATAATGAATTTAATGATCCTTAAAAGGTATACGATATTCAAGTATTATAAAATTATCGAAAAATTTTGCTCTATTATCCTAGATCTTATTGGAATTCAATACTAATATGTATTTAAAAATTTTAAGCGAAAAAAATACGAGATGCTAAATAATATGTGATTTAAGTGGGATACGTTAGATTTTTTTTTTTTTAAATACACGAGGATTAAAAATACTTGATTTAAAAATTTTAATTCGATTAATATCAATATTATTATCACTAAAAATTATTATAATTATAAATATATTAATCTTCTATTTAAAGATTGAGAAAGAATTATATAAAGATTATAAAGGAATTAATAATTCTAAGCGTATAAAAGAAAAACAGCTTCAAAAAGAAGTTAAAAACGATAAAGAACAAGAACATATACTACCTGCAGCAGCTGTTTAGCAAGGTCTACAGAAATGAGCCCAGTACTGCACCCCATTCCACCAAGATTATAACTCAAAATGTTGCCTCTAAGGTTGTATCTGTTGACAACCATGGCAGAAAGAGATGGTGTAGGATTGAACAAGCTACAATTCACCACAAGAATCCCTATATCCTTTGCCTTAACACCAGTTTTGTCCAAGAGTTCATCAATAGCTCCAAACATCACTGTCTCGGCCTCCTTCCTGGCTTCCGCCATGCAAGGGTTGGGTGGGACGCGCATCACTGCCTCAGGCAAGTATGTCTTTTGTCCCAACCCAGACCTCTCCAGGATTTTCTTCTGAAAGGCTAAGTTCTCTTCGGTGAAGCTACCAGTGAGACCAGATCTCTCCATGAAGATCTCCCTGGTGCAAATACGATCAGCTTCAGGCTTGTAACAAGCGAAATTCACTAAGTAAACTTTCCTTGGCCAGCTCATGAAGTAAAGTGTGGCCAAGAAAACTAAAAGACCGGAACATAGGGTTACTGAAACGAGATTGAACTTGATTTGGTCCCATAGTCGAACAAAATCTAGGAGAGTAAGTGGGGAAAGATGAACTGAAGCAATGCCTAGGAGAGGTACCAACATCAAATACATAGCGTTAGAGATAACGTAATGGTAGCCAAGCTTCACATATTTTAGCCTTACTGAAAGAAGAAAGTTTGGGAGATTGTTGTTTGATCTTCTTCCTTCTGATGATGAAGCTGTTTGAACCTTTACGGGCTCAACATTCCTTCTTTGCTTACTCTCTTCTGCCATTTTCTTTTCTTTTTTTAGCTACAAATCCAACTCAATTTGAAGTTTAAAGAAAAACCCAAATCGAAAACGGTGAAATCAAGGAAACAAAACTTTGGTATAAAGAGGTGAACAAAAGTGGTAGTTTATTTTTCGATGTTAAATTTGCTAAGAAAATGAAGGAAAAAAAGTACGAAAAGTGCTGACGAGTTAAATTGTGGGAAGAATTTGGAGCTATTTAAAGGGGAAGAGTGAGAGATGGGAGGATGCAACTACCCCAACGAACCTTAATTGTTAACCTCCCCTGACATATTTGGTTAGTATTTAATAAATGGACAGAAAATAATTTCTTAAAAAAATATACCAGGTCTCTTTTTTCTTAAAAAAATATTTTTAATATTTTATTATATTTTAATAGGATATTTATCAATTCTTTTAACCTTAGTTAGAGAGTTAGAGAGTTAGTGTATCACATATTTTTTGTATATTGATATTACCTATTAAAAATATAATTACCTCTATTCATAATTAATTTTTTAATGATACCGTTGGAATTTATATCAAATACGTGCCTTGTATATTAATATACTAATATAGTTTTATTACGTTTGGTTTGAATACATGGGAGAAAAAGAGGGTTGACATGTCCAACGAATTAGAATATAGTATTTTGCACGATAGCATTTGTTGGTGAACAAATTAGTTCACCCAATTCAAAAGGCATATGGTAGTAGAAGACATCCCTTGAACCCGGAACTGGGTTTATCAACTGTTTAATTGGGAAGTTAATATTTCTATTTTAATTACTGTATTTTATAAATTTTGAAAAGTTAATGGTGACATAAAAATTATAATTTTGATAATTTATATATAAGAAATTCTCAAAAAAATTAAAACAAATTCTTTTTGAAAAAAAAAAATTAGGAAAAATCAACTGTTGAAATTTCTGTATTTACTAACAATTAAATTAACTTCTTAGTTTTGGTAAAACAAGAAGACCAAATTTAAATAAATTAAAATAGAAAAATTAAATTCCTAACTTTTATAAATTGAGAAGATGAAATTCTTGACCGAAATTCATTCATATTTCATTTTTATAAAAATTTGATAAAGTTTGAATTTTAATATTTGTAATATGCTTAAATACGCTAAAAAGGTTTTAAATATATCAAATTTATAAAAATGATAAGATTTTCTTTTTTACATAAGGAAGGCTACAACCTTAAGGTACAAAATCATTGCAAAATATGTCTACTTACCGTAAATCCTTGCCTGCCGTTCATACGAAATACCCACAGGAGGTCTATTGAGTTGACTCTATTTCCGGTTTCAACATAAAATTAGCAACGGAGTTAGCCTCTCTAAACATTCTTCGTAATTTGTCCTCACAATTTCTTCAGCACAAGGACCCAATTCTTCTTGCTAAAGTTGGGATTCCTACATCATTATTTACCTCATTGATCAATTTGACGAATTCAAGGTTGCCATGTTTAACAATCTAGCAACACTAAATTTGTAAAATGAAGGTTCATATAATTCTAGTCTCTCAAAGCACCAGAAAGGAAACTATCCCACTCATTTCTCAGAACCAGGTTTCTCTATGTAACATTGCTAATAATGCAAATCACGAATAATATGCATTAACGTTTCTTGACAGCCTCCATCCGTCATGCGTCTTCTACACCTCTTCTATTGGTTAAGAGTCGTTCCTTGAGTACTAACCCTAGAATACAATAATCATCCCAAAACCAAGTATTAATGTCTCGTTTGATTACTAATGTAATAATATGAGAAAAAAATTATTTATTACATATGTATTATAATAGTTAGATATAAAATAAAAAATACTTAATACAAATTTAAATTTGAAATTAGAAAGATGAGTAATGACTCTTGTAAAAAATAAGACCTCTTCAAAATAAGCAAAAAAAAAAAAAAAAAAAAGAAAAAGTTCTTCTATTTTCCCAAAACTTGTCATGTGCAAGGCTAAAAATTATCATTTAAAAATAGTTTATAAAACATGGTGAATAAATGATACTCCTACCAAATGTAGCATAAGCCCAATACTAATCGACCAATACAATTCCTCTTTCAGATTTGCACAAACTTTTTATAAGGACCTCTAAATGTAAAAGCAATTTAGGCTGTCATTAGTTAATGCACATCCCACACTAATTTCTCTTTTACTCCACCATACACATGTAACACCCCTCACCAAACTCGATCATCGGGTCCGAGCTACAAGAAGCCACAACCGTCACCAGAGCAACTACATGAAATTTTGCAACATTCAATAATTCCTACTCGTAACTAACTATCATTCACATCCAAATTATGTTGCACAATCATTTATGGGTCCGACACGAGCCTACAAAAGCTCTTTTGCTAACACGAGCATGAATTAGGATCAAATTGTAAAGTTTTAAAATTTTTGGGCCAACGTTGTGACTTCATAATTTCCTCGTTGCAACCACATCAACTCAATGAGTTACGCTACAACGTCAAACCTCTTCATGTCACGACACCACTCACTTTCGGACGAAGTTGCAATGTCAAAGTTTCCTGGTCGCAATGTTGCCCCTGTTTATGGTAAAATACACATTTTTTGTACCTATTCAATAGTTTCCAACCAAATCATATGTTCACATTCAATCATTTACCACATCTACCTATGCCAAATCACGACAAAACCTATTAAAGCAAGTTTATAACATTTAAATACAACCATTTAACATGGCATTCAATACATGTTCATCATTTAAACTCAATCAATCCATTTGTTGACGAAAGTATATCAAATAAGTTATTCAAGTTTATCGCAAGTTTACCTATATATATCCTTTTGTACACCATGGACCTATAAGACTTTAATTTGAGCTAAAACAAAACATACATCAACTGTAGTTCCAAGCATAACATTCAAATATGCCAATTCCAGCCATTCATCAACTTAGTTACCCTATTTACCTCATTTTGTATTTTTTTCCACATACTAAAACATACAAGCTTATATCATCACTCATTCTAGCATGAAACATGATCAATGCCATACATTTATCAAATCACAAGGAAAACATATTACAAAAAGATGAGCTATGTCACAATTACACTAAGCTGCCCCTATATACATGCCACAAAATTTTGACCCAAAAGAACATAATTCTACCGTCTTTTGATAACGTGTGCTTTATGCTGATCCAGCTCGGCAAGTTCCGCAAGGTAATGATCTACAAGAAAAGGAAATAACTAAAGTAAGCATTTAGAATTCTTAGTAAGTTCAATTGGAAAAAAATACTATGCTTACCTTGTACTTAATTAAGCATAAAAGCAAACCTTAGTTTTGACATAATGTTGGCTAGTACAAGGCATTAAAACATCAACAAGGTGAGCTTAAACAATGTACAAGATCATAAAATGCTACATGTAGCTTAAGCATATCAATTTATATTACTTTATTATACCTATCACAATGACATAATAAATTAACAATCATAAATCTATACCAAGAATACATGAATCAAGACAATCACATTTCTCTACCATCAATTATATGAATGTATCAATTACAACCATATGCATTTAATAACAATACAAATTTGATTACCAAATCCATTTCATCCTCTTTTTAGGTTTCCAAGTTCACTATATCGTTTCGCCCGATGAATCCTAGTAAAACGAACTCGGATACATGGGTAAACTACACCACACCAAGTTGCTTGTCCAAGCTGAATATATATAAATATCAAGTTACTCGTCTGGGCTAAACCTATATCATGTCACATCACATTACTCAACTGAGCTAAAATTGTGTCACATAATACTTGAGAATCCTCAACAAATGTTAGATCCCATTAACATCTATGATAATCCCCATACAAGTGTGCACAAGAACCTATTGACATGCCAAATGTTTCATAACCTTTTAATAAGTTTGAACATGCCTTAATTTCACATATTAAAATATCATCCCTGTAATTATCCATATTTTATATTATGCCCTCGATATGGTCACATGTTTTAATTACATGCTCTGTACACATTCAGACTTTCACATTTGTACCCTGTACTATTTCATAATAATCAAATATTACACAACATTTCAATTCAATCCATACTAGTTGTACATGCCAAAATCACAAATGTTCTAATTTTGTACTAACATATATAAATAGAATTAAATACAAAATAACACATAACATGAAATAAAATAGTAAGTTTCATATGAACTTACCTATTCAAAATGTAAAAAGAGTGGATTACTTCAGGGACTAATATGTAACTTTTGCTTTTTCCCTATTAGCTTCACTTTGGTCCAAATTTTGATCTGTACAATTATTTTTATATAACCAATTAATACCAAACATTTTCATATTATGCTATGATATAAATGAACCTATATGAACTCATTTTTCAATATCCCTAAATTTTTACATTTTATTCAATTTAGTCCCTGAACCTGGGAGAAGCATAGCTTTTGATTTCGAGCTTTGAATTAAAATCTAATTTCATGTATTTTCATTAGGACCCTATAGTTTATATTTTTAACATAATTTCATGACATATTTTACATTTATTCAATTTGTTCCCTAATGTAACAAAGTTAATTGACAAACTAAATAACTTTACAATCTAGTCTTTTTCATAATATAAGCTTAAAATCTTTCCATTTCAAGCCTAATTCTTCAAGAAATCAAAAATTGGAATTTTTTAAAACTTTAACAGTTTTACAAATTGGTACACGGGCTAGCTAAATCAAGCTTTCATGACCTCAAATTTATAAAAATTACAAGTGAATGACTTGAATTTCATACCTAATTGAATAGCCAAATGATTTAGCTTCAAAAATGGTTTTCTTTCTTTCTTTCTTTCTAGGTTCAAATAGGTATGAAGGATGAACGAGATGACCATTTCTCTTTCTTTCCACTCATTTTCTTATTTATAGCTTAATTAAAAATTAATTAACTTAACTAATCATGTTTACTTTAGTTTAACTAATCATTGAAATCATTTAATAAACATGTCATCATCATCATCCACTACCACTTAATTTAAAATAGTTTAATTACAGTTTTAACCTTTGGTTAATTGCTATGTCAGTCCCTAAGCCTTTTGTCAATTAAAAATCTATAGTGACTAAACTTTTATTATAACAACCCATTTTTTAGTGGTGCTGGAAATGATGGTTTCAAAACCCAATTCTCTGATGATCGAGTCCGTAAGTACTATTAATAAATATTTACGAGTCAATAGTGTTATATTGAATTTTGATCAGACAAATTCGTTAATTGAATAGTTAGTTAAGGTACAAGTGTTTTGACCCTAAAGTCTGTGGTGTCAAAAAATGAAGCATGCAGACCTCATTTTTGTACACCATGATTTTGAATCAGAAGAGAGGTTTCAAGAAATGACAGATCAATTATGACACCCCAAACTCGATCGGGACAGACCGACCTGAATTCAAAGCGTTGCATTAGCCACCTAAGCGACTCTCCAGCTAATGACCTCCCAAGACACACCCTGACCTTATAACACCTCAATCTTATCCATTTATTAGTTATTTATTAATGGAAAAGCAATTTGTGAACCAATTTTAAACTTTTTATAAGTAATTTAACCCGAATTTAGATCTATATATTTACCAACCCTCTTTTAGTCAATTTATGTAAGGCCTAAATATTTCAGCTTAATCCGAATTTATTTTCTATGTCTAATTCAAGTTTTATCATGAAGGACTAAATCGTAACAATTTCAAACTATCAATACTATACTCGAATATTAAATTGAGTGTGTTTCTAACAAATTTTATCAATTACAAGCCTAATCCAAAATTTTTATCAAGTTTCCTTATCATTTAAGGCTCTAATTAGACTTATCAAGTTACAAGACTAATTTGTAATTTAAACGAACTAGAGAACCTATTTAAAAAGACCAAAATTCAACCCCCTCAATAGTTCACTACAGTTGTTTTGTGCGAAAAAATCGATTTTAAACCTGATTTTGAGTATTTTAATGGCCAATTAAACCTAATTTAGCTAAAATTAAATATCATACATATTTATATACCTTCAATTGAATTTTTTAACACCAATTAAGCCTTAATTAAATAGAATTAAACATTCAATTTCATACATATCACCTACCGGTTAATTCAAACAAGTGGCGTACCTTAGTCGCTAGTAAACCACTCCATAGAAGCTTTATTTAAACAATGGTTAGTGTAAACATCATGCCTCACACACCGTGTTATCAATACCATGTTATCAAGCAACAATACACTGTAAATTATTTAATAATCAAACTCAAACATGTATATATGATATTATGAAACCATCGAAAATTAAAAATGTCCGATGTCCAAGTCCAATTACAACCAAAATTAAACTAAGTCCTAAAGGTTTCATAATACCCGATTAACATCTCTAAAATGTGTAACTAAATCTCTACCGAGTCTTAATCTGTTGGAACTCTCTTACTCAACTCCTTAGCTCCTCAATCCTATCTGTTAACTACATGAATATGAGGGTGTAAGCTTAAAAAGCTTGGTGATTGTTAATAAAACGATGAGTCAATTAGCACCCAAATCATGCTTAAATAGAAACCAATCAAATACAAATTTTTAGTCACAATATCAATCCATAATAGTTCAATGTCATATGCTCAACCATGTATCAAAAATCATAATTAGTCATGGCATAGAATCATCAATTTAGTATATAACAATTTATACATTTATATTGGCATATACAATCATGGCTTATTCTGGTGATCATACATCAGATAAATGAATCTCCTTACTCTCAATCAGAATCAGAATCAGTCCCGGATTGAGTGGACCAAGGCCACACGCTCCCTTATATCACCTCAAATCAGTCCCGTGGAATGGAGACACAAGTTCAACACTCCCTTTATCTACTCCAAATCAGTCCACCTAGAGCCTCATTGCTCACAAATAACATATCAATATGGTGAGTACTCACAAATCCTATGGCATGCTAACAATATCTAATGGATCAATCATGCTATAATGCCAATATAATCAATCAATCATAACATAATTTCAGTCAATAATGTGCTCAATTTAAAGCCAAAATGCATATGTGAATCATGTAACATAGCCATTTTAACATCAAATTAAATCTAGCATACCAATTTCTTATTATCAATGTTCATTTATCAATTGAAATATCAACATACCATGAACCAAAAACTCCATCATTTATCAATTGAAATATCAACATACCATGAACCAAAAACTCCAGCATACTTGCTTAGTTCACCATTATAATCAATCAAATCAAGCACATAAAATCACTAGATGCTCACTTACCAACACTTAACAAAAATTTCATCACTTAAAAATATATCAATAATATATCACTTAAACATGTATGATTTCTGACGATCTGAAGTTGCTTTCAAACTATCTTGGATCACTTTTAATTTTTCTTCAATTTCATGTATCAAATCAATCCTGTGAATCTTTTTCTCACTGAGTTCAGTCTAGTATAACGGAGTTCGACATTTACGACCATACAACATCGTGCCATCTTTATTTTCGACTGAAAACTGTTATTATACGCGAATTCAACCAACAGTAAATATTTCTCCCAGTTGCCTTCAAATTTTAAAACACAGCAACGAAACATATCCTTGAGAATTTGAATTACTCGCTCGAACTGGCCATTGGTCTGAGGGTGAAATGCAGTGCTAAAATGCAACCTCGTACCGAGAGCTTCTTGTAACTTTCTCCAAAATTGTGATGTAAACTGCGGATCTCTATCTGATATGATGGAAACTGGCTCCGTGTAATTTGACAATCTCAGATACATATAACTCAGCTAATCTACCAAGGGAGAAATTTGTACGTACCAAAATAAAATGTCCTGACTTTGTCAAACGATTAACAACAACCCATATGACATCTTTCTTTCTCAAAGATAGGGGTAAACCCAATACAAAATCTATAGTAACTTGATCCCATTTCCACTCCGATATCATCACTAGTTGTATCAATCTAGAAGGTACCTAATGTTCAGCTTTAACTTGCTGACATACTAAGTATCTAGATACAAATTCAGAAATCTCATGTTTCATTCTCGGCTACTAGTAAATTTTTTTTAAGGTATCGTGCATCTTATTACTTCCCAGATGAACAGATAAGCGACCACTATGAGCTTCGTGCAAAATTCTCAAAATAAGCTTTGGATTCTTAGGTACACAAATTCTATCTCTGAACAATAAGCAATCATTGGGTCCTATTTAAAATTCTGAATCAGAAGTTGACTTACACCGTGCCCATTTAGCTAGCAACTCGTTATCACATTTCTAAGCTTGGCAAATCTGCTGTAAAAACATCGGTCTAGTTTTCAACTCGGCTAAGATTTAACCATCGTCAGATAATGTCAGTTGCGTGTTCATCACTCACAGAGCCAATAAAGACTTTATACTCAGAGCATCAGCAACTACATTCGCTTTTCCCAGATGATAATCAATGATCAACTCATAATCTTTTAATAATTCGAGCCATTTGTGTTGTCTTAGATTTAAACCTTCTTAGATTCAAACTTTTCTGTGACATTAGATACTTCAAACTCTTATGATTGGTAAATATATGACATTTTTCATTGAAAAAATGGTGTCGCCAAATTTTTAACACAAACACAATAGTTCCCAACTTTAGGTCATGCGTCAGGTAATTCTTTTCATGCGGCTTTAATTGTCTAAAAGCATAAGCTATCATTTTGCCTTCCTGCATCAAAACACAGCCTAAACCATTTAAAGATACATCGCTGAAAATTACAAATTCTTTACTTGATTTAGGCTGAACCTGTAACACCCCTTACCCGTGTTCAACACTGGAACCGGATACGAGGCATTACCAAACTTAACTGACTTAAACTTACAATTTAGGCTATAAAATTTCATTCCAAACTTAAAAAATTTTCATTCATATACATAACATCCTTATTACGGGTCTATGAGACCCTAAACATACATTTGGAATGGTTCGGGACCAAACCGAAAACTTTTATGCACTTAGAATTTTTTTTACTAAAAACAGGACTACACGTCAGTGTGGAGTAATGGACACGCACGTATAGAATTTCACATACCCGTGTTCCACACCCGTGTCGATTTATTTCTCATTTCGAACCTACAGAGGTTTTCACAGGGTCGGACACACGCCCGTGTCTTTGGCCTGTGTTCTTCACACGGCCACGACATGCCCATGTCTTGGCCCGTGTACAGAAACCATAGCATTCTGTTTATGACGTCATCATCTCACTAAGGTCACACGGCCAAGGCACACGCCCGTGTCCTTAGATTGTGTGTCAAATTAAATTCCTAAATTCAGGTGCAGACTTCACACGGCCTGGGCACACGCCCATGTCCATGGCCGTGCCACCCACACGATTGAGGCACACGGTCGTGTCTCTGCCCATGTGTTTACTACGCATACTGACTTGTAAACCTAGCATGCAAGGGCACACACGACCAATCAACACGCCCATGGGGCTGACCGTGTGTCACACACGGCCTAGACACACGCCTGTGTGTCTACCGTGTGGACATTTGAAAGGCTATCTACCAAGCCAAATGCCACCCTACATCGCAACCATACTTACACCAATTCAATCCAACAAATATCAGAATTATAAAGCACTTATAAAGACTCAAGATAAAGATATCCATACAAGCATACACTTAATGAATTTCATCATCATTGAATATATATAAACTTGTCAAGTTTTGGCCCAATTCCAATGACCACTTACAAGATAAATTTGGTAACATAAATAGCCAACACTTTGGCTAACCAATATGACATAACAAAATGACCAAGTCCTATACATGCCATACTCAAAATGAATTTAACTTTGCTATACCAAAGAGTGGTCGATAGTGTGATTTTCGAACTCCGACGTTCCACGAATTCTCAAGCTAACTTGGCAATGCTACAAGGAAAAGAGAAATGAGAGGAGTAAGCATAAAGCTTAGTAAGTTTGCATGAAATAAATAGCAACATAAATCTCATAATGTCATCCATCCATTGCATTGGATAAAAACACAAGTCTTAAGCTAATTTCCATAACTTACTCATACTTGCTCTTATAAATTACATATCATGCCACATATCGTGAATCATTCTCAAGAATTACTCACATATACCTGTATCACTTCATCACTTAGTCTTAGCATTAATCTTATCTCTATCATGATCTTGACTATCTACCACATTGAATCACTTGGGATATTCAAGGATATATGATCATCCTCATTCACATAATTACGATGCCAATGGCACATCCCAGATGTGGTCTTACGTGGGGTCACTTCTAGATGCTGATGCCATATCCCCGATATGGTCTTGTACGGGATCTCATATTGATTATCGATGCCATATCCCAAATATGGTCTTATACGATTCCCATATTCGATGCCGACGCCATATCCCAAATATGGTCTGATACGAGATCTCCATTCGGTGCCAAGGCTATATCCCAAACATGGTCTTGTACTGGACCTTACCAATCTCATGTTTCGATGATCTTATTCTCTCATTTATTGAAGTCCAACCGGGACTTTCACATTACAATTCTCATCATTTTATCATTCAACATCATAACTCAATTTCATAGAAATATTATATAACATCACTAATATCAAACATTTAGAAACTTAATAACATGATGTTGAATTTATTGCACACAAACTTACCTCAATAGATTGTCGATCTAGTCTGATACTTTGCCCTTTCCTCGGTCGAGGTTAATTCTTCGGTCTTCTTGATCTATAATAACAATTTAGCTCATTTAATCGCCACATTAATAAATACACTTCAATAATCATAATTTTGGCAAAATTACTATTTTGCCCTTAAGCTTTCACAAAATGACCGTTTTACCCCTAGGCTCGAAAATCAATTCTAATTAAATTTTTTTCTTTAACGAGCCTAGGTGAACATTTATTACTCTTCTGGAAGCCCTCAATACTCATTATTTCCCACATTTACCACATATTCCACAACCTTTACAAAAAAGGTCCTTTTGGTGTTTTCATGGTAACACCTTTCACAAAAGTTGTTTATTAATCAAATATGACTCATTTTCTTCCATAAGAATGCAACAAACAACATACATGCTCACATTGTAAAACTCTAAACTTTCAACCATTTTGCAAAATAGTCCCCTCTATAGCTAGCTTAAGCTTTAGGGGTTCCAAAAGTACAAAAATTATCAACCAAAAATCACTAAGATCACTTACTTGTAGAGATTGAAATGGCTGAAAATATTCAAGCTTCTAAACCCCTTCTATTTCTGAAATTTTTGGTGGTAAGAAGAAGAAGGAAAAAGATGATATCTTTTCTTTCTTTATTTTTCTCTTATTTTACTCATAAATTACCTAACACCACCAAAACATTGACTAAATTAATCCTCTTGTCCCCCTATGGCTGACTATGGCCTTTAAAAAGGCCTAATTTCACATTAAGGGCTTCCAATTAAAATTCTATAGTTAATTGGTACCTCTATCTTGTAAACTAAGACTTTCGCACTTAATGCGATTTAGTCCTTTTTCTTAATTAAGCATGCACCTATATAATAATGCTCTATCTCATAAAATAACATAAAAATAATTTCTTTATCTTCGGATTAGTGATTTCGAAACCACTATTCTGACTAGCCCCTAAATCGGGCTGTTACAGAACCAGAATGGGTGCGTCGGTCAATAGTGCTTTCAACAAATTGAAACGTTGTTGACACTTGTCGGCCCATTCAAGTTTCACATCTTTCTGTAATAGTTGTGTCATCGATGTAGCTATCATCGAGACCCCTTTGACAAATCTTCTGTAAAAACCAGCTAATCCCAGAAAACTTCTAGCTTTGAATACGTTCCTCGATGGTTTCGAATCAACAACTATTGAAATTTTACTCGGATCCATTTTGATGCCTTCAGCTGATAATATAAGTCCCAAAAAAACATACTTCTATGAGCCAAAACTCACATTTGCTAAATTTAGCAAAAAATTATTTATCTCGCAAGGTTTGCAACACAATTCTTAAATGTTCAGCATGCTCGGACTCGTCTTGTGAATATATCATAATGTCGTCAAAAAATACCACAACAAATCTATCTAAATATGGCCTGAAGTTTCTTTTCATCAAATCCATAATAACTGCGAGTGCATTAGTTAAACCAAACGGCATTACAAGAAATTCATAGTGTTTGTACCTAGTTCTGAATTCAGTTTTCGGCACATCCAAATCTTTAACTCGTAGCTGATAGTAGCTAGAATGAAGATCAGCCTTCGAGAATATGTGGCACCTTTGAACTGATCAAACAAATAGTCAATTCGAGGCAGTGGATACTTATTATTGATTGTAACCGTGTTAAGCTACAAGTAATCAATACATAATCTCATCGATCCATCCTTTTTTTTAACAAACAGAACCAATGCACCCCCAAGGTGAAAACTGGGTCTAACAAAACCCCTATTTATCAATTCTTACAGTTGTGCTTTCAACTTTTTCAACTCAGTAGGAGCCATTTTGTAAGGTGCTATCGATATTATTGATGTCCTCGGTTCTAATTCAATAGCAAAATCAACCTCTCTGATCGGCAATAATCGAAGTAACTCCTCTGGAAACACATCAGGATACTCACAAACCACTGTCACTAATTCAAGCTTCGATTCAGACCCTTTAGAATCCAATACATAAGCAAGGTAAGCATTGCAACCATTTCTCACATATTTCTACGCTACCATAGCCAAAATAACAATAGGCAACCCACTCGAACTATCTGATTCGATACGAAGCGTCTCTCCATTCTAACATTTCAATACAATAAGCTTCCATCTACAGTTTACAATAGCACCGTGTGGAGTTAGCCAATCCATGCCCAAAATCACATCAAATTCATCAAACGATAATAGCATCAAATCAGCCGAAAAATTGTAACCCCGAGTCATCAAAGGACAATTCTTGCAAACTTTATCAACTAGCACATACTGACCTAGGGGGTTCGACACTTTAACCATGAATTCAGTGGACTCAACAGGTAAATTCTTACCAGATACTAAATTCGTGCAAACATACAAATGGGTTGATCTCGGATCAATCAAAGCAATAACATTAGTATTAAAAATAAAGAAAGCACCAGTAATAACACCTGGCATAGAAGTATCCTCTCATGCACGAATAGCATAAGTCCTAGCTTGTAATAGCTCATTTTTTAGTGGTATTGGAAATAGTGGTTTTGGGGCCACCAAATTCGACAGTAAGTTCGTAAATATAATTATTTAATGTTTATGAGTCAAATATGATTTTAAAAAGGTTTTTGAATTGATAATTTATATTATATACGTAATTTATTAAGTTCAAGTGGTAAGACTCTAAGGTCAAGTGGTTTTAGAAAATGGGGTATCGAGACCTTGTTTCTATAAACTGAGCTGTAAATATTTTTATAAATATTTAAAAAGTGTCATTAAGGTGGTCTTAAATTTTTATTGAAAAATTTTAACGTTTCGATGGTTAATTAATTAAAAAGGACTAAATTGTAAAAGATGTAAAATTGATCACTATTTGATATGAGTGATTAAATGGTTAATTGAATAAAGGAAAAGGGACTTAAATTGCAATTAAACCATGTTCAAAGTTTCCAAGCGGTGGTGTTATGATTGAACACTCTAGCTTTTGGATTAATTGTTCTTTTAGTCCTAATTAGTTTAAGATTAAATTGTAAATAAGTTTATTTAGTTAGAATTTAATTTAATTAATGGACCAATTGTGAAATTAAACCTTCCTTTGATGGTAGTTATGCCATATATTTATGTGATGGACAAATATGGACATGACTTTGGTGTTTTATTTATTTATTAACCAAGGGTAAAATGGTAATTTGATAATTAATTAAAATAAAATAAAAACAAAAGGCTAAATTCTTATCATCTTTTTTGTTTTCATCTTCAACAACACGAATGCCCATGGAAGCATGAAGCTAAGTTTCGTCCATGGTGAAATTTCATGCATGTAAGTATGATTTAGCCCCGTTTCTTGTAATTTTTATGTTTTTGAGATCGTTGCAACTAGGTCCAGCTAACTTGTACCTTTAATTTTGAAATTTTTAAAGATTGTGAATGTTGTCATTGATGAATATATGTGATTTTAGTTATTAAATGATGAATTTGAGATGTTGGTTGATATTTAAAAGTATTTTGTTAAGTAATTTTTATGAATTTTCTGATTAGGGACTAAATTGTTAAAATAGTAAAAGTATAAGGATTTGTTGTTAAATTTTGAATGCATGGGATGTTTTGGATACCATGAACATTCAGCTAAGCTCAATTTTGGGTAAAAATGGTTAATTTTCATGTTTTAGGTTGAGGGACTAAATTGAATAAAAGTAAAACTTTAGGGGCAATTTTGTAAAAAAGTCAAAAATGACCAAATTGCATGAAATGAATTTTTTTTATTTTCTAAATTAATATATTGTATGAAATTATTAATTTAGATCAAGATCGAGTGAAAAATCAGGGAAAATGGAAAATTACCAAAATGCCCCTAAACTTTGGTATTTCTGTAATTTAGCAGGTAAGTTCGTATGAACTGTATTCTGTATAACTTTGCTTAAATTGAATGTTAATATGTGATTATATTGTGATTTAATATATATATGTGTTAGTATGCAATTTACCGTGTTATGAAATGACGTAAATCCAACGACGTACGACGATTACCGAGCCCTGTTTGAACCTTAGGAATTTGTAGGATACAAATGACATGTCATTAGGGTTTACATGATTTGGGTTTTGGTCCTGGACGTCCTACCGATGGCTGAGGTCTGGCATATGTTACGAATACTCCACAACTCGTGTGAGCAGCATCGTGTAGCTACGTTTCAACCCATAGCTCGTGTGAGCAGGTCCATTTTCACAGCTCGTGTGAGCATTTTGATTCACAGCTCATGTAAGCATACATGTATAGGAATTAACAGATTAAAGTTTTATGAGTTAGCCCAGTATGTGTGAGCTATCCCGGGTATCCAACGGTATTCGAAATAGTTCAACGGGCATTATTCAGATATGACGTGGTAAGAGTTCGATATGAACTAAGATATAGATACATGTGGATTTAATTGAAATGGTATTACATGGTATATTGAAAGTGAAATGGATGATATATGTATATGATACATGAATAAATGTTGTGTTCATCCATGTTTATAATGCTTATGTTATATGTTTATTTGGCTAACATATTTAGTGTACATGCTTAGGCTTTGGCCAAGTTGTGGATGGATTATGCCACGTTAAACTTATAAGTTATGTAGTGAAATAGTAAGTGCCTAAATAGAAATATGCTTGTGATCATGAAAGGGTGGTAAGGTTTAAATTATGTAATTTCTATTGAAATGGCTTATCATGTGGTTAGTTCCAAAAAGAATTACGTTTAAATGCACTAGCTTGTGGTTATGGTTGAATGATATGTTTATGTCTCGGGTGATATGCATATGAAATGGGTGTGGAAAGGTAGTGAAATAGTAAGTTCATACTTGAAGTGTAAAATGATGAAAAAGGGAATGATGAGTTGAATTGATGTTGTTATTTAAGCTAAAGATAGTAAATGCAATGGAAAGTAATGAAATGCAAATGAAAATGAAAATAAGAAAATTTGAAAGGGTTTAAAGTTTTATAAAATCCTACTATGCTAGGGATGATATGTATATGTGATGTTGTGGATTCATTCACTTTGTGAGTTGTTGAATATGGTTTCATGAATCTTGCGGTATTGGTATAGGATTATCTTTGATATGTATAAATTTCATATTTGAAATGGATTGATATGATTAAAGTTTATACGAGCTTACTAAGCATTCATTGCTTACGTATTGTTTTTCCTTTACCTTACAGATTATCGGAAGCTCAATCGGGTTGGAAGCTCGTCGACAATCTATCACACTATCCAGCGATTATATCAGTAGATTTTAATGTCTTGGTTAAGGTTATAATGGCATGTTTAGGTGGAGTATGTCTAATGTTTAATTAATGAGTTTGGTATATATGTATATGTCATTTTGGTTGATGTTTTAGCCATTATGTTTTGGCTTGTAGATTTGGTACTTTGAATGGTTAATATGTTGATATATGTATGTGGTCTTATGATGGAAGTTCAACATGTTCATGTTGGTATGAAAATGTAGTTGTCATATATGATTATTGACGCTAATTATTAAATGGTAAATTGGTATATTTGAATGTGAATTTGATATGTGAACAAAGTGGTAAGTTATAACATAAGTTTAGTTATAAGTTAGTCGAACTTTTGTCCAATTTATGTATATGGATATACATGTTTAATGGTTGTGATTGAGGTGCCTTTTCGGCACATTGGTTGTTTGCTTATGTACCTTGATTGGATAGCTTGTTATAGCATGGTTTGTTGCACTTTGGGTGCTTGATTATATGTGGAAAATTGATGGTAGGTGGATGCATGTTTGGATGAGAAAAATAGCTTGAAAGTGACCTATTTTTCATCCACACGGGCAGAGACACGGGCGTGTGTCTCAACCGTGTGTGACACAAGGCCATGTGTCCCCTATAGCTTTCAAAGGGTTACAAGTCAGGCTGTTACACGGCCTAGCACACTTCCGTGTGACCCCTACATTTTGAAAATTTTCATCCTTTCCCTAAAATTTCTATATGTTTCCAATTTAGTCCCAATTTGTTTCAAATGTGTTTTTAGGGCCTCGATGGCTCGAATGAGGGAAAATATGTATGTTATTTATTGACTTTACTATGATTGATGTTGAGATATTAAATGATTAAAATTTTTGATAGTCTTGAAATGTAAACTTTGGTAATGCTCTGTAACCCTATTCTGGTGAAGGATACGGGTTAGGGGTGTTACTGTAACACCCCAAACCCGGCCCAAATGTTTCGACCAGATCTGGTATGCTACGGGTTGTACGTTGAAAACTTTTGCTTTGTTGGTTTTGGAAATCGTAAGTTAATTAGACAATATTTGAATAAATAAGTGACATTAAAAAAAAACCTTGTATTATTATTATCTAGTATAAATAAACCCCTGACATAATTTCATAAGTTGCAAATATTAAAAACTACTTAGGCGAATATAAACTATGGGGCCTTATTACCTAAATATTCCCAAAATAAAATTTAAAGGAAAAACCAAAAATAATCTATAGAAATAAAAACTTGATGGCCCCTCGAGTCCGTCTCGGCTCCCATGTCCACGATCTACTGCTCATCTGAAAAGTTAGGGAAAATAATAGGGTGAGTCACCAAGACTCAGTGTGTAAATCCCGAAAACACATAAAAGGCTTGGGCCCATAAACACATTATGAGCCCGGGCCCATATACAATGGCAACAATCATAATTACATGATATATAATAATTGATGCATAGCCCAACCCATCCTAGAATTCCATCCTCTACATACCAACTCGTACCAACCATCACACCTTGGGGATTTCTACAATCAACCCTCCATCCGCTACACACCATAACGACAGCCGTACTGCCTATTCCTGTTATTCAGGAATCATTAAACGTGGCATAGCCACCGATCACTATGTGACCTCATAATATAACGTGGCTCAGACACCGATCGCCATACGACCTTAATAATACATCGTAGCATCTCGACAGCTAGCTGCCTGTCATAAAGACCGATCACTATGTGACCTATGTGGCAAAGCCACCGATCGCTATGCAACCTTCTTCCCCTTCATCATATCAAAATCCCACCCCATGCATACACACATAAAGGAAACATCATACAGGCTTTCATATATATATATCAATACACATAAAGATTTCTATGATTACATATCTGCCATCCTTGCCTAACCCTTTTAGGGTTTTATTCGACTGTCTACACAGCCACTTTCCGGCTTTTTAGCCCATAACACATAAAACACAGTTAAAGAGTGTGTTAGAGATCTAAACACAACAGTTCATACAGCCTCATTTTTCGGCTTTTCAGCCCCTAACAGGTATAATACAAAATAAAACTTATGTGATAAGGATCTACACACCTGATTACCGTTAGAATGAGACCCTCTAAGTTGACGCTATCCGTAGCCAACACCACTGCTATCTGCCTAAGGTGTTGTTCAGAAGCCTGTCCACAACCAAGTGGCCAATCTAGAAGATACCGCTCGTTTCTTAAACTTAGGGATTCTCTCCTTTGCCTGATCCATATTTAATTCCATCACAAGTCCTTGTCAGAACTACTATCACAATATATGATCGTTAATCCTCATCATAAAGTTAAGATCTTGTATACAATCAATGAATCTAGTAAAAATCTAGGGAAAATCTCCTTACCTTAAAATCCCGAAAATAGAGACTAACGATTTTCGGCTTTTAGATCTAGACGACCAAGTTTCCTTCAAATCCCGGAATGCCGCCCAACATAGAACCATTAAACTATTAGCTTTTCGGCTTTTGCCTTTCAAAAACTGAAATAAAACGTGAGAAACTAATAGAAGTCGACACTTACCTTAACACAGGGGATTCGGCAAGCACTAGAGAGAAGATTTGGCAATGCCAAAGAAAAAGATTTAAATGTCGGAAGAATAGAACTAACTCACAAATGGGATGAATAGAGAAAAACTATGGAGATTTCGGCTTTTTAGAGAAATCGGCACAAGAGGAAAAGAATGGAAAAGAGAGTGAAGGGAGAGGTTTCAGCTTTTGAAGAAATTAAAGAAAAGAAATTGTAGAGGGAGAGACTAAGAATTTCGGCACAAAGAATGAAGAGGAAATTAGGGTTTAAATGCCAGAATCAATGAGATATCCCCCCTATTTATAGAAATTTCGGCACTCCTATCAAAAACTCGAAAGTACCCTTCCTGATAACTAAAAAACAGGCTAACTAAAAAGGGAAAATTTGGCACCCTTTTTCCATGAAGTAGCCGAATTCTTTACTTCTCTAGGTGATGGAATTTGGGCCAACACCTAGCCTTGTAGATAGTTCCTATCCTTTCTCCTTTTATCTTCCATATTATCAACTATAATATCTACATTATCCTATTCATATAAATCCTCCTATTTTTGAGCCTTGTTGCCATCCACTCCACCTAACCCAAATGCCGAAAATTAGCTAACTTAAATTAAAAGAATTGGGCTCTAAGAAACTTAAATATTGGGCCCTTATCTCCTTTGTTGTGGCGTCACCTCCTTGCTCCCTAAGTGGCGCCACTGGCCACTGGGCCACAAGCCCATTTTGATAATTTAAACATAGATACCACCTTTTAAAACTCTATAGTGCCCAAACAAAAATTTCACCAAGGCCTTGACCACATCCTGAGCCCAATTTGGACCCCTAACAGTTAAATTAACTCATTACTCATTTTCACCCATTAAGCGCATAAGCCCAAAATTCAGGATGTTATAGTTCTACCCCCTTAAAGAAATTTCGTCCTCGAAATTTCCAACTAACTATTAACCGTACTACCCAAGTCTCACCACTATGCTTTACATTGCAAGACTCTAATTTAATAATTTATAAACATTGCACGCATACAGTTTCTATACCCAAAAATATAGCATCCACACAAAACATACCCGACTTAATGGTGATTGAACAATCCCGAGCCTTATGCTCCTCAAACCCGCATCTTATACATGTTCCTAACTTCCTCCAACATTCACCCGTATGACGCCTTCTGCAATATTCGCAAACCCGAAAGTTTGGACGTACCTTAACATGCTTCACAGAACGAGACTGCAACCCTAGAAAACTACGATCTCTTTTTTTCTTATAGTCCATACACCCAAACCGAAGTGTTTCACCGATTTTTTTAACCTCCTTCAGTACCTCCCTAACTAGCTGAGTCAGCACATCGGTCCTAACACTTCCACGGCCTCGGCCGCGGCCTCTTCTTCCTCTTCTAGCGCTCATCGTTGATTCTCGTATTATCTAAATTAGGAATTTTATGAACTATTAATTTCTTTCACTGATTAACCACGAACAATCTTATGGAAAGTAGTTTTAAGAGTGGTTCTTTCGAATTCGAACCTATCTACAGTTTCAGTCTCAAGTTTATCTCCTAATCCTAGATACCACATACATCAACCAGCATACATCAATCACACAAGTAGCATCCATACACACACATTCATTGCATAAGGGTTTTTTTTCGTCATTCCTCTACCCAGGGGTATTTCCGTAGTTTTGCCCTACAGGGTATTTTCCAAAATAAAGTATCTTGGTGATTTTCTCAAAATAGGGTATCTTGGTGTTGTTGTTGTGTTTTTTTTTTAGCATGGGTATTTTGGAAAATTTAATTTTTCAAACCGGGTCACATTTGTAAATCTAGGGGTTTGGGTAAATTTGCAAAACATGGGTATTTTATAAAATCACGGTTGTTTGGAAATTTTCACAAACCAAAAGTATTTTGGAAATTTTGCCAACTGGAGTGTTTCGGTAATTCTCACGAATTTTGGTAGTTTGACAGTTCTGGGGTATTCTGGGAAATTTTCACAAATCAAGTGTATTTTGGAAATTTCACAAATCTTGGGGGTATTCTGGTCATTTTACAAATCAGGGGTAATTTAGTAATTTTATAAATCAGGGATATTTTGGTCGTTTTACAAATTAGGAGTAATTTAGTAGTTTTGCAGAATAGGATGGCTGGTCCCTTTCGGATTTTAATTATAGATTTTGACCCGTTAACAAATCCTCCTGGCTAAGGTGAACAGTCACTACGCACCAGGTAGGATTCCAGCGAAGAGGAGGTGAGTCACTAGGATTGCTTAAGTACCAAGCTCTCCCTGAATCCAATCCTAGACATGCGTATGCCTGTTGCCACACCCTAACCCTGCGACTTGTTCACGGGTTTGTTTGGTTAGATTAAGTCTTATGAATTTAAAGAGTTGTTTAAACTAATCCTAAAGTCCATTAAGGCCTAACATACTAGTCAACGTCCATCAAGCCCATCAAACCCAACAAGTATATCACACCAAGAGTTAGAGTACTTACCTGCGTGGAACGGGTGCTGGTAGACTCGAAGGCCATATCTTCTTCCAAAAATTTTTTTCCCAAATTCACATCAAATTTTCAAAACACTGCTAGACCCATTTCACAGCCTGAGTTTTGAACTGGGCTCTGATACCAAAATGTAACACCCAAACCCAACCCATACATTTCGACTAGATCTGGTATGCTACGGGTTGTACGTTGAAAACTTTTGCTTTGTTGGTTTTGGAAATCGTAAGTTAATTAGACAATATTTGAATAAATAAGTGACATTAAAAAAAAACCTTGTATTATTATTATTATTATCTAGTATAAATAAACCCCTGACATAATTTCATAAGTTGTAAATATTAAAAACTACTTAGGCGAATATAAACTATGGGGCCTTATTACCGAAATATTCCCAAAATAAAACTTAAAGGAAAAACCGAAAATAATCTATAGAAATAAAAACTTGATGGCCCCTCGAGTCCGCCTCAGCTCCCATGTCCACGATCTACTGCTCATCTGAAAAGTTAGGGAAAATAATAGGGTGAGTCACCAAGACTCAGTGTGTAAATCCCGAAAACACATAAAAGGCTTGGGCCCATAAACACATTATGAGCCCTGGCCCATACACAATGGCAACAATCATAATTACATGATAGATAATAATTGATGCATAGCCCAACCCGTCCTAGAATTCTATCCTCTACACACCAACCCGTACCAACCATCACACCTTGGGGATTTCTACAATCAACCCTTCATCCGCTACACACCATAACGACAGCCGTACTGCCTATTCCTGTTATTCAGGAATCATTAAACGTGGCATAGCCACCGATCACTATATGACCTCATAATATAACGTGGCTCAGCCACCGATCGCCATGCGACCTTAATAATACATCGTAGCATCTCGACAGCTAAGCTGCCTGTCATAAAGACCGATCACTATGTGACCTATGTGGCAAAGCCACCAATCGCTATGCGACCTTCTTCCCCTTCATCATATCAAAATCCCACCCCATGCATATACACATAAAGGAAACATCATACAGGCTTTCATATATATATCGATACATATAAAGATTTCTATGATTACGTACCTGGCATCCTTGCCTAACCCTTTTAGGGTTTTATTCGACTGTTTACACAGCTACTTTCCGGCTTTTTAGCCCATAACACATAAATCACAATTAAAGAGTGTGTTAGAGATCTACACACGACTATTCATACAGCCTCATTTTTCGCTTTTCAAATTTCTAACAGTATAATACAAAATAAAACTTATGTGATAAGGATCTACACACCTGATTATCGTTAGAACGAGACCCTCTAAGTTGATGCTATCCGTAGCCAACACCACTGCTATCTGCCTAAGGTGTTGTTCAGAAGCCGATCCACAACCAAGTGGCCAATCTCGAACGGCAGATACCGCTCGTTTCTTAAACTTAGGGATTCTCTCCTTTGCCTGATCCATATTTAATTCCATCACAAATCCTTGTCAGAACTACTATCACAATATATGATCGTTAATACTCATCATAAAGTTAAGATCTTGTATACAATGAACGAATCTAGTAAAAATCTAGGGAAAATCTCCTTACCTTAAAATCCCAAAATTGGAGACTAACGATTTTCGGCTTTTTGATCTAGACGACCAAGTTTCCTTCAAATCTCGGAATGTCGCCCAACATAGAACCATTAAACTATTAGCTTTTCGGCTTTTGCCTTTCAAAAACTGAAATAAAACGTGAGAAACTAATGGAAGTCGACACTTACCTTAACATAGGGGATTCTGCTAGCACTAGAGAGAAGATTTGGCAATGCCAAAGAAAAAGATTTAAATGCTGAAAGAATAGAACTAACTCACAAATGGGATGAATAGAGAAAAACTATGGAGATTTTGGCTTTTTAGAGAAATCAGCACAAGAGGAAAAGAATGGAAAAGAGAATGAAAGGAGAGGTTTCGGCTTTTGAAGAAATTAAAGAAAAGAAATTGTAGAGGGAGAGACTAAGAATTTCGGCACAAAGAATGAAGAGGAAATTAGGGTTTAAATGCCAGAATCAATGAGATATCCCTCCTATTTATAGAAATTTCAGCACTCCTATCAAAAACCGGGAAGTACCCTTCCTGATAACTAAAAATCAAGATAATTAAAAAGGAAAATTCGACACCCCTTTTCCATGAAGTAGCTGAATTCTTTACTTCTCTAGGTGATGGAATTTGGGCCAACACCTAGCCTTGCAGATAGCTCCTATCTTTTCTCCTTTTATGTTCCATATTATCAACTATAATATCTACATTATCCTATTCATATAGATCCTCCTATTTTTGAGCCTTGTTTTCATCCATTCCACCTATCCCAAATGCCGAAAATTAGCTAACTTAAATTAAAAGAATTGGGCTCCAAGAAACTTAAATTTTTGGCCCTTATCTCCTTTGTTGTGGCGTCACCTCCTTGCTCCTTATGTGGCGCCACTGACCACTGGGCCACAAGCCCATTTTGGTAATTTAAACATAGATACCACCTTTTAAAACTCTATAGTGCCCAAACAAAAATTTCACCAAGGCCTTGACCACATCCTGAGCCCAATTTGGACCCCTAACAGTTAAATTAACTCATTACTCATTTTCACCCATTAAGCGCATAGGCCCAAAAATTCAGGATGTTACAGTTACATAGCTGGTGCTTGTGCCACAGATCTCACAGAAGATTCTTTTGTTACACCATGACTGCCACTCACATTTCTAGGATTGCGAGGTGGTCTACCTCTCGCAATAGTATTGCTCGGCCTCGTGGTTTGAGCTTTCTCTCTCTTGAATTTCTCTGGGCAATCTCTAAGATAGTGGTCTAAGGAACAACACCTAAAACACGCTCCGTTCTTTAATCAACACTCACCATAATGTGGTCTTTTACAGTGCTTGCACTTGGGCCAAACATCTCTGACACTATCCATACTTACTACAAAGGTTTAGGACTCGAACGTCGATTGCCTCTGTCTCTGCTAGAGTACCCCACTGAAACTGTAGAGCGGTTGTGATGTTCTTTTGATCTCTTTGATACTGACTAATATGACTTCCCAGTCAATCTTTTTCTTGAGTCTCTAGCTTTAAAATCAGTCTGTCTTTTCTCTTTACTCAGCTCCTCGACTTTATGTGCTCGGTCAACTAGTACAACAAATTCTTTCAGCTCAAGAATTCCAACTAGAAGCTTAATGTCTTCATTTAATCTTTCTTCGAATATTTTATACATAGTAGTCTCAGTAGGAATACGTTCACGGGCATATTTACTAGGAATACATTCACGGGCATATTTACTCAGTTTGACAAATTCTCGCTCGTACTCTGACACAGTTATACAACCCTGTTTGAGCTCAAGGAATTCCTTACATTTTTTATCCAAAATTCTTTGACTAATTTATTTCTTTCGAAACTTGATTTAAAAGAATCCTAGGTGATCCGCTCTCTCGGCACAACAGAAATCAATGTATTCCACCACTGATCAGCCGAATCTTTCAATAAAGATACTACACACATAACACATTTAGCCGGTGAACAGGATAGTTCATCGAAAATCATAATTGTATTCTCTAACCAAAATTTTCTCTCTTGGGATCATCTTCAGCAGTAGCTCGAAATTCCTCGGCACCATACTTACGAATCTTATCAACAGGTGGCTTACTAACTCATATAGGTTCCAAACCTTGATGAATAACGAGGCCAGATTGGGGAACAAAAGGGGGTAGAGGTTGTTGAGCAGTCAGGTTCATCCGTACGAACTCGATGAACCATTCACTCATCATCTGGAAGAAGGTTTCCTTAGCCTCTCCTCCCTAGCCCTCAGATACGGGCCTTGTACCACTCGATGCTACTATGTGAACGAAGGCTTGAGCGTTACTCTCTACTTCATCAGAGTCAGCTTGGTTGGACGTCATTGCTATATGAAAACATGTTTTAAAACGATCAGTAGAATTCAAACTATCATAGGTTATATAATGGCATGTATAGCTAGACTCGTACACGCTACGTTCAGTCTGAGAATCGACTTAACCGTAGTTCTGATACCAATAAAAGTACCACCCCGAATCGGTATCTGTCGCCAAAATAGGGTTACGAAGCATTACTAAAAATTCACTTCAAACGAATACAATTTTAAACATCTCAAATCATATTGAAAATCATATTAAATCCAATCCAAATCATACATATTGTCCCCTATACGTGCCCTCGAGGCCCTAAAAATACTTAGAAACTAGTTCGGACTAAATCAGAAATTCAGAAAATTTTACAGAAAATAGTGAAAATTTTCAACAATGTAGGGGTCACACGGCCGTGTCCTAGCCCGTGTCTGTGCCCATGTAACTTACTGACTTGGTCACACAACCAAGTCACACGCCTGTGCGCTTGGCTGTGTACCCTTCAAAATAACCTCACATGCCCGTGTGCCAGGCCGTGTGCTAGGCGACGTAACAGACTGACTTGCAACTCCTCAAAAGCTACAGGGGACACACACCCGTGTCTCTGCCCATGTTACAAGCCATTTTTCTCACCTAACTAGGCATGTACCTACAACCAAAATTTCACATATAAACAAGCCATAACAATGCACCAAAATCATGCATATTTTAGCTTCATACATATGGTATAATCACATACAACCTATATGCCCTTAGGTACCTCAAATGACAATATTAAACATGTATAAACATGTACACAATTTGGCAAAATAAATCAAAATCTTCCAAGCAATTTGCATCAATACAAACCATTAAATTTCCTTATCAAAGCACAATCTATTTAATACCAAAATGTCATTCTATAACTAGCATCAATAAACCATATTAATGCTACTCATATACATGCCAAACTATGCCATTATACCAAAAAGATGCCAAAACTCAAACCAAATCAAATGGCCATTTCGAACAACCAAAACACATGGCTAATATTAGCCAAAATACCTATACATGCCATTTTAACCAAAATTAAACATCCAAAAGTACCAAAAGAGCTGATGGATAGTGTGATATAGCTCCGACAAACTTCCAACCCGCACAAGCTTTAGATGCACTATAAGACACATAAATAACACAAAGTAAGCATATAAGCTTAGTAAGTTCGTATAACATAAAACATAACTTACCATTTCAATACATAATAGGTAAGATAACATAGCATAATCCAACTACAATTGACCAAAGTCTAAACATATACACCAAACATGTCAGCCATTTGATCATATAACATAGGCTATATAATCAAGAATAAACACAACATATAATTATGTCTCATATACATGTATCATCCATTTCAATTTTTCATATGCCATGTAGTACTACTTCAATGTAATATACATATGTCTTTATATTAGTTCATATCGAACTCTCACATTTCTGTATCAGTGAATTGCCCATTGAACCGTTTAGAATACTGTGGGATACCCGGGATAGCTCACACATAGTGTGCTAACTCATATAACTGTAATCCGTCAAATCCTGCACATATATGCTCATACGAGCTGTGAATTTGTATGCTCACATGAGCTATGGGTCAGAACGTAGCAACACGATGCTACTCACATGAGTTGTGGAGTATTTGCAACACATGTCAGACCTCAGCCATCGGTAGGACGTTCAGGACCAGCACCCAAATCCTATAAACCCTAATGACATGTTATTTGTATCCTGCGTATCCCTAAGGTTCAAACGGGGCCTCGGTAATTTTCGTACATCATTGGATTTGCAATCAGTATATATGTATGACGTTTCACAACACATGTATAATTCAATTAGAACATATAAACACGATTTAATTACACGAACTTACCTCGACGAGTAAATATAGATACTGAGGCGACTAATCCGAGACTATCTTTGCCCCAATCTAAAGCTGTACAAGGTTTGTCTTAATCTATACAGATAAATTTAACTCAATTCAATATATATTTCATTCAATTTAACCCAAAATCATATTTTGGAAAAATTACTATTTTGCCCCTATACTTTTAATTTCTTTGCAATTTATTCCCTAGCTCATAAAAATGGAAATTCATGAAATTCCACCACAACCTACTATAGCCGAATATCAATTAAGTCCCTAGCATGCCCTATATTTCATTTATTTCACAATTTCACCATGTAAAATTTCCTATTTTTCAATTTTATCACTAATTGACAATTTCATCTAAAATCTCTTTACAAAAGTTGTTTATCTAACAACAACTATCCATTTTCTAACATCAAACATCAAAACTCATGTATATTCATTAATGGTAAAACCCTAATAGTTTAACATTTTCACAAATTAGTCCCCGAGCTAGCTAAATTAAGCTACAATGACCCCGAAAATGTAGAAATCATTAAAAAGGGGACAAAATGCATACCTAATCAAGCAAACAAGGATGGCCGAATGTTTAGCTTCCATGGTTCTCTTTCACTTTGAAGTTTCGGTTGAACAATGGTTAAAGATGATAACTTTAACTTTTGTTTTATTTAATATTAACATTATTTACTAATTACTTAAATAACCTTAAAAATTAATCAAAATTTTAATAATGCCAAACCATACTCATACTTTAGGGTTCTATAGCTATTTAATACTTTTAGCTACTAGAACTCAACTTTTGCACTTTACCCCAATTAGTCCTTTTTATCAAATTGAGATGTAAACGGTAAAATTTCTTAACAAAATTTTCATACTGTATTACTATCATGTTGTAGGAAATAAAATAATAAAATAAATTTTTTGACTTTGGATTTGTGGTCCCGAAACCACTGTTCCAATTTCACTGAAAACAAGTTGTTATATTTGTGGTTGTGCCACAAAAATTTCACCAACAGAACTGTCTTATTGCGTAGCACCTTGATCTCACGATCTAGGATCGCAACTGGTTTCTCCTCGTATGAAAGGTCAGACCTAATCTTGATCTCCTCAATTGGCACAACGTGAGAAGGATCAGATCGGTACTTCCGTAACATAGAAACATGAAAGACATCGTGAATATGATCCAGATCAGGCAATAGCAACAAACCATAAGCAACCAGTCCAATCCTCTCGGCAACCTTATAAGGGCCAATTAATCTTGGAATGAGCTTACCTTTCTGCCCGAACCTCAAAACTTTTTTCCATGACGAAACCTTTAAGAAGACCTTATCATCGACCTGATACTTGATGTCTCGATGTATCAAGTCAGCGTAAGACTTCTACCGATCAAAAACAACTTTTAACTGATCGCAAACAAGTCTTGCTTTATCCTTAATTTCCCAAACCAATTCTGGAACCAAGCTCTTCTTCTCCTCCATATCGGACCAACATAGAGGAGTCCTACACCTCCGACTATACCAAGCCTCGAATGGTGCCGTCTAAACAATCTTCTAGAAGCTATTACTATAAGCAAACTCGACTAACGGCAAGTCACGATCCCAGCTACCTCCAAAGTTAATAACACAACTACGGACTGTCCTCAAGAACCTGAATCACCTTCTCAGATTGCCCATCAGACTACGGGTCATAAGTTGAACTGAAATGAAGCTTCCAACCTAAAGCTTCGTGCAGCGCTTTCTAAAATCTCGAAGTAAACTACGGATCTTGGTCTGATATAATTGAAACAGGAACTCCATGAAGACGAACAATCTCTCAGATATAGAGCTCAGGTAACTAATTGAAATTGAATCTTGTATAGACAGATAGACAATGAGCAGACTTCATAAATCTATCCACAATCACCCGGATCGATTCCTTATGAGTCGAAGTCAAAGGCAAACTCGAAATAAAGTCCATCGTAATCCACTCCCATTTCCCCTCAAGAATTTGAATAGGGTAAAGCAAACCAGATGGATGCTAATGCCCATCTTTCACTCTTTGACAGACCAAATATCTCGTGACAAAGTCGGCAACATCTTTTTTCAACCTAGGCCACCAGCACAGAACCTGAAGGTCCTAATTCATCTTGTTCCCATCGAGATGCACAGCATAAGGACTGCTATGTGCCTCAGTCAGAATAAAGCGCCTCAAATCCTCAACATATGGAATGCTTAAACGACCTCAAAAACACAAAACGCCATAAGATTTGAGATCAAAATCTCCCTAAACTCCTGGCTCAAACAGACGAATCCGACGGGCCAAATCTCATCAAAAGGCTAATGCTCATGAATATGCTGCGAAAGAATTGATCTCACCTGAAGTTTATCCAACAAGCCACCATCCTCTGAAGCATATAGCCTACCAAACATAGCCCTCAAATCGACCAAATACTTGTGACTTAGAGCATCTACGACGACATTCGCTTTACCCGGACTGTACTCGATCACACAATCATAGTCCTTCAACAACTCGATCCAATGCCTCTGTCTCAAGTTCAACTCCTTCTAGGTTAAGAGATATTTAAGACTCTTGTGATCGGTGTAAATCACACACCTCTCACCGTACTGATAGTGGCGATACAACTTGAGTGTGAAGGCTACGACATCCAACTCCAAATCATGAGTTAAATAGTTATACTTATGCGGTCTCAACTACCTCGACACCTAAGCAACTACCCTACCCTCTTGCATCAGTACAAAACCCAAACCCGTATAAGAAGCATCACTGTAGACAACATAGTCCTTACCAGATTTCGGCTATGTCAACACAGATGCTTCGGTTAAAATCGACTTCAAATTCTTGAAACACTTCTGCCACTCAACAGTCCACTCAAAAGCAATATTCTTCTAAAGAAACTTTGTCAAAGGAGTAGCAATGCTCGAAAATCCCTCGACAAAGCGACAGTAATAACCAGCTAACCTCAGAAAATTCCTAACCATAGAAATAGACTTCGGCGGCTTTCAATCCAAAATCACTTCAACTTTCTTTAGATCAACCCGAATACCCTCATACAAAATGACATGATAAACACCACTTTTCAAAGCCAAAACTCGCACTTACTCAACTTCGCATACAACTGCTTCTCCCACAAAACTTGCAGAACTACTCTTAAGTGCTTATCGTACTCATATTTAAATAAGGAATACACCAATAAATTATCTATGAAGACCACTACGAACCAATCCAAGTAGGAGTGGAAAACTCAATTTATCATGTCCATAAATGAGGTAGGTGCATTCATCAGTCCGAATAGCATGATAAGATATTCATAGTGACCATACCAAGTCCTGAAAGGAATCTTCATCATATTCGAATCCTTAACCTTCAACTGGTAATACCCAGACTATAGATCAATCTTTGAGAAAATTGAATCTCCTCGAAACTGATCAAAAAGATCATCAATCCTCGACAATGGATACTTATTCTTGATTGTTAACTTATTCAGTTGGCGATAGTCGATGCACAGCCTCAAAGTCCCATCTTTCTTCTTAACTAACAACACTAGTGTTCCCTACGGAGACACATTCGGACGAATGAACCTACGATCCAAAAGCTCTTACAATTGTAACTTCAACTCTTTCAGTTCCTTTGGTGCCATGAGGTACGGTGCAACAGGCACCGGAGCAGTACTAGGATAGAGCTCATTACTGAACTCAACTTCTCTATCCGGTGGTAAACCAGGCAACTCCTCAGGAAACACATTTGGAAAACTAGAAATAGCTCGAATCTCATCCAACCATATCTCCTTACTATCGGCATTCAGGACATACGCAAGATAAGCTTCACTACCTTTCCGGACCAACTTCTCAACACAGAGCGAAGATATCTCATTCGACAACAACTCAAACTTCTCTCCTACAACAACCACTTCAGAATCGCAACACCATACAAGGTTACCAACTTTGCCTTGCAATCCACCTTCACCCGATGCTTGAACAACCAATCCATGCCAAGAATGACATCGAAACCCTAAAATGGAAACTCAAGCAAGTCAACCAAAAACACATGTCCCTGAACTATCAGAGGAAAGCAACGATATACTCGATCCACCACTACACTATCTCATAGAGGGCTCTTAACGGAAAAACTCAAACTAGAAGTCTCTACAGCAATCCCCAACTCTCTAGCTACGTCTCTCAAAATAAATGATTCGTCGCACTAGAATCAACTAAAGCTAGAAGTGGAAAAAATTGTGGCTTGAAAGTACCTACGATAACATTAGTCGGGTCTCTAGTATGGGGCTCCCTCATTGCATAAACTCTGGTTGGACCACCATCACCACCATGAACAGCACCTCTACCACCATTACCTCTACCACGACCTCTTCCTCAAGCCGGAACAGGTGTAGCAACAACAACAACAACAGGCTGATCGCAAAAAACAAGCGCTCTCCTTGGCCAGTCGCTAATTCTCTCGGATGTTGACAATTATAGTGCTTACATAAAGCCTACACAGCACGACACTGATCAGCAGGACCAACCTCGACTCTCGTGGCCTGTCTATCCTATCCACAACCACCAGCAACATGTCAATCAGATCTACCAAAATGACCTCTCTTCCCCTTACGACTAGAACCACTAGTAGCATCGGTCGTTCTCTTAACAGCTATAGACGAAACAACTTTGGGCTCCTCCCCCAAAGTCTCCTCAAGCGCATGAGCTTTCTCAACCAACTCATCGAAGACCTCGATACTCTAAGCAACCAAATAAAGCTTAATCTCGTGATTCAGTCTGAACCTGAACCTCTTACAGTGGATCACCTCATGAGCCACCAACTCAGGAGCGTACTGGCTTAACTGAATAAATTTAGCATCTTACTCATCTACTAACAAAATACCCTGGATAAGATCCATAAATTCCCGTCTCTTAGCCTTGGGATACTACTCGCCCATGAACTTCTTCTGGAAGAATGATAAGAAGAAGTCCCAAGTCAAACCATTCGGTGAAGTACCCCTCTCGATAGTCAACCACCATCTGTTAGCCTCATTCATAAGCAACAACATAACACAGCCTAACTTATCCTTGTTAGAACAACCCATCTAACCAACAATACGAATGACATCATCTAACCAATACTCGGGACGTGTTGGATCACCTTCCCTAACACCACGAAACTCTTTACCACCTAGAGCTCGCAAGCGCTCCAGTGGCAAACCCTGACGAGCTAGAGCAGCGTTGGCACTAGCGATATGTTGTAGTGCCTGACCATCTCTGACATGAATTGCTCGACGCAGCCCACCCAAGCATCATCCAGTGGTGGCACATCATCCTCCAAACTACCCCGATCACAACACAAAGGTATAACAACGATCGCATACTAAAGATAAGAGTAAAGAAAATGTACCAAGAGTGAGTAGCGACAAGAGGTCCAAGATTAACTAAGTACAATTCCTATAGGGCATTGTGTTCCCAAATCCTACCTCAGTAACAATTTATATTGCAAAAAACATGTGGTTAATGAAAAACATGTGGTTTCAAACAACATAAGCAAGCAACATCATAAATCCAAATTTGCAATTTTAATATTTGACAACCCTAGGCTAACCTAATTTTTTAATCTTAACTTGTGTAACAGCACGATTTAGGGCCTAGTTAGAATAGTGGCTGCGAGACCATAAATCTGAAGTATAAATATATGTTTTTATAGTTTTTATAAGGCCTATGACATGTTTGCATGGCTGTGTGAAAATTTCATGAAAAAAATTTATGATTTAATGATCAATTTATCTTTTAGGACTAAATTGCAAAAATTAAAAAATATGAGATTCTAGAAGTTTTAAGTATGAGATAGCATTAGAAAATTTATTAGAGGTCCTTATTTAGTAATTAAACTATTATATCTCATTATGGACAAAATGGACATGGAAGGGAAAATTCTCAAGGAAATGCCTTAAGGGCATTTTGGTTATTTGGTTAATAAATTAATAAAAAGGGAAAAAGAAGTCAAAAGTAGTGTCCATCTTCATCCTCCATAGCTAAAATTTGCAAGGAACCATAGATAGGGTTCTGTTTCACTTTCAAGCTTGATTGTAAGTACCTCCTAGCCCCATTTTTTATGTTCTTCGTATTTTTGAAATCATCGTAGCTCGATCTAGCTATTTCTACCACTATTTTGAGTTAGATTTTGTGTTTAAAATTTTACCCATGGATGACATGCATGTATTTTGATGTCTAGCTATAGAATGTGGAAGTTTGAAACGTGATAAATAACTTTTGCTAGATGATTTTTGGTGAAATCAATAAAAAGGACTTATTTGCAAAAGATGAAATAATATGTGTATAAAATGTAAAATAGTTAAAATTTTGGGCTGCTATAAGAGAGATCATGAATCGGCTAGGCTTGGGTGTGAGAAAAATGAACACATTTCATTATACGAGCCTAGGGACCATTTTGCAAATATGTGAAAGTTTAGGGGAAAATTATAATTTTTGCCAAAGTATGATTCATGGGCTGTTTTAGTCTATGTGATAATTAAATAAGTGAAAATTGTCATTATAGATCAAGAAACACGAAGTCCAGGCCTAAACCGAGGAAAGAATAAAGTAGTGGACTAAATTGAACAACTATCTATATTTTGGTACCGAGGTAAGTTTGTGTGTAATAAATCAACATTATGTTATTATGTACTTAAATGCTTGATATTGCATGAAATGTATATTCTTTTTATAAAATTGGTTAATGAGGTCTCGATGAAAAAAATGATGAAGTTTTACTATATTGAAGTCCCGGTTGAACCTTAGAAATAGAAAGGATACCCTTGTCATGACATTGGATTAATAAGGTCCCGTATAAGACCGTATCTGGGATATGGCCTCGGCACCGAATTGAGATCCCGTGGAAGACCATATCTAGGTTATGGCATCGGCATCGAATAGTGATTCCATGTAAGACATATAAACCGTAATTTATACATATTTTGACCCCATGCTTGGCTTATTTTTGGATGAATTTTTATTAGATTTGATAAATTCGATGCTCCTAATCCTTTAAATTCATGTTTTACACTCAGGAGAACTTAGGGAGTCAAAAAGATCGAGAAGCAGGCCAAAACGGGACAAAATGGGCCTACATCATAAATCACACGGCCTGAAATATCGTCCACAGGCAGATCACACGGCCGTGTGTGGCAAGCAGAGTCGAGCAAGGCCTAAGCTCTTGTGCAAAGGCGTGTCACACGGGAACCAAACCCAAGTCTAATTCTATTCGAAAAAGGCTACTTGTGGGCCAAAAAAGATGTCCCAAAGCCTACATAACACCCTAGGGGGCAACCTAAAAAGGGACGCCGAGTAGAAGGCAGAAAATACTCGAAGGCAGCCGTCGAGAGCAGCTTGGAAGGAGGATTTTCATCAAGACTGAAGATCTCCTATTAATTTATTTTGAAGTTTTTGGGTTTTCTTATGTTTTGTTGTTTTCCTTATTTAAGACGTTTTCCTTTATCATTATGAACTAAACCCTGTAAATACCTAAAAGGATGAAAGCTAAGACAGATCTTATTCTTATTTGATTTATAAGATAAATACTTGTTCTTATTCCTAATTGTGAGTTCTTATTCTTGTTTTGATAATTCAGGTTATTAATTCAAGTCGAATGTGCTTATTCAGAGGAGCAAAAGTCCATGTTTAAGAGTAGATCAACACAATTAAGCGGAGTTGATTGCAACCCTAGAAATAAGGCGACGAAAATCTACCGGATTAGAGTCAAATCTAATAAAGGAATCCATAGATCGAGTTAATGCGACAATAGGGGTTTTAATTAGAAAGAGATTTCAATTAATCAGCCTAGAGTTAGTTGTTTTTAGTCTTGAAAGAGATATTAACATAAATAAGGGATTTCTACGGATTAAGTCAAGTGAATAAATCATATGAATCAAAAGTAATAAGTGAAGTTTAGGTGAATTCTTCCTTGGGTATTGCCTATCTCATAAAGTTGTCTAAAAGTATTTTCCCAATTCATTCTCTATCGTGATTTTCAATTATTTTAGTTTAAAAAGAAATCACTCCAATTCTTAGGCTAGATAATAGAAAGACAGTAATTACTAGTACTCTTGGTCCTTGTGGATGCGATATTATCGGTCTTACCATAACTATACTATTGAACGATAGGTACGCTTGCCTTTATTGTGATCATAGTTAGTTAGAGACACATCAAGTTTTTGGCGTTGTTGCCGGGGACTAAGATATTAGGAACACGTAATTTTTATTACTTTAGCCATTCTTATTTTTATTTACAATTTATTTTTTTATTATTTTATTTTAACTTGCTATTTTTTCTTTTATTTGCTTCTGGCAGGTAATTTTAGTTTATGACTAGAAGAAACCCGTCAGGACCCTTGCTTTTTGATAATTATATAGAAGGTACCGCTCGTAGAAATCGTAGGGAGATAAGGCGAAGTCTACAATACATAGAAGAAGAATAAGATGACGAAACCAATACTACCGAGGAGATGGTTGACAATAATCCACTACCTTCAGTGGTGGACGAAAACCCTTCTCCTCATACTATGTATGATTATGCTAAAGCTACTTTAACAGGAACTGAATCAAGTATTGCTAGACCTGCTGTTGCTGCAAATAATTTTGGACTGAAACCTAACATTATTCAGATGATTCAACAATTTGTTCAGTTTGATGGTTTGCAGGATGAGGATCCAAACAATCACTTGGAAAATTTTCTGGAGTTTTGCGATACTTTCAAAATTAATGGCATTTCTGATGATGCCATTTGCCTTTGGTTGTTTCCTTTTTCATTGAGAAACAAAGCCAAACAGTGGTTGAACTCATTACCATGAGGATCAATCACTACATGGGAACAAATGACCAAAAAATTTTTACTTAAATATTTTTCGCCGGCTAAAACGGCTAAGTTGAGGAATGATATCTCTTCTTTTGTGTAGATAGATTTAGAGACACTTTACGACTCATAGGATAGATACAAGGATTTGTTGAAAAGGTGCCCACACCATGGATTACCTATATGGCACAGGTTCAAACCTTTTACAATGGTGTGAACCCCTCAACTAGGAGATTGATTGATGCAGCCGCCGGCGATACACTTAACAACAAAAGACTTGAGGCAACCTACGAATTCATTGAAGAGATGTCACTAAATAACTATCATTGGCAAGTTATGAGGATGAACCCAACAAAGGCAGTCGGTGTTTTCAACCTTGACGCAGTGACCATGCTGTCAAACCAGGTAGAGCTTTTAAGTAAGAAAATTGATGGTTTGTGTGGTTCTTCGCAGGTACATCCAGTTATGCAGTGCGATAAGAATGGTGGAGGAATGAGTAATACAGAATATCCATCCTACAACCATGGCATAGAAAGCGAACAGATGAACTATATAGGTAATAATTTTAGACCTCAGAATAATCCCTATAGTAACACTTACAATCCATGCTGGAGGAACCACCCAAACTTCTCATGGGGTGGTCAAGGAAATCAAAGACAACAACCCCCTCCAGGCGTTCAACAGCAACCCTGCCCATAAGAGAAGAAACCGAACCTTGAAGATATGCTAGCAAAGTTTATTTCGGTGTTAGAAACTCATTTTCAAAATAACGGAATAGCATTAAAAAATTAGTAAACATTAATTCAAGGGCTCAAGAATCAAATTGGGCAGCTGGCTAAGTTAGTTTCTGAAAGGTAACCAGGTAGTTTACCTAGTAACACCGAACCTAACCTAAAAGAGCATGTGAAGACGGTTACACTAAAGAATGGGAAGGTATTGGTTGAAGCTGAAAAGAAGATGCCACAAGAAACTGATAAGGAAAAATGTAAGGAATTAAACGAGAATGTAACATCGGTACTTAAAGAGTATAAACCACCGATCCTATATCTGGAAAAGTTGAAGAAAGATCGCATAGACGCACAATATGGTAAATTTCTTGAACTTTTTAAACAATTACATATTAACTTCCCTTTTGTTGAAGCTATTTCGCAAATGCTGACATACACAAAATTCCTAAAAGAGCTTTTAACAAATAAAAGGAAGTTTGAAGAGCTATAGACCGTGGAGCTTAACGAGGAATGTTCAGCTATTCTCCAAAATAAGCTACCAACTAAATTGAAAGATCCAGGAAGTTTCACTATTCTCTGTTTAATTGGTATTTTAAATATTGAGAAAGCATTAGCTGATTTAGGTGCCAGTATTAATTTAATGCATTATAAAATGTTCAAACAGCTTGGTCTTAGGGAACTAAAACCCATTAGGATGAGTATTCAATTAACTAGCAGATCTATTAAATATCCTAGGGGAATTATTGAAGATGTTTTGGTAAAAATTGATAAATTCATATTCCCTGTTGACTTTGTTGTGCTTGACATGGATGAGGACGTTGAGGTGCCTTTAATTTTAGGACGCCTATTTTTAGCTACTACTAAGGTTATTATTGATGTAGGTGATGGTAAACTTGTGCTAAGGGTAGGTGATGAGGAAATTATTTTTAAAATTTATGATGCTATGCGATATTTTAGAGAGTAAGATGATTCATATTATTTTATTGATGCTATTGATCATTTTATTCAAGATTCTTTTCAGGAAATCATACATGAAGACACGCTGGAACTATGTCTTACCCAAGGTGAAGGGACAGATGACGATACCAATGAGATGAGGGATAAAAAGTGAGTTAAATTCTAATACTTCTTCCCCAAGGCAAAAGAAGTGTGAGGGCATTGAAATAAACGACGAACTAAAACAAAAACCCTCTATCGAAGAACCTCCCAAATTAGAATTAAAACAGTTACCAAATCACTTAGAGTATGCATTCCTCAGAGATAATTCTACACTACCAGTAATCATCTCTTCAGAACTGAAACCTAAAGAGAAAGACGAGTTACTACAGGTACTAAAGGAGCATGAAAGAGCCATAGCTTGAAAGATTTCTGACATTAAAGGGATAAGTCCATCATTTTGCACCCATAAAATTTTAATGGAAGATGAATGTAAACCATGTGTGCAACCTCAAAGACGATTGAATCCCAACATGAAGGAAGTTGTTAAAGCTGAGGTAATTAAACTTCTAGATTCTGGAGTTATTTATCCTATTTTTGACAGTACTTAGGTAAGTCCTGTGCAGGTTGTTCCAAAGAAGGGAGGCATGACTGTTGTAGCTAACGAAAAGAATGAATTGATTCCAACAAGAACAGTCACAGGTTGGAGAGTCTGCATTAACTATAGGAAGTTGAACAATGCCACGAGAAAAGATCATTTTCCTTTACCTTTAATTGATCAGATGTTAGAAAGATTATCTGGGCATATGTACTATTGCTTTCTGGACGGACTCTCTAGCTACTTCCAAATGCCAATAGCTCCTGAGGATCAAGACAAGACAACATTTACATGTCCATATGGTACGTTTTCTTATCGTAGAATGCTTTTTGGATTATGTAATGCTCCTGCTACTTTTCAGCGCTGCATGCTAGCCATCTTTGATGAACTCGTGGAAGATATTATGGAGGTATTTATGGACGAATTTTTGGTATTTGGTAATTCTTTCCACCTTTGCCTTAAAAATTTAAAACAAGTTCTAATGAGATGTGAGGAAACGAACCTTATGCTTAATTGGGAAAAGTGTCACTTTATGGTTCGAGAAGGGATTGTGTTAAGTCACAAAATTTCTAGTAAAGGGATTGAGGTTGATAAAGCAAAAATTGAAACCATAGAAAAATTACATCCTCCTAGTTCAGTTAAGGCTATTAAAAGCTTTTTAGGATATGCTCGATTTTATAGAAGGTTTATTAAGGATTTTTCTAAAATAGCTAAGTCTTTAACGAAATTACTAGAAAAAGATGTACCTTTCAATTTTGATTAGGAATGTTTAAATGCTTTTAATATCCTCAAAAATAAATTAATAAATGCTCCAATTATAATTGCACTCGATTGGAATTTACCCTTTGAACTAATGTGTGATGCGAGTGATTTTGCAATAGGAGCGGTTTTGGGACAACGAAGAGACAAGCATTTTCAGCCGATTTATTACGCTAGCATGACATTAACGGTCACACAAGAAAATTACACCACCACAGAAAAAGAGTTGCTAGCTCTGGTTTTTGCATTTGATAAATTTAGACAGTATTTGATATTATCTAAAGTTATCGTTTACACTGACCATTCAGCCCTTCGTTATCTTTTAACTAAATCTGATGCAAAACCTCGACTCATTAAATGGATTTTACTCTTACAAGAATTAGATTTGGAAATTCAGGATAAGAAAAGAGCTGAAAATCTTGCAGCGGACCATCTTTCTAGCCTTGAAAATCCACATATCAAAGAACTCGATGAGAATGAGATAAATGACTCGTTTCCTGAAGAACAACTCTTGGCTATATCCAACTCCAAGGTACCCTGGTTTGCAGATATTGCAAATTATTTAGCTGCTAACATCCTACCAAAAGGGTTGACACATCATCAAAAGAAGCGATTCTTTGCTGATGTGAAAAACTATTTTTGGGAGGACCCTTTTCTTTTTCGTGTATGTGCAGATCAAGTAATTCGAAAATGTGTTACAAAGGCAGAAACAAGCAAAATTCTAGAACATTACCATTCAATACCAACAGGAGGACATTACAGTGGGACTAGGACATCACATAAAAAGCTCAAATCAGGTTTTTATTGGCCCACTCTGTTCAAAGACGCTAACAGGTATGTTACTTCGTGCGATAGATGTCAAAGAACAGGTAATATCTCTAAACGCGATGAAATGTCTCAAACATATATGCTATCATTTTAGTGTATGGGGTATTGATTTTATGTGTCCATTCCCTAGCTCATTTGGGAATAAATACATCTTAGTAGCTGTTGATTATATGTCAAAATGGGTGGAAGCTCAAGCTTTACCTACTAATGATGCTAGAATGGTGGTGAGATTTCTTAAGAAACTCTTCTCTCGATTTGGAACACCTAGAGCAATTATTAGTGATAGGGGTACTCATTTTTGTAATACTCAATTTGATAAAATCTTAAAAAAGTATGAAGTACACCGCAGAATAGCTACCCCTTATCACCCTCAAACCAGTGGACATGTTGAAGTAGCAAATCGAGAGCTTAAGCGTATTCTAGAGAAAATTATAGAATCAAACAGGAAAGATTGGGCATTAAAAGTAGACGATGCTTTATGGGCCTATAAAATCGCTTTTAAAACTCCCATAGGAACATCCTCATATAGACTTGTCTATGGAAAGAGTTGTCATCTACCATTTGAATTAGAGCACAAAGCATTTTGGGCTATAAAATTCTTAAACTATGATCTTAAACTTACAGGTGAGAAAAGAATGATGCAGTTGAACGAGCTAGATGAGTGGCGAGCTAATGCCTACGAGAACTTACGTTTATATAAGGAAGCAAGAAATCGACGCCATGATGCTCGTTTGAAGGAACTGAAGCAATTTGAAGTTGGAGATCTTATTCTATTATACAATTCAAAGCTTAAATTGTTTCCTGGAAAGCTGAAATCAAGATGGTCAGGTCCATTCATAATCAAAACCATTTTTCCCTATTGCACAGTTGAGGTAACTTCCCCCTAAAAACCCTAGCCGCTCTATGCTCTCTCTACTCAGTTCCCTATTTTGGCCACCACCATCGACTCCCCCTCCTCCCTTCGCGTCCCCTTTCTCCTCTTCCCCTTATCTTTCTCCTTTCCCTTCCCTCTTTTCTTTTCTTCTCCACACGTACAGCATGCAATCTACGGCCGTGTAAAACCCCCACGCCCGTGCGCCACCGCCACGTTCGTGCCACCGCTTCAACAACTCTATCGGTTTAACTTTCTCCACCATTGCTGCTTATTTCATTCATTTTTAATTATTTACTTGATCTTATTCTCTATTTTTATTATTTTTTTCATTATTATTACAACTTAAATTTCTATTTCAAATTCATTAGTTCTTTTTTATGTTTGATTTTAGTTTGATAGTTTATTATTACTTACTTTTAGTATATTCCTTCTCCATATCTAATTTCAGCATCTGATTTTAGCATTCCATGATAATCTAATTCACTATTAGGATTATACAATTGTTTAGGATTACTAAGATAGTACATTTTGGGCTGGCGATGATACTTGATTTAGTTAACAAAATCTTTGGCTTTTTCAGGTAGTAATGACTCCCCCACGCAGCAAAAAGATCGCTGTCCAATCTTTGGCTTTTTCAGGTACTAATGACTCCCCCACGCAGCAAAAAGATCGCTGTCCCCGCGTCAAAGAAGAGGAAGGGACCCAGTACAACCTCCTCGAGCGCCTCTACCAAAGTACGCCACTCGTTCCTATAGTTTCCCCTGAGACCCCATAAGGAACTCTTTTAGATACTTCGTGCACGACCCCTCGACGTGGGGAGGTGCATTGATTGGGCCACCTTGGAATAGGTCCAACTAGCCGATGCCGTCCGGGCCCTCCTGACTACTGACCCATGGGGGCACTTCCTCGGTATTGTCTGGCTGACATATTTAGAGCTCACTCTGGAGCTCTGTTCCACATTCCACCTTCAGACGGTGATGACCAACTTTGACGACCCAGGCACAATCCAATTCCGTATTGGGGGCCTCATACGAGAGATGAGTATCCCAGAGCTTAGGGTCGCTTTAGAACTTTACACCGAGGAGTTCATGGAGGACGACGACTTCGAGGACCTCCATCGCCACATCCACTACTCCCCTTCGTCATGTTAGAGAGATTTGGTCTTGCCTCGATGACATATGATCCCAGTCGCTCCAAGGCCTCTACTCTCGCCCCATCCCTGAGGTACTTACATGCCATCCTGGCTCATATTTTGACGGGTAGGCGAGAGAGCACCAGCATCGTCAACACCCACAAAACCTATTTTTTATGGTGCATGGCACAAGGGCACGTGTTTGATCTCGCTTGCTTCATCATCCTCGCCATTCAGCATCAGATAGAGCGACATCGGAGAGGGTTCATCTCCATGGGCCCCTATGTGACTCGCCTGGCTCACCATTTTGGGCTCCTCAACACCACAACTTAGTCCTCCTCGCTCACGCTTATAGGGCAGATGTCCATACAGGGCATCGCGACGATGACTCATATGAGGATGATTGAGCGTCGTCGTGGGTTCGATCCTCCTCAATACCATCTGTCGACGGCCACCAATCAGGACGCTCCAGAAGACATTATTGATGATGTCCCTCGACACCATGAGGAGCCATCGTCTGCGCCACCATCACCCCACAGACCAATTCATGCGGCGGCTTCACTGACTGAAATTTCTGAGTGCCTCACTCGATTTGAGCAATACTGTACTTAGCAATTTAACGACAATGCTCGATGATTCGACGGCATCGAGGCGACGCTGCAACAGATTTGTTAGCATTTTCACATATCGCCACCACCCTCGCCTCACGATCCATCTGGGGACGAGGACCTTTGAGTCCATTTATTTTTCGTTTTCTTTATTTTAATTTTTAAACTATTTCTTTTTATCTTTCTTGTCTTTAATTTTTATTAGTATATTTTGATTTCTTTTTATCTCTGGCTATCTATTATCGAGTAACCATAACAAAGCCTATTAATAAAACCCCCTAAAACTTTACTGATGACTCCGTAGTTTCAAAAGGTTCAAGGTGCTACTAAGGAATGAACAAACTACTAGAGTATTCTCCCCCACCTTCACCTCTTCCTAGTTCATCATGTTTATCATTGGCTCTATTTTCACTCCCTAAGGATTTCATCCATAATTCAGGAAGTTTCACTTCTCTCCCTATCTTATGATTTTCTTACTATATTGCTATTATCTACCTTTGTACATTGAGGACAATGTACATCTTAAGTGTGGGGAGGTTATTTAATTGATTATCAGAAAATCCCTGAATTATGTCTTGTTCTTAAGTAATTTTCTCATATTACTATTAGAATGAAACTTCTATTGACTTATGATTTTTATTGATATGTTTTGGATTAAGTCATAGGTAATTGTGCATCGATGGTTTAAACTTTAAGACATTAGAGAATCAAGCATGATAAGTTTATTTTCAGAATTAAAAAAATTTATTAGGTTGTTTCCCTAAATTTAAATATTACTTTGAAGTTTGAAATTTACAAGGTTGACATCAAAAACCATAAATTTTGTGAGACTTTGAGCCTTTTAGAGCATATATTTTTCTTGCTCACTTTATTGTTGGTTATGAGTGTGTCAATATTGATTTGTTATTCTAGAGCTTGCTTTGATTATACATGCCGAGACCACACCCTTGATTTGATATACTGAGATGATAAAGGCACCTAGGTTTTAACCCACTTATTCCACCAAAAAGCCTACCTTCATAATTAACCCCTAGTGAACCCTTTTGAGCCTAATAAATCATTTCTTGACTCACCCATTAATATTAACCCAAAACCAAATTTTTACTTCTTAAATCGTTTCTTGACTCACCCATTAATATTAACCCAAAACCAAATTTTTACTTCTCCTACTTTATTGACTCCCCTTTTATCGAGATTTGATTTGATCAATTGATTAACTATTTTCTTTATTTCACTTGTTCTTATTCTAAAAATAAATTTATTACTTAGTTCTATGTTATTTGAGCTTAATAGTTAATTTCATATTCTGAGAAAAAGCTCGTGTTTTTAGTGATAAGTTCAATTGATGTAATTATTCATTATTAGTTCATTGTTTCTAGGTAGGAAAATTGTCAATTCGATCTCAATTCTAACCCTCTAATTCGGCCTTCATCCACACCTTTAACCCAAGCCTTATTACAACCCTTTAAAGACCTTTTGATCTGTGTATCATCTCATTTTATAGTGGTGGAGATTTGATTTTCATGCAAACCTATGGTAATAAATTTTCATGTTTGACTTTCGAGTGCTTAATCTAAACCTTAAACACTTTGAGTGATTTGAATGAATCTTTAGTGAGGATGTCAAGTCTTGTCGGTTTTAGATCAAAGGTAATCATTTAGATAAGGGGAAACACCTATGTTTTCGTGGTACAAAAATTTATGACTTAGATTGTTTGAATCTTTAAAACTCTTTTAGTTAATTTAGCAATGTATAAATTATCTATGGATTATGATGAAACATTGTTGATGAGAATTATAAATTGAGGAATTTAATTTTAATTATGAGTTAAGGATTTTGCTTGAGGACAAGCAAAGGCTTAAGTGTGGGGGTATTTGATAAACCATAATTTATACATATTTTGACCCCATGCTTGGCTTATTTTTGGATGAATTTTCATTAGATTTGATAAATTCGATGCTCTTAATCCTTTTAATTCATGTTTTACACTCAGGAGAGCTTAGGGAGTCGCAAAGATCGAGAAATGGGCCAAAAAGGGACAAAATAGGCCTACATCAGAAATCACACGGCCTGGACTATCGTCTATGGGAGGATCACATGACCGTGTGTGGTGAGCAGAGTCGAGCACGACCTAAGATCTTACGCACGGGCGTGTCATACGAGCGTGTCCCTGCCAAACCCAAATCTAATTCTATTCGAAAAAGGCTACTTGTGGGCCAAGAAAGACATCCCAAAGCCTATATAAACACCCTAGGGGGAAACCTAAAAGGGGACGCCGAGTAGAAGGCAGAAAATACTCGAAGACAGCCGTCGGGAGTAGCTTGGAAGGAGGATTTCCATCAAGACTGAAGATCTCTTATTAATTTCTTTTGAAGTTTTTGGGTTTTCTTATGTTTTGTTGTTTTTCTTATTTTAAGATATTTTGCTTTATCATTATGAACTAAACCCTGTAAATATCTAAGGGGGTGAAACCTAAGACAGATATTATTATTATTTGATTTATAAGATAAATACTTGTTTTTATTCTTAATTGTGAGTTCTTATTCTTGTTTTGATAATTTGGGTTATTAATTCAAGCTGAATGTGCTTATTCAGAGAAGTAAAAGTCCCTGTTTAAGAGTAGATCAACACAATTAAGCGGAGTTGATATCAACCTTAGAAATAGGGCGACGAAAATCTGTCGGTTTAGAGTCAAATCTAATAAGGGAATCCATAGATCGAGTTAATGTGACAATAGGGGTTTTAATTAGAAAGATATTTCAATTAATCAACCTAGAGTTAATTGTTTTTAGTCTTGAAAGAGATATTAACATAAATTAGGGATTTCTACGGATTAAGGCAAGTGAATAAATCATATGAATCAAAAGTAATAAGTGAAGTCTAGGTGGATTCTTCTGTAACAACCCGATTTTGGCCCTAATCGGAATAGTGGTTTTCGGACCACGAATCCGAGTCAAAAAATATTTTAATATTATTTTTCGTGTTAATTATATATGATTGAGCATGTGTTAAAATTTTGTGAGTTAATTTGCTCGTTTGTGTGTTTAATTTAAAAAAAAGAGGACTAAATCGCGTAAGTGGTAAAATTAGCCTTTTTGCTTGATTTAGTGGTTAAATTAATGTGTCTTTATAAAAGGGAGGACTTATATTGTAAATTATCCATTTTAATAGGATAGTGGATGGCAACATGTGTTTTTATAATGCATTTGTAAGTTTATTATATTTTAAGTTATAATATATTAATTATTATATTATAAACTTATTATAATGAAAACATAAAAAAAATGTTGCATGTTCATCTTTTATTTTCATTTTGACTGAAACTAAGAAAAAGAAAGGGAGAGTTTGAGCTTGAAACCTTCGTCCCTTGTAAGCTTTAATTTAAGGTATGTATTTAGCTCGATTCTTGATAATTTTTACGTTTTTGAGATCGTTGCTTTGAATACTACCCGACCCATGCTAGAATTTCCGATTTTGATGCATGTTTGGAATTCGGCCATTGATGAAAATTTGTGTTTGGTTGATGACTTTAAATAAAACATATGTGTTAGATTATTAAATTTTGTATTGGAAATTTTGATTAAATTGAGTGTTTAGGACTAAATTTCAAAAATAGTAAATTTAGGGGCTAGATTGTGAAATTTATGAAATATGGAGACTTGTATAAGCCTAGTGAACCTTCGGCCCTAGCTTAATATAGGCAAATTTAGCATATTTTGTGTTTTGTGAAAATTGGATTAATTTGTAAAACTGCAAAATGTTAGGGCTAAATTGGTAAATTGTTCAATTATGTGTTTTGGACTAAAACGAATGAAATTCTATTTGAATAAGCTCATTTTGAAATTATTAGATTAAGAACTGAACAGATCGGACATGGATCGGGGAAAAACAAAAATCGTTGAATAGTCAAAAGTTTTTGTCCGTCGATATCCGAGGTAAGTTACTAAGCAAACTTGCTGCATGGAATTATCTGAATAGTTGTACTTAAATTTTATAGAAGTATTCATATTGATTTTTAATATGGCCGAATAAGTCTTCAATGCATGTATATGGTAAAATTGAATGTCAAGTAGACTTAAATGTCATTGGTGTGCCGAATGTGATGTTGATTTAGAAATGTATTTAGCCGAATGTGGGATGGACATTTAAGCTTTTGGTTCATTTGAATGAAAGGTGTATATTTATTTATGTATGAATGAAAATGAGATCATATGTATTTGTATGAATGGGAAGGAAATCGGATAACAAGCACTAAGTGTGTGAATTTAACATCCGAGTACTAAGAGTACGAAATCGGATAATAAGCACTAAGTGTGCGAACTTATATACCAAGCACTAAGTGTGCGAAATCGGTCAATGAGCCTTATGTATGCAAGCTTAAATACCGAGCACTAAGTGTGCGAAATCGGTTGTATAGCACTAATTATGTGAGAAGTTAAGGTAACGGCACTAGGTGTGCGATACGTTACAAGAGATTTGACTTTTAAATATGCAAGGTATTAGTATGTCGACTTTAAGCATATAATATGTGATACGATTTTTACATTGAGTGTGCAGGTTTATCGATCTTGTAATTTAACTATTTAACAAAGGTATTTAACGGAATAAAAAGAACAGGTATGCGATGTAAAATTACCTTTTGTATAATGGGAAAATTTTGGTTGATGAATTGAAATTTATGTATTCTACGTATTAAATTGTGAGTTCTATGGTTTGAAAGGAAAGTAAGAAATTTAGTAGATATCATATATAGAAATTGTTCAAATGTTTATGTATTTGTATTGAGATGTGGAATGAATTATAGATATTTGAGAAAGCTATTATTGAATGTAGGTATATTCGGCCTAAGGGTCTTAAATGTGAAAATTTTCTACTATAATATGTTAATGCATTGTTATATAGTTGCTTATAACTTACTAAGCTGTTAAAGCTTACATGCTTCTTGGTTGCTCTCATGTTTTAGATTTACTTTGGTGATCGCTACATGCTCGGGGATCATCGTCAAAGCTCGTCACACTATCGTCAACAATTTGGTACCCTTTTGAGATTAACTTAAAGTTTATGGCATGTATAGGATATATTATCTTTTGGGTTGTTATAAATGATATGTATGTGTTTATGTATATGCCATGCGAAAATGGCTAAAAACATGAAAGTTTGAACTTATGTGAATCCGGCTATAATATTAAGTTTTGATGGAAGTATAATTTTTTATGTGTTATGTTAAATGTTTGGGTATGTGGTTGATAGATTATTCAATTTGATTTTTAGTCATGAAACGACAACCATGGTGTTTATAGGATATGGTATATAAGCTCATGTTAGGTAAGAGTGACTTTATAAATTATGTATTTACATGTTGATTGTAAAAAAAATTATTATTCATGATAGACATATGCGTGTAAGTTGAGGGTGTTTGTATGTTTAGGTTATTTATAAGATATGCATGATTTCAATAATAAGTAATTTGTTTAGTAAAGTAAATATAGTATTTACATATTCGATTTTTTTGGTAATGTTCATGACCAAATGAATAGTAACTTTTGGTTTTGGTGAAAGATGTTCAAGTATGAAAGGTAAATTGGGTTTTATGTCTTGATTGAGTAAAGGCATGTATGAGTTATAATTAGATCAATTGGTAAGCTTAGAATAATATTCGAATAGGAAATGTAAGTGATTATGAAATTCGGCTTTAGTATATGTAATACTATGAGCATATTTGGTTAGATGAGTTACCTTATTAATTTGGTTATAATGTATTTGTATACTTGACTTTATGGCACTTTAAAATATTCAATGAATGAAATGGTACATATTAGCTTTTACTTATACACAAAAGTGAGCAAAATTGTTATGGATGTATGTTTAATAATGAATTCGAAACTTTGATAGACATTTTTTTATGATACAATTTGATTCAAATTGTACTTTAAAGTATGACATAGGTGTAATAATGTCTATTATGGATTGGGTTAAATAGGTAATGCCTTGTAACCCTAATTCGGCGATGAGTACGAGTTAGTGGTGTTACATTTGATTGGTATCAAAGCTATAGTTTAGTCTGTTCTCGGACTAACATAGCGTGTGTGAGTTTAGCTATACATGCCATAAATTTTTATTTTGATAGTGTGATGACTTCTGACAATGAAATGCATTTTCTTCTTTCGTATAGTAAATGGATCCTGATCCCGAGCGAGTTGTAGCTGATAATGTCGAGAGTGTGGCGCCTGCTCCCGCGCAAGGGACTGCACCGGTTGAATCTCGACCAGCTTCAAGTAATCAAGATGAGGGGGCTAAACAAGCCTTTTATACTATGTTGAACGAATGGTTTACTTAATATATCCGGACAAATTCGGTTGTTCAACAACCTTTGACCCCGATTAACCCACCTCCGATGCTTGTGGTACCCCCGATCGTTAATCCTGAGAGAATAAATAAGCCTCCGGTCGACAGAATTAGAAAACACGGGGCTCAAGAGTTTAGAGCTGAAGATGATGATGATGCTAAACGAGCTGAATTTTGGCTCGATAATACAATTCGTGTTTTTGATTAACTCTTCTGTATACCTGATGAGAGCCTGAAATGTGCTATATCTTTATTACGGGATTCTACCTACTATTGGTTGAACACTCTCGTATCTGTAGTCCCAAAGGAACGAGTTACTTGGGACTTCTTCCAGACAGAGCTTCGCAAGAAATAAATCAGCCAGTGATTCATAGATCTAAAACGCAAGGAATTTCTCGAGCTTAAACATGGTCGTATGACCGTAATTGAGTATGAGCGCAAGTTTGTGAGACTTAGCCGATACGCCTGCGAGTGTGTTTCATCTGAGGCTGCTATGTGCAGAAGATTTGAAGAAGGGTTAAACGAAGATATAAAATTACTTGTTGGCATACTTGAAATAAATGAGTTCGTGGTACTTGTTGAGCGAGCTTGTAAAGCGGAAGAGCTGGAGAAAGAAAAACGAAAAGCTGAATTTGAAGCTAGAGATTTTCGTAATAGGTCAGTGGGTAAATTTCCTCAAACATCATCAAAGAAGTTCAAAAATGACAGTAGCCGATCCAAAGCTAATACAGGGATCTCTATACGAGAACGACCACCAGTGAGTTCACGAGCTACCTCGATTGCTAGTGTCGGCAATATTCGCAGAATAAGCCCGAGTGTCAATAGTGTGGTAGGCGACATTTTGGTGAATGTTGGAGCAAGTCCAACAACCGAGCTTGCTACAAGTGTGGTTCACAGGATCACTTCATTCGGGATTGCCCGGAGTTAGCTGAAAAGGATAATGCTCAAAGTGCAAGACCGAGCGGAACTGCAGCTAGAGGTAGACCACCCCGGAATGTGGGAGGTAGGAGTGGCACTCAGAGAAGGACTTCGGATACAGCTATTCGATCAGAGGCTCGTGTGCCAGCTAGAGCCTATGCCATTTGTGCCCGAGAGGAGGCTTCATCTCCAGATGTCATCACTGGTATATTTACTCTCTTTAATACTAATGTAATTGCTCTAATTGATCCCAATTCAACCCATTCCTACGTGTGTATAAAACATTAGTATCCAGCAAGACTCTACCTGTTGAGTATACTGAGTTTGTGATTCGGGTTTCGAACCCCCTGGGCCGGTGTGTGTTAGTTGATAGAGTGTGCAAGAATTGCCCTTTGATGATTTGAGATTCATGTTTTCCGACTGATTTGATGTTACTACCATTTGATGGGTTCGATGTTATCCTTGGTATGGATTGGTTAACCGTGCACGATGCAGTAGTGAATTGCAGACGAAAGACTATTGATCTGCGGTGTCAGAATAATGAAATAATTTGAATTGAGTCTGCGGATTTGAATGGGCTACCAGCAGTGATATCTTCAATGTTGGCTCGACAGTATTTGAGAAAGGGTTGCGAAGCTTACTTTGCTTATGTGATCGATAGTAAAGTAACTGAAAAGAAGATTGAATTTGTACCAATTTTATGTGAGTATCCGGATGTGTTCCCGGAGGAATTACCGGGATTGCCACCTGTTCGAGAGGTAGAGTTTGGTATTGAGTTAGTGCCAGGGATGACTCCAATTTCGATAGCTTCGTATAGGCACCGATCGAATTAAAAGAGTTGAAAGCTCAGTTGCAAGAATTGACAGATAGAGGTTTTGCTCAACCGAGTTTCTCTCCCTGGGGTACGCCAGTTCTATTTGTGAAAAAGAAAGACGGAACTTTGAGAATGTGTATCGACTATCAACAACTCAATAAAGTGACCGTAAAGAATAAATATATGTTGCCATGTATCGATAATTTATTTGATCAGCTAAAGGGAGCTTCAGTATTTTCGAAGATCGATATGAGATCAGGTTATTATCAGTTGCGAGTTAGAGACTTAGATGTACCTAAGACTACTTTTCGGACTAGATACGGCCATTACGAGTTCTTGGTAATACCGTTCGGACTCACTAATGCCCCTACTGTTTTTATGGATTTGAAGAATCGAATATTTAGACAGTATCTAGATCAGTTTCTGGTTGTATTCATAGATGATATTCTGATCTATTCGCGTGATTAAATCGAGCGTGCTGAACACTTAAGACTTGTGTTACAGATTTTTTGTGATAAGCAATTGTACGCGAAATTCAGTAAATGTGAGTTTTGTTTAAGTAAAGTTAGTTTTCTGGGACATGTTATATCAGCATCAGGTATTCGGGTTGATCCGAGTAAAATTTCGACTATACTTGGTTGGAAACCCCCGCAAAATGTTTTTGAAGTTCGAAGTTTTCTGGGACTTGTCGGTTACTATAGACGCTTTCTGAAAGGGTTTTCAATGATAGCAGCTTCAATGACAAAGTTGTTGCAGAAAAATGTTAGATTTGAGAGGACGAAAAGGTGTCAGAAAAGTTTCGATCCGTTGAAAGCTCATTTGATCGAAGCTCCAGTGCTTGTTCAGCCCTTCGTAATCTTCAGTGATGCATCCTTGAATGGTTTGGGTTGTGTTTTGATGCAGAAGGGAAGTTGTAGCCTATGCCTTAAGACAGTTAAAGTCGCACGAAAAGAATTATCCGATGCATGATCTCGAGTTAGCTGCCATAGTTTTCGCTTTAAAAATATGGCGTCACTATCTATTTGGTGAAAAATATCATGTCTACTCCGATCACAAGAGTCTAAAATACTTAATGACTCAGGAAGATCTGAATTTGAGACAGCAACGATGGTTGGAATTGTTAAAAGACTACGAGCTCGTGATTGATTATCACCCGGGAAAGGCTGATGTGGTTGCTGATACATTAAGCCGAAAATCACTATTTGCTCTACGTGCAATAACTGCGGATATAGCTATGACTAGTGACGGTGCGGTCATTGCAGAATTGAAAGCGAGACCGTTATTCGTTCAACAGATTTGCGAAACTCAAAAGGTTGATCATGATTTAATAGCAAAAAGGAATCATTGTGGTTCGAATACTGACACAGAATTTCATATTGACACTGAGGGATGTTTACGGTTCAGAAACCAAATATGTGTACCAAAGAATCCTTAGTTGATTCGAATGATTTGTAATGAAGCTCATAATAGTAGATTGTCTATTCACCCAGGTAGCACGAAGATGTATAATGATTTAAAACAACACTATTGGTGGCACGGTATGAAACGAGATATTTCAAACTTTGTGTCGAAGTGTTTAATATGTCAACAAGTAAAAGCCGAGCATCAAGTGCCATTGGGATTACTTTAGCCGATTATGATACCTGAGTGGAAATGGGATTGAGTCACAATGGATTTTGTAGCTGGGTTACCATTAACACCGAGCAAGAAAGATGCAATCTGGGTTATTGTTGATAGGTTGACGAAATTGGCCCATTTTATTCCGATACGTACGGACTTCTCGCTTGATAAGTTAGTTGAAGTGTACATTTCTCAAATTATACGATTGCACAGAGTACCTATCTCTATTGTTTCGGATAGAGATTCGAGATTTACATCACGGTTTTAGAGGAAACTGGAAGATGCTTTAGGTACTAAATTGCATTTTAGTACTGCTTTCCATACTCAGACCGATGGTCAATTCGAACGTATTATTCAAATACTCGAGGATATGTTGAGATGTTGTGTTCTTGAGTTTGAGGGTACATGGGAACGATACTTGCCTTTGATTGAATTTGTGTACAATAATAGCTTTCAATCGAGTATCAAAATGGCACCTTATGAAGCTTTGTACGGTCGTAAATGTCATTGGACCGAGCTAAGTGAAAACAAGATACACGGGGTTGATTTAATCAAAGAGACTGAGTAGAAAGTAAAAGTGATCCGAGAAAGTTTGAAAGCTACGTCAGATCGTCAGAAATCGTATGCGGACTTGAAACATAAAGATATAGAGTTTCAAGTGGGTGATCGAGTATTTTTTAAAGTCTCGCCGTGGAAAAAGATACTTAGATTTGGTCGTAAAGGAAAGCTAAGTCCGAGATTTATTGGGCCGTACGAGGTTATTGAGCGTATCGGGCCGGTTGCATACAAATTGATATTGCCACCTGAATTAGAAAAGATCCACAATGTTTTCCATGTTTCGACGCTTCGACGATATAGATCTGATCCTTCTCATGTGATTAGTCCATCAGAAATTGAGATTCAGTCTGATTTGACTTATGAGGAAGAACCAATTAGTATTTTGGCTTGCCAAGTGAAAGAGTTACGTAATAAGAAAATCTCGTTGGTGAAAGTAATGTGGCATAAGTATGGGGTTGAAGAAGCAATGTGGAAACTTGAAGATTCAATGAAAGAACGCTGCCCACATTTATTCATCTGTAAGATTTTCGGGGACGAAAATCACTTAAGGGGGGAGAGTTGTAACAGCTCGATTTTGGCCCTAATCAGAACGGTGGTTTCGGGACCACGAATCTGAGTCAAAAAATATTTTAATATTATTTTTTTGTGTTAATTATATATGATTGAGCATGTGTTAAAATTTCGTGAGTTAATTTGCTCGTTTGTGTGTTTAATTTAAGAAAAAGGACTAAATCGCGTAAGTGGTAAAATTAGCCTTTTTGCTTGATTTAGTGGTTAAATTAATGTGTCTTTATAAAGGGGAGGACTTATATTGTAAATTATCCATTTTAATAGGATAGTGGATGGCAACATGTGTTTTTATAATGCATTTGTAAGTTTATTATATTTTAAGTTATAATATATTAATTATTATATTATAAACTTATTATAATGAAAACATAAAAAAAAATGTTGCATGTTCATCTTTTATTTTCATTTTGACCGAAACTAAGAAAAAGAAAGGGAGAGTTTGAGCTTGAAACCTTCGGCCCTTGTAAGCTTTAATTTAAGGTATGTATTTAGCTCGGTTCTTGATAATTTTTACATTTTGAGATCGTTGCTTTGAATACTACCCGACCCATGCTAGAATTTCTAATTTTGATGCATGTTTGGAATTCGTCCATTGATGAATATTTGTGTTTTGTGATGGTTGATGACTTTAAATAAAATATATGTGTTAGATTATTAAACTTTGTATTGGAAATTTTGATTAAATTGAGTATTTAGGACTAAATTTCAAAAATAGTAAATTGAGGGGCTAGATTGTGAAATTTATGAAATATGGAGACTTGTATAAGCCTAGTGAACTTTCTATTTAGCTTAATTAATATATGCAAATTTAGCATATTTTGTGTTTTGTGAAAATTGGATTAATTTGTAAAAGTGCAAAATGTTAGGGGTAAATTGGTAAATTGTTCAATTATGTGTTTTGGACTAAAATGAATGAAATTCTATTTGAATGAGCTCATTTTGAAATTATATAGATTAAGAACTGAAAAGATCGGACATGGATCAGGGAAAAACAAAAATCGTTGAATAGTCAAAAGTTTTTGTCCGTCGATATCCGAGGTAAGTTATTAAGCAAACTTGTTGTATGGAATTATCTGAATAGTTGTACTTAAATTTTATAGAAGTATTCATATTGATTTTTAATATGGCCGAATATGTCTTCAATGCATGTATATGGTAAAATTGAATGTGAAGTAGACTTAAATGTCATTAGTGTGCCGAATGTGATATTGATTTAGAAATGTATTTAGCCGAATGTGGGATAGACATTTAAGCTTTTGGTTCATTTGAATGAAAGGTGTATATTTATATATGTATGAATGAAAATGAGATCATATGTATTTGTATGAATGGGAAGGAAATCGGATAACAAGCACTAAGTGTGCGAATTTAACATTCGAGTACTAAGTGTACGAAATCGGATAATAAGCACTAATGTGCGAACTTATATATCGAGCACTAAGTGTGCGAAATAGGTCAATGAGCCTTATGTGTGCAAGCTTAAATACCGAGCACTAAGTGTGCGAAATCGGTTGTATAGCACTTATTATGTGAGAAGTTAAGGTAACGGCACTAAGTGTGCGATACGTTACAAGAGATTTGACTTTTAAATATGCAAGGTATTAGTATGTCGACTTTAAGCATATAATATGTGATACGATTTTTACATTGAGTGTGCAGGTTTATCGATCTTGTAATTTAACTATTTAACGAAGGTATTTAACGGAATAAAAAGAAAAGGTATGCGATGTAAAATTACCTTTTGTATAATGGGTAAATTTTGGTTGATGAATTGAAAGTTATGTATTATACGTATTAAATTGTGAGTTCTATGGTTTGAAAGGAAAGTAAGAAATTTAGTAGATATCATATATAGAAATTTTTCAAATGTTTATGTATTTGTATTGAGATGTGGAATGAATTATAGATATTTGAGAAAGCTATTATTGAATGTAGGTATATTCGGCCTAAGGGTCTTAAATGTGAAAATTTTCTACTATAATGTGTTAATGCATTGTTATATAGTTGCTTATAACTTACTAAGCTGTTAAAGCTTACTTGCTTCTTGGTTGCTCTCATGTTTTAGATTTACTTCGGTGATCGCTACGTGCTCGGGGATCATCTTCAAAGCTCGTCACACTATCATCGACAATTTGGTACCCTTTTGAGATTAACTTAAAGTTTATGGCTTGTATAAGATATATTATCTTTTGGGTTGTTATAAATGATATGTATGTGTTTATGTATATGCCATGCGAAAATGGCTAAAAACATGAAAGTTTGAACTTATGTGAATCCGGTTATAATATTAAGTTATGATGGAAGTATAATTTTTGATGTGTTATGTTAAATGTTTGGGTATGTGGTTGTTAGAATATTCAATTTGATTTTGTCATGAAATGACAACCATGGTGTTTATAGGATATGGTATATAAGCTCATGTTAGGTAAGAGTGACTTTATAAATTATGTATTTATATGTTGATTGTAAAAAAAAAAAATTATTATTCATGATAGACATATGCGTGTAAGTTGAGGGTGTTTGTATGTTTAGGTTATTTATAAGATATGCATGATTTCGATAATAAGTAATTTGTTTAGTAAAGTAAATATAGTATTTACATATTCGGTTTTTTTGGTAATGTTCATGACCAAATGAATAGTAACTTTTAGTTTTGGTGAAAGATGTTGTATGAAAGGTAAATTGGGTTTTATGTCTTGATTGAGTAAAGGCATGTATGAGTTATAATTAGATCAATTGGTAAGCTTAGAATAATATTCGAATAGGAAATGTAGGTGATTATGAAATTCGGCTTTAGTATATGTAATACTATGAGCATATTCGGTTAGATGAGTTACCTTATTGATTTGGTTATAATGTATTTGTATACTTGACGTTATGGCACTTTAAAATATTCGATGAATGAAATGGTACATATTAGCTTTTACTTATACACAAAAGTGAGCAAAATTGTTATGGATGTATGTTTAATAATGAATTCGAAACTTTGATAGACATTTTTTTATGATACAATTTGATTCAAATTGTACTGTGAAGTATGACATAGGTGTAATAATGTCTATTATGGATTGGGTTAAATAGGTAATGCCTTGTAACCCTAATTTGGTGACGAGTACGGGTTAGGGGTGTTACATCTTCCTTGGGTATTGCCTATCTCATAAAGTTGTCTAAAAGTATTTTCCCAATTCATTCTCTGTCGTGCTTTTTAATTATTTTAGTTTATAAAGAAACCACTTCAATTCTTAGGCTAGATAATAGAAAGACAGAAATTACTAGTACTCTTGGTCCTTGTGGATACGATATTATCGGTCTTACCATAACTATACTATTGAACGATAAGTGCGCTTGCCTTTATTGTGATCATAGTTAGTTAGAGACACATCAAAGACCATGTCTGGGACATGGCATCGACATACGATCTCGTGTAAGACCATATATGGGATATGGCGTCGACACCGATATGAGATCCCGTATAAGACCATATCTGGGATATAGCATCAGCAACGACATGTAATCCCATGTAAGACCATATCTTAGATATGACATTGGCATCTTACTACGTGTATGACAATTTCTAAGTATCCTTCGATATTCTAAGTGGTTCAACGAGGTAAAAAATTAAAGTTTATGTTAAATTTGGAAAAAGAGCTAAAGTTATGTGATGGAATGATACAGGTACATATATGAAACTCACGAGAAATGAGTCTGGTATGTGATATGTGGTCAGTAAGAGTGAGCATGAGTAAGCCATGTCAATGTTGCTTGAGAATTTTGGTTTAGTTCATAATGTAATATGTGGATGTTATTACAAGATTTTATACATGTGAACTTATTAAGCTTTATGCTTACTCCCTCTCTTTTTCCTTTTTTTTATAGCATCGCCAAGCTAGCTTGGGGACCGAAGGATGTCAGAGCTCGATTCACACTATCAAGCTAGGTATAGTAAAGTTTGATTATTTTGGGTATGGCATGTATAAGAACTTGGTCATTTTGTTATATGTCATATTAGTTAGCCAATATGTTGGCTATTAATGTTACTTATTTCATTTTGTAAATGGTCATTGGAATTGACCAAAACTAGTTAAATTATATCTATTCAATGATAATGAAATTCATAAAGTGCAAGCTTATGCAATTGAATGAGTAATGTGTGAAGTATATACATGATGAACGTAGTGTGAAATTAAGGTGTGGATGTCTTGATTGTGGATTACACTATGTGTTGCTAGAAATGGTATAAGTGTGGTTGTTTTTCAGGGTGGCAAATAACTTGGTAAATAGCCTTGTATTTGTCCACACGGGTAGACACACGAGCATGTGTCTACGCCGTGTGTAACACACGGTCTGCCTCATGGGCATGTAGCCTGGCCGTGTGTCCCCTGCACCTAATTTGTGAAAAATTAAGTTCGTCACACGGGCTAGCACACGGGCGTGTTGCTCGGCTGTGTGATCCTAAATGTCTGCTGACGTCATAAACAGAATGCCAAGGTTTTCACACACGAGCTAAGACACAGGCGTGTTGTAACAGTCCGGTTTATACCCTAGTCGGAACAGTGGTTTCGGAACCACAAATCTGAGTCCGTATAATATTTTAATATTATTCTCTGTGCTTATGATATGTGATTAACCATGTGTTAAATTTCCGTAAGCTAATTTGTTCGTCTGTGTGTTTAATTTGACAAAAGGATTAAATTACGTTAAATGCAAAATTTGCGTGCTAATTGCTAAAGCACTTATGTGTCATGTCTTTATAAGTGTGAAGTTCTTATAATGCAATTTTACCATTGGAAAATGGATGGACATTAATGCCAAAGTTAGTGGAAATTTTAATAAGCATTATAAAAGGTTAATTTTGTCAATTATGTATTAAAATGTTTTATAATAAAAACAAAGTATGAAATTAGACATTGGTATCATCTTTTAGCTGAATTTAGTGAAGAAAAAGAAAGGACAAAGAAGCTAGGTTATTCGGCCATTGAAAGATCCAATTAAGGTATGATTTTGAGTCGATTTTTGATAATTTCTACGTTTTTGTAATCGTTGCTTCATCTACTATCAAACCCATGTTTCAATTTTGTGTATTGGTGATGTTTGTAAGTTAAGCCATTGATGCTAAGTTGAGCTTTGTGATGCTTTAAGGTGTTAAATGATAGATTGGTGGTAGATGAACAGGTTTTGTTCTTGAAGTTTTGATGAATTTAGCTTAATAGGGCTAAATTGAGAAAATGACAAATTGAGGGACTAATTTGTGAATTTGATGAAAAATGTGGGTTTGTATGTGATATATATGTATTCGGCCAAGCTTGTGTAAAAGTAGATTTTGTGAATTTGATGTTTTGAAAAAAATGGACTAAATTGCTAAGTTGTGCAAATGTGAGGGCTAATTTGCAAATTGCCCTAAATGTGTGTCTTTGGATTGAATTGAATGAACTAGAGAATAAAAGGGTTAATTCTGAATATGTTTAGATCAAGAACCGAGGAAAACGGGTTTAGATCGCGGGAAAGTGAAAGTTATCGAGTAGCCGTTTTCTATTACGATAAACCGAATTCGAGGTAAGTCACTATACAAATAAATGAATATATATACAATTGTAATTGTTCATATGTTAAATGATGATAATGAATGCTTATGAGAAATTCTGTAATTGAATTCCGAGATAAGTTCGGTATATTGACTAAGTCTGAGAAGCCTCAAATGCGAACCTTGACATAGGTATCTCGCTCGTCTTATCATGTAAGACCACGTCTGGGACGTTGGCATTGATTTGAGATTCGTGTAAGACCCTGTCTGGGACAGTGGCATCGATATCTGATTATGTGTAAGACCATGTCTAGGACGTTGGCATTAATATAAACTTTACGTATAAGACCACGTCTGGGACGTTGGCATCATTATGACACTTACGAGTAAGACCATGTCTGGGACATCGGCATCGTTTTGATTCGTATAAGACCCTGTCTAGGACAGTGGCATCGATATCCGAGTGCATGTAAGATCTCGTCTGGGACGTTGGCATTGTACGATTATTCTGAACTTTCTGAGTATCCCATTGGATTTATTACTGTTCAATGGGCAAGTGTGTTGGTTATACACTAATTGTGTATACAAGGTAAGCATCAATATGATCTTACTATGATGCTATGAATATGGAATTGATGATATGTTGTATAAGGTTTTGGTGAAATGAGATATGTGTTTATATGATCTTTGAATTGGGAATATGGCTAATGTGGTCAAAAGTGTATGAATCAAAGTAAATATATGCATTTTATGCTAAGTTGTTGTATATTGACTTACTAAGCTTTTGGAAAGCTTACTCTCTGTGTGTGTTTAATCTGTTTTATAGGTCGTCAAAACTATTGAAGGCTCGGGACCGTTAAGGATCGTCATCACACTACTAATATCATTTTGGTACACTTTGGATATGTATATAGCTAGATATGGCATGTATAGGCTAGTTCTTGTGATGATTTGTAAAGTGAACTTAGCCATGTGATTTGGCTAGTTATGTTTTGGTACCATGCTTAGATAAATGTGATATGTGAAGTTGTTATGATATGATTAGTTGATATATGGAATGGTTATGAGATGGTAAGTATAGAGACAAATGGTGCATAGGTATAATTGAGTTTTAGTTATGCAAATTGGTATGTTTAGTATTGGTTTTGAATGTATATATTGAATGAAATTTTAATGTATAGTTGTGAATATCTTAGTGATCAAATGTGCATGATTTGAATGGCTATTTGTATGTTTTTGGTTGCCATATATGCTTGATATGTGTTGGTAAATGATACTTATAGGTATGAACCTTTTTGGTTAGCATTTTGGCCTTGTAAAATGGCCTATAATGTCACACGGTTGTGGCACAAGGGCGTGCCTTAGACCGTGGGTAAATTGGCAGGATACAGCCTAAAATCAAACGGCCTCGACACGGGCGTGTCATCAGGCCGTGGTGTGCAAGTCAGTAGCTAACATAAAAATACACGGCTTCGGCACGGGCATGCTTGGTGGCCATGGTGGGGAAGTCAGTATATGGCCTAAAAGTACACGGCCATGGCACACGGGCGTGCCTAATAACCGTGTTGTTATAGTCAGTTTAAACACGGATGGTTACATGGGGGTGTATAGAAGCCGTGGAGGGCACACGGTCTTCTCCCACGGGCGTGTCTCCTTTGTATTTTAGAAAAGTTTCAAATTTTCATAGAATTTCGTATGTGTTTCAGTTTAGTCCCGACTCGATTTATAAGCATGCTTAAGGTCTCGAGGACCCAATTAAGGGACATTATGTCTAAGAATGATGATTGAATGTATGATTTTGTCTGTAAATGTTTCCGATCTATCTGGTAACGCTCTTAACCCTAATCCGGCGATGGACTCGAAATAGGGGTGTTACACGTGTCATGGCCGTGTGAGGGACACGGGCGTGTTCCAGGCCATGTGAAAACCCCTGTAGGCACGGACTAAGGATATAGGTGTGTGTGACCACACGGCTTGCCCACAAGGGCGTGTGGCCCTGTTTTGAGCAAAAATTTTGTAAGTGTTCGTAAGCTTCCAGTTCAGTCCCAAACCACTCTATATGTATGTTTTGGGTCTCGTAAGCCCATAATAGGGACGTTATGAACACGAATGAAAAGTTTTAAGTTGGAATGAAAATTTATGGCCCGATTTTGTATGATTAAGTATGAAAATTTATGAACACGGGTAAGGGGTGTTACATTTAGTGGTATTAGAGCTATGGTTTAGTTGATTCTCAGACTAACGTAGCGTATGCATGAGTCTAGCTATACATGCCATACGTATGTGTATATACATAATGATAGTGTGACGACTCTTGACAATTTAAAATATGTTTTCATATAGCAAATGGATCCCGACAGAGCAGTGGCGGATAATGTAGAAAGTAATACGCCAGCCCCCGCCCAAGGGACGGTGCCAACTGAAAATGAAAATTGACTAGTGACTGTCAATCAGAGAGGAGGAAAAGAGGCCAGGGAAGCCTTTCTCCATATGATGAACGTCTGGTATACGGAGTTCGCTTGAATGAACCCGAACGCTCAACCCCCTCCATCCCCACGTATTCCTCAGACTATCTTTGTAACTCCTCAAGCTGTAGAAATGGTAAAAAGGGAAAAGCCCCCAGTTGATAGAATTCGAAAACAAGGAGTTGAGGAATTCCGAGCTAATAAAGATGACGATCTGGAAAGGTCCTAATTCGAAGCGTCACATTAGCCACCTAAGTGACTCTCCGGCTAACGACCTCCCAAGGCACACCCTGACCTTATAACACATCAATCTTATCCATTTGTTAGTTATTTATTAATGTGGAAGCAATTTGTGAACCAATTTTAAACTTTTTATAAGTAATTTAACCTAAGGGCATTTTTGTCATTTTACCACCTATGGTTAAACTAACCCAAATTTAGATCTATAGATTTACTAACCCTCTTTTAGTCAATTTATGTAAGCCCTAAAATTTTTAGCTTAATTTGAGTTTATTTTATATGTCTATTTCAAGGCATTAATGACTAAGTCGTAACAATTTCAAAACTATCAATACTATACCCGAATATTAAATTGAGTGCGTTTCTAACAAATTTTATCAATTAAAAGTCTAATCCAAAAATTTTATCAAGTTTTCCTTATCATTTAAGGCTCTAATTAGACTTATCAAGTTAGAGGACTAATTTGTAATTTAAACGGACTAGAGAACCAATTTAAAAAGACAAGAATTCAAACCCCCAACAATCCACTACAATTTTTTTTTGTGAACAATTCAATTTTAAACCCGATTTAACTACCAATTAAATATCACACATATTCATACACCTTCAATTGAATTTTTTAACACCAATTAAGCCTCAATTAAATAGAATTAAAATTCAATTTTGTGCATATCACCCACCGGTTAATTCAAACAAATGGTGTACCTTAGTAGATAGTAAATGACTCCATGGAAGCTTCATTTAAACAATGGCTAGTGTAAACATCATGCCTTACACACCATGTTATCAAGCAACGATAGATTGTAAATTATTCAATAATCAAACTCAAATATGCATATATGATATTATAAAACCATCCAAAATTAAAAATATCCAATGTCCGAGTCCAATTACAACCAAAATTAAACTAAGTCCCGGAAGTTCCACAATGCCCGATTAACATCTCTAAAATGTGCAGCTAAATCTTTACCGAGCCTTACTCTCTTGGAACTTTCTTGCTCGGCTCCTTAGCTCCTTAATCCCATTGGTTAACTGCACAAATGTTAGGGCGTGAGCTTAAAAAGCTCAGTGAATGTTAATAAAACAACGAGTAAATTAGCACCCAAATCATGCTTTAATCGAAACCAATCAAATACAAATTTTTAGTCACAATATCAATCCATAATATTTCAATGTCATATGTTCAACCATGTATCAAAAATCATAATTAATCATGGCATATAATCATGAATTTAGCATATAACAATTCATACATTTATATTGGCATATACAATCATAGCTTATTCGGGTGATCATACATCTGATAAACGGATCTCCTTACTCCCAATCAAAATTAGAATCAATCCCGGATTGAGCGGGCTGAGGCCACATGCTCCCTTATCTCACCTCAAATCAGCCCGTTGAGTGGAGACACAAGCTCAACACTCCATTATCTACTCTATTAGTCTACCTAGAGCCTCATTGCTCACAAATAACATATCAATATGGTGAGTACTCACAAATCCTATGGCATGCCAACTATATCCAATAGATTTACCATGCTATGATGCCAACATAATCAATCAATCAAAACATAATTTCAGTCAATAATATGCTCAATTTAAAGCCAAAATGCATATGTGAATCATGTAACATAGCCGTTTTAACATCAAATTAAATATAGCATACCAATTACCTATTATCAATGTTCATTTATCAATTGAAATATCAACATACCATGAACCAAAAACTCCAGCATACTTGCTTAGTTCACCATTATAATCAATCAAATCAAGCACATAAAATCACTAGATGCTCACTTACCAACACTTAATAAAAATTTCATCACTTAAACATATATTAATAATATTGCAAAATTAACTAACCGAAACTCAATGAAATATTTGCAATCAGTAATTAATCACCAATTAAGCATAAGTGAGGGCCAATTTACAAAATCGCTCTTTAATAACACTCACCACACAACTAACTCAACTACAACCAAGTGATCAACTAAGCAAATCCAAGCTTCAAATTTGATTAGCTCGATCCTCTTCAATATTCTGAGCTTCAACAGAGATAAAATAGATATTACCACCTTTCAAAAGATATAAAAAACACAAACTTTTATCAACTAGGCCACACGAAATTCTCACCCAAAGTTACCTTACCGGATTTGTATCATCAAGTAAAAAACTCGACTCCTCACAAAATTGATCACTCCAGCCCTCCTAATCACTTCCAAACATCAATACTAGACCAAATAAACATATACTAAGAATCAATTTCACAAAAATCCAGAAAATCTGTTCATGAAGATGCTAAAATTTGAATTTCTTTAAATTACCTTACAAAACATGTTTAATCTTGATAAATAAGATCAAAAACCTTCTAATAGATCCATTTTGAGTTGGAACATCGATTGATTTGTGGATTTCCTCTCAAAATTCAAGACCCACCGTTAAAGCACCTTAAGCTTTTGAAGAAGACGACATTAATAAAAAATCATGTAATTATCACTCAAATCATGTAAATATGCATCTAATATCATAAAAATAAGTTTAGATATAATAATTACCTTTGATTGAAAATCATGATTCAAGAATCTTGAGAAATTTTAGAATATTTTTGGCTACTTTTGTGAATAAGTTCGGGTGAAAAGAGAGTATTTTGAGAAGTAAATTTGTTGAATTTATCTCTGATGATAGATCTTTAAAACCATGCAAAGAAAACAAATTTTATAGCTCTCTAATTTTATAAATAAGGTTAGATGCATTGTGTTTAAAACTGAAACAACCCACCAAAAATTTAAAAATTGGGAAATTTGCCCAACAGCCACTACCACATTTCTCTTACTTTACCAATTGATCTTTTCCCTCTAAAATTCTGAGTTTAAAGGTTTATTTGCCAAATAAATACTCCAAAATTTTCTTATTTTACAATTAAATCTAATTTACTTAATATTTAAATTTAACTCAAATTAATCCCCAATAAAAATTATTTTAAAATTCTTTTTCAACCCAAATTATTTTTTTCACTAATAGTTATTTAATTACTTTAAAATTAATTTTTCAAAAATATTTTTATTTTTTCGAATTACTATTAACCCGATAAATTCATAAATTCACGCTCTGGACCTGAAAAATATACTCGAAACTACTAGACCCAGTTTAGGGATATTACATCAATTCACTTTATCAATAACTGAGTTGGATCTAGTTTATTATAAGGGATTTACCTTTTCTATTGACTCCTATGAGTTGGATCAAAAATAATTCTTGAATGAGGTATTCAACTCTAGGGATGAATCGAAAAAAAAATATTCATTGGCTCTACCTCCTACCTTTTATGAAGAAAATGAATCTTTTTATCTAAGGATCAGAAATAAATGGGTCCAGATCTTCTGCGAGAATGATTTGGAAGATCCAAAACAAAAAAATAGCGGTATTTGCTAGAAACAACATAAGAAATGTATTGAACATATTCTTTTTAATGAATTGATCCGATCACAACTTTGAATATGAAATTCAAAGGGATCAAAGTTATTATATAGATGAATTATATTTTGGATAGGAAATTTTGTCGAATTTGTGACTAATTAAGGTATAATAACTAAATCGTAAAAGTTGTAAAAGTTAATCATTATGAAATTTTAATTGTTAAAGGACTAAATTAGTGATTTAACCAAGGTCTAAAATGACAATTAAACCAATTTAGAACTTGGTAGATGGTTTGGTATGGATTTATAATTAAAATAAAATTATATTTATATTATTATATGTAATATATATAAAACAAAAAGAATATAATGAAAAGAAAATTTCATTTCTTTCTTATTCCCCCATACCTGAAATAGGAGAAAAGAAACATGGAGGAAATGGCGCAGGGCTTTAATCTTTTAGCAACAAGTTAATAAGCTTAATTTAGTCATTTTCATGTAATTTTTATGTTTTTGAAGTCCCGGGAGCTTGATCTAGCTAACCCATGAGTTAATTTTTGAAAGTGTTAAAGTTTATAAATGATGCCATTGATGCTTGAAGTTTAAATGTTAAATTATTCACTATAGGAAATTAAGGTTTTAGCGGCGTTTTTAGTGGTGTTTGGACAGAAAATGCCACAAATATTATGCATTAGTGGCGCTAATAAAAAAACGCCGTAATAAGTAAAGCAGTAGCAGCGTTTATAATAAAAACGCCGCAAAAGGTCAAGCAGTAGCTACGTTTATGAGAAAAATGCCGCAAAAGGTAAGCCGCAAAAAGTCATTTTATTTTAAACAAAACGGCACCGTTTTGCTCCCTGTATTCTCACCCATCATCCAAGTGCCCATCATGTATTTTTTTCGACAACTCATGCACTCTTTCATCTTCTTCTATTTATTATTTAACTAGTTTCTTTATATTAATTAAAATACAATTTATTTTTAATTTAATATAAAATCCTGAAAAAAAATTAATGACGTAGAAAATATTTGAAAGTAAAAACATAGAAAAATATATGTTAAAAATGAAAAAAAATCAAAATACTATTATTTAAAATAATTTTAAAGTTTTTGAGTATATAACTGATTTTTTTAATATATATTAATTAATTTCTTATATAATTGTAAAAGAGATAATATTAATTTTAATATATTAAAATTATCATTATAGTTTAAATTATTTAAGAGATAATAGATAAACTTTATATATATTAAAATTAAGGAAATTGTTAACCCATGCATCTCTAAAGAAACAAAATTAATTAGTAAATTGAAAAAGTTATTTAAATTTCTTAAATGAAAGAATATATAATTACAAAAGAGAAATTTTTTCTAAAAGTTTTTTAGTTTTTTTTCATATTTTGATTTTTTTTTATTTTTGTTTTCTTGCATAAAAAAATTATATAAAAATTTTAAATTTTATCTAATTCTTTTAAATATTATTTAAAATAATTCAATATAAAAAATAAAAAAAGTCAAACATTAGCAAGGTTTATAAGAAAAACGCGGCAAAAAAATAAACAAGCAAAAAATTATTTTATTTTAAACAAAGCGCCATTTTGCTCCGCTCTATTCTATCCCTTATTTTTTTATCATAACCCCGAAATCCCTTATTTTATCCCTAAACCTCGAATCCCATATTCCCTCCTAAAAATCGGAATCCCAAAATCCCCAAATCGAAATCTCGAATTCCCTTTGATTTTCGCTGATCGTCTGCTGTATCACCGTCGACTATCTCCTCTGTTGCATCGCCGTCGACCCTCCTCTGTCGTATTGTCGTCACACTCCTTTGCCACATCGCCGTGTAAGTTTTTTCTTTGTTTGTGATTATTGTTTTGAAGCTACAAGATTTAATGGATGCTTAGCCCTAAAATTGGTCTTGCTTATTTAAGAGTTGTATCTTTTTCAGGTGCCCAAGGGCCTCAAGTGCAGAAGTTGCTGGAGCGGCTTACTGGGCAACACACTGTCCCAAATGTTTTTATTGGTAAGTTTCTTGAATTAGCATTTACCTAACAGATATAGAACTCCCTTGACTGTAAAACAGTATGCATGGCTTATTGTTTTTATATGTATAAAGCCCTTACCATTCCATTTATTATCTTTAATGTTTACTATCTATGAAAGGATGAAGTAGAAGGCTGTCTTGTCAGGTTGTTCTTTACCAACATAATAGAAGTCGATCATAGTTTAATAAGAAAACCAGTTTGAGCATCATCACTTTGTACTTGGCTTATCTGTTAATGGCTTCTTTTTCTTCCGGTTCAAGTTCTGGTTAAAAGAATCACTTATGAAACAACAACCTTTTTTTTTTTTGTTATGATTCTAAAAGAAGTTGCTGTGACAGGAAAAATTATTGTGCTCATTGTCTGCTTTGTGATACTTTTGAACTCCAACCTTAGGAACTTTGTTTAAAGTAACCTGTGAAATAATAGTTAGCAATTTTCTTTGGTTATATGAGTATAACTGATGCTCTAATCATGTATATGCTTTGCACAGGGGGTAAACACATTGGTGGCTGTACAGGTATTCATGCTTTTTCTTCTCTTGAATGATACATTCTTTAAAATGAGGCCCTGCTGCATCTTTTAATAGTCTGGAATATGTCTAAATGCTAAAATGAATTGACATAAATAGATTCCAAAATAAGATGTTAAACTCTAGACATTTCCTAATAATGTCATACCTTGCATCTGTGTTACCTTTTAATAGCCTGGAATATGGGATTTTCATACCTTGTATTTGTGCTATCTTCCCATTTGGTGTCCACAATAGTTTGGAGTTTATTTATACAGGTGTAAAAATTTTGGATGTTCATTTGTGATTTATTATATGTATGTCTATTGATTGTTGGAAATGTCGGAAAAGTTGAAAGTAAAAATAGCGGAAAGCCTGAAATTCTCTCAAGCATATGCGAATTGCTGTGTACTGTAAAATTGGGCTTATGAACTGAAGATGTTAGTTACCTTATCTTCATTGTTTGCAGGTGTAATTTTATCCTTAACAATGTTATAGAAAAAGCTTTGTTATTGACTCGGAGAAGGGAAAAATACTTAGTAGTTGCTTCAGTTTGCTTTGTTCGCACCATTCTCACTCGTCATGTAAGTTAATTCACTCGTAATTTTGCTATTTATACTCTTTTATTTTATTATTTTTGCTATTATGGAGTTTCTTTTTATTCTTCTTGTAGCATCTCAAAGGTTTTGGACGTACTTTGCTCACCATAACACTAGTTGCTGGAATCGACTCTACCATCCAATTTACAATTTCTAAGAGGTATGTGTATTTAATTTGTTATATTTAAATTGTACATATTATTATCCCTTGCTTCCAATAAATACATAGGGTTGAGCAATTATTGGGTCTTAGCTACCTTCTTTAATTTCCCATTATGGTGTTAGATGAACACAAAGCTTCTCTGAGTTTCTTCTACCTTTTGGAATCATATATTCCTTCCATTTTAATGGCTGCTTTTTCATTTTTTTTTTCTATGGATTACAATTAAATGTAATGGAAACATCAACTTCTCTTTTTTTTTTTTTTTTTTTTTGGTTTTGTTTTGAAACATTCTAATGAATATCCAATTACTTGAATCACTGAAAATGATCAAATAATGTTCATTTTTAACATGTTTCAAATACTCTGTAACAAAGCAAAAATGATGAAACAATGTTCATTTTAGAATATTTTAAATCATGTATAGAATGAAATTAAATAAATGAATGTCTTAGATTTATATAAATTTGGACATTCTTTTATTTAAATTAATTTTTAATGTGTATTTTTTTAAAAATTAAATATGTTACCATATGTCATGTGCAAATTTTTATTAGCCACGTTAGTATTTGTAACGACACTTTTTATTAATAGAAAGATATAATTGATTTTTTTGACACTGAAAACTGAATAAAATACTTTTTTTAAGAGCTTAACAACTACAATTTTTTATCATTAAGCCTTACATGGAAATTATTTTTAATATTTTTGAATAGCCAAACAGATACTTTTCCATCTCAACCGATTGGGTCATGAGCAAATGATTTTGTTTATCCAATCTGACCCATAACTCTATACATGAACAGCAGCTTTACTCAAAATTATTAATTAAATCAATTTCTAATAGTATTATTTTAATATTTAATATTCTAAAAAAGTCTTTAAATTAATAAGCTGTGTTCAATTGAGCCCTTATAATTGTATTTAACCATTTGATTTTTAGCACCTATTTTTTTAGTCAACTATTTTTTAGGGATGAGAAAGGCAACTATTTTTTTAGCACCTTTGCTGACAAACCAATCATAAAAAAAAGGGAGGCAAGTTGTGGCTAATTACCACTACCTTATTACGACTCAGAACATAAAGTAAAACATGTTTGTGTCATGTTTCATCAACAAACAAATTAATACATAATAATAATCATTATGTTTCCGCCGTTTTATACGTTAAACTCCCCAAGGCAAAAATTGATATTTTCAATTTAAAATTATTAAAAAAAATTATACAAAATTATTTGATCATTTTCAATGATTCAAGTAATTGGATATTCATTAGAATGTTTCAAAACAAAACCAAAAAAAGAGATGTTGATTTTGATTTTCATAAGAATTATAAATACTATTGTTTTTCATAAGAATTACAATATATATCATATCATAACTTAAATAAATATATAAAAATCACAGAAATTTGGGCAATACTATTGTTTTTCCCACTCTTAATTATACTTATAAATAAACAACTTACCTGAATTAGTTTATACCCATTAGATACTTGATACTTGATATGTATTATCTATTTTAGTACCATGACATGATTTAAATCAATTTAGAACACTTAAGTAACTGTAATTTATTGTCAACTTTAGACTTCAAGAACTACAAAATGGATAAATGTTGGATGAATTTGTCAATGGTAAGCAACAACTATGCAAATGGAGTACAAACTTTTCTAAATTTTGCATTTCAAAATGCAAGCCAAGAGAATATGATTTTTTCCCCGTGTAAGAAGTGTGGCAACATCAATTGGCATATTCGGTAAAGTTGTCTATGAACATCTAATTGTTGATGGCTTTATTCGAGGGTATAAAAAATGGGTTTTCCATGGAGAGTGTACACATAGTAGAATCTCTTCAAAGATTAACCCGACTTATCCTCATAATGCTTACCATCAGTCTGTTAGAGAAGATGACATGGAAGTTATGTTGCGAGATGTATTTAATATGTGCGGTCATGGTTTGCAATCGTTTCCACCTGAAATTATTGCATCCGATGATTGTGATATTGGTGGAAATGCTTTTACCGAAACAAAAAGAAGTGAAACTGATGAAAAACCAAATGGAGAAGCGGTGAAGTTCTACAAGTTACTTAATTTTATGAGGGATCGAAATTTTCAAAAATGTCCTGTATTCGTCTTTTTCACTTAAAATATTTGGGAGGGTGGATCGGAAACTTTTTGACACTGCTGTTAGAGTTTTTGAGAGATATGTTTCCGTTTGCAAAAATCCCTCATTCATGCAAAGATATCAAGAAACTGATAAAAGATTTAGGCCTTGGTTACCAAGAAATTCATAGTTGCCCAAATGACTGCATGTTATATTGGGATGATTGAAAAAATTAATAGTTTTTTCATGTTTGAGGTAAATCTCGTTGGATGATTAGGAATACAGAGGATGTGAATAAGGATGAAGGTGAGGCATAGTCAATAAAGAAGCCAATAAAAATTTTGCAATATTTTCCACTAATACCAAGGCTTCAAAGGCTTTTCATGTCGTTAAAGATAGCCAAGTCTATGAGGTGGCATCATGATCAACGAACCGATGATGGATTATTAAGGCATCCTGCTGATTCTTTAGCTTGGAAATCATTTGACAATAAATTTCCAAACTTTGCAAGCGATCCTCAGAATGTGAGGCTTGGGTTAGCATATGATAGATTTAATCCTTTTTAAATCATAAGTACTTCGTATAGTACTTGGCCTGTAGTGCTTATTCTTTACAATTTGGCCCCGTGGATTTGCATAAAATTATCTTCTTTTATCTTATCTATGATTATCCCTAGAGAGAAAGGTCTCAGAAATGATATTGACTTTTATATGCAGCCACTTATTGAAGAGTTGAAACAGTTATGGGCAGGTGTTGAAACATATGATATCTTGAGAAAAGATAACTTTTATTTATGTGCAACTTTGTTATGGACTATTAATGATTTCTCAGTTTTTGCCAATTTATCTAGTTGGAGTACCAAAGGACGTTATGATTATCCTTGTTGTGCGGCGCAAACATGTTCGAAGTGGTTATATAATGGGAATAAGTTCTCTTATATGGGGCATTATCGGTAGTTAGATGGAAATCATATATTTAGATTTCAAAGGACTCTATTTGATGGTACTGAAGAGTTCAAAGAAGCTCCTGAGCAGACCATTGGATCTGAAATCTTGTTCATGTTAAAAGATATCAATTGTAGTTATGGGAAGATGAATCAACCACCCAACATGCAAACAAAGAGAAGACCGATGGAGGCGTACGTTGGAGATGTTGACCGGTAGATTGATGATGAATCTAGTGAAGAGGATGATCCTAATGAGGTGGACTTGTGGAGAAATTTTTTTTTTTTTTTGAGTTTCCTTATTGAGAGCATCACATTTTGCGACACAATCTTGATGTCATGCATATTGAAAAGAATGTTTGCGAGAACATCATTGGGACAATTCTGAATGTCGATAGAAAATCGAAAGACAATCTTCAGAGTTCAATTGATCTAGTTGACATGGGAATTCGGCGTGATATTTATCCCCAATTACTTTTGAATGGAAAATTTCAGTTGCCGCCATCTATTTTTGCAATGTCGAAGAAAAAAAAAAAGAAATGTTATGCACGGTGTTGAAGGATATAAAGGCCCCAGATGCATATGCATCAAATATATCACGATGTGTGTCTTAAAGATAAAAAACTATGTTCCCTAAAATCACATGATTATCACATCTTGATGCAAGATTTACTGCCGGTTGCTTTATGGTGTTGTATATAAAAAAATGTGACATCTTGTATAATTGAACTATCTAATATAATGAAAGCTATTTGTGGCAAAGTTTTGATTGTTGAAGAACTTGAGAAAGTACAAGATCGAGCTGCCTTAACTTTATGCAATTTGGAGAAGATCTTTCCACCTTCCTTCACTATTGTAGTGCACTTGCTAATCCATTTTCCTCATGAAGCAAAACTTGATAGACCGGGTGGATGTATCCTATAAAGAGGTGTTAATTTATTTATAAAGTTTTCATTTATTCATGAATATACCTTTAGTTACAACTTTTGATAATGTTGTATATCATGTTTAGGTTCCTATGCAAATTGAAGTCTTATTGTCGTAATAAGTGTTATCTAGAATCAATTGCTAAAGGTTACTTGACAGAAGAGTGTATGACTTTCTGCTCTAGATATTTAAAAGAGGTTGAATCAAGACTGAATAAATCAAGTAGAAATGCTAGGCTCACTAATCATAACTTAGCTGAAATTTATTTATTTCATAGTTATGGAGAACCAATCGGTAAAGTTGAAATTGCACACTTAAATGATAGATCTTGGGTACAAGCACATCGATATGTTCTTTTTCACCACGATTCATTGACAAATAATAATGTTTTCGTATAACATTTATAATTAATCAATTTACTTTCGATTCAATAGGTTTGGAGTGGAAGGAACGTAAATGACAAAGTTAAATGGCTTTTCTAAGGTCCGAATAGAGTAGTAAAAAGATATAGTGCCTTCCTTATCAATGGATTCAAGTTTCATACTAAATCTCGCAAAAAATTGATGACTCAAAATTGTGGAATAGTTGTTAATTCTTCAATTACAAGTTATGCTAGTGACAGAGACAATAATCCTGTTGAGGGAAATGTGGAGTGTAACACCCCTCACCCGTATTCGATGTCGGAATAGGGTAATGGAGTATTATCGGACTTTCAACACTTTTAAACATACATTTCATATACAATTTATCAAATCAAATACAAACTAATCATAATCAATCATAGTGTCCTTTAAACGAGCCTATGAGGCCTTATACATGTATTAGGAGTGGTTCGAGACTAAACTGGAAACTCAAGAAATTTTTCAACACTTAGCAAATTTTCTCCAAAATAGGGGACACACGCACCAGACACGCTCGTGTCATAGGCCGCGTGGACATTCGAATTGGGAGCACATGGCCGTCTCCCAGCCCGTGTCCTATCTCGTGTCCAAACAAGTAAGGTTACTAACTTGGGTCACACGGTCAACCACACGCCCATGTTTCTAGCCCGTGTCCCTTTCGAAATGGCCACACACGCCCATGTGCCAGACCGTGTGTTAGACCGTGTCAAACCTGTAGGGTATACTAACTTATACAACACGGCCAAGTCATACGCCCGTGTGCTAGGCCGTGTGACAATTAGGGGGTATACTAACTTGTACCACATAGCCGATCACACACCTGTGTGTGAGACCGTGTTGACCATACTGACTTCATTTCAATTTCAACACTAGGGGACACATTGTAACAGCTCGATTTTGGGCCTAGTCGGAACAGTGGTTTCGGGGTCACAAATACGACGAGAAAAATTTTATTTTTATTATATTTTTATGGTTTACGATTTCATGGAAAGATTTCTTGAAAATTTTGTTCGAAAATTTTGTTCGAAAATTTCGACGTTTGGGCACTCAATTTAGTCAAAAAGGCTAAATTGTAAAAAATGCAAAAGTTGAGTTCTACATGCTAGAGGTGTCCAATTGTTATGAAATTTTAAATTGAAGGTCCTTATATGGTAATTAGATCATTTTTTAAGTTGGTGGACAAAAATGGACATGGTTAGGCATGCTTTCAAAGTTTTTCATTAAGGGCATTTTGGATATTTAGTTATTAAAATGAATTAAAAACAAAATTAAAAGCCAATTTTTGTCCATCTTCAACCCCTTGGCTGAATGTTGCATGAAGAAACCATGGCTAGGGTTTTTCAAGTTTTCAAGCTCAATTGTAAGCCCGTTCTAGCCCAGTTTTTAATGATTTTTACGTTATTGAAATCCTCGTAACACGATCTCTCTATTTCTACCATTTATTTGAGCTAGGGTTGATGTTTGAAAATTTACCCATATGAGAAATCCTTGTGATTTGATGTTTAATGGTAGAATATGAATGTTCGGTGTGTAATAAACGATTTTTACTAAGTAATTTTCGGTGAAATTGTTAAAAAGAACTAGTTTGTAAAATGTTGTAAAATGTGTGTAAGTGTGTGAATAAATGGAAATTGTGGACTTCTATAGTTATGAAAATGGTTCGTCTAGGCTTAAAATATAAGGAAATTAAATAAAAGTCATTTTACGAGCCTAGGGGAAAAAGTGTAAATATGACAAAGTTTAGGGACAAAAATGTAATTTTTTCAAAATGTGAATTCAGGCTAATTTGAGTGGTAGGATGAATCAATGAGTTATGTGTTGTTATAGATCAAGGAAAACGAGATTCAGACTTAGAACGGGGGAAAAACAAAGAATATGATGAATAAGTCATTTTCACCGATTGTGCTACCAAGGTAAGTTTGTATGTAAATAATGCATTGTTTTTACTTATGTTTTCATATTTTGATAAATGGTATAAATTGTGGCTGAATATTTGATGTAATTGACAAAATATCGACAAGTGAGAAATTTCCCGGTTGAACCTTAAGAATAAAAATGGATATGAGTGACATGTTCAGTAGAAACCTATGTGAAATCTAAGAGTGACATGTTCATTAGAGACCTATGTGAAATCTAAGAGTGACATGTTCACTAGAAACCCATGTGAAATCTAAGTGAAATAAGTGATATGGGTGCTGGTCCGTACATTCTACCGGTGATTGAGTTATCCGACGTGTTACGGATACTCGACAGCTTGTGTAAGCAGCACCGTGTAGTTTCGTCATGACTGACAGCTTGTGTGAGCAGATCCGAGATTGTGACTATGTGAAACGGGTGCTGGTCTTATAAGTTCTACCAGTGGCTGGGTAATTCGGCATGTGTTGCGGATACCTGACAGCTTATGTGAGCAACACTGAGTAGTTACGTATGACCAACAGCTTTGTGAATAGACCCATGAAAGTGAATAGCTCGAGAACGAGCTTCTATGTGAAAAGTGATGTGAAGTAGCTTTGGCTACAAAAGTGTGGCACTTATGTGAAAACTTCCGATGTATCCAATAATATTCCGATGTGTTCAACGGGAAAAGGACTAAAGTGCAAATGAATGTGAATATGTGACAATTAAGTGCAGGTGTATGTATGTGTACACTCACGAGCAATGTGCTCGGTATGTGATCGAACTTTGGTAAGAATATAAATAAGTAAGTTATACTTATGAGAATGATCTTGTGATGACCTTATGATTATAGGTCTATGCTTATGATGTATAAATATTTGGTAAATGTGATTGATGATCATGTGTGGGGCTTTTAGGCTAAATTAAATTGAGACATGATATGTTTAAGTTTTTGTTATTGATGTATAGGTTAAATTGGCCAATGAATGACATGTAAATATTTGTAAATAGCTAGTAGTGGAGATGTTTTGGTGTTATGTATGTGTAAATGGAAGTTGAAACAAAGAAATCATGAAAGAGTAAAATTAGCAATAAAACAGGTTTGGGCAGCAACAGTTTTATAACTTTAAAAAATCACCAAAAATTGTGGAAAATTAATTAGAGGTTAAATAAGATATTAAATTAAATCTTATTGAGTCTATTTTCACATAAAAGAAACGTTTTGAGATATTTGAATTTTTGTGAGACAAAGTCAGAATGATTTCGGAATCCCCTATTCTGACTTGGGAAAATCATTAAAAATTTTAAAAAAATAATTACGTGTTATAATATATATACTTAAAATACTTAATGAGCATATTTTCAAAATAAACAAATGGGAACATCATCCGAATTCCGTACGAGGAGATAATTAATTTTTAGTGAAGAGGGGTCGGAATTGTCAAACAGCGTAATAGGGGTGAATTTAATGAATAAACTGTACTTGTTGGCTAAACCAAAAATTATGAAAATTTTATGGTAAGAAGATATGTGAGTCTAGTTTCAGGGAAAATTAGTAGATCTTAATTTGGAGTTCTGTAACTCACGATATAAATAATTTAGTGACTGTGACTCGAGTAGATAGCTTGAGATGAACATGAGTAAATAGTGGTAATATGTGCAATTATGATTGTATTATCTTGAGAACATATTGTGAAGACTTATAAAAGTATGTTAATAAATTACTTATTATTTGCATACCTATTTACTAAGCTATAATGCTTACCCCTTTTCCTTTCTTTTTTCCTATAGTGTCACAGAGGCTAGCTCGGGTTGGAGATCGTTGGAGATTCTATCACACTATCAAGCTTTTGACTGGTATCAATGCCTTCAAGTAATTTAAGTCTATGGCATGTATAGGGACTTAGTCATTTTGTGTATGTGTTATTATGTTTTGGCCAAATGTATTGGCTTGTAATGGTTAAAGGTTATTGTAGTATGTAGCCATGCTAATTGGCTTATATTGGCTAATTGATTTTAAGCCTATATATATTATTTATATGCCAATGTCTTGTGATGTGAGCTGTGTTTGCATGATACATGATGAGTTGTGGGTTATGGCCTAAATGCCTAATGGTTAGTAGTTTTGATGTCGAATGGCTAAGTTTGGTTCAAAGGTATGGTATGATAATTAGATATAATTATGCATGTATAAGAGTTGTTGAGGATGTATATTGAATGTGACCCTATTTTGAAGAAAAATTTTCTAAGTGTTGTGAAATTTTTCAAAGTTCTCGATTTAGTCTCGAACCGCTTCCAAAGCATGTTTTGGGCCTCGTATGTCCATATTAGGGACTATATGATTGAATATGAAAAGTTTTAAATTTAGATGGAAATTTGTGACTCGAAAATGCTCGGTTATAGGTGATTAAGCCCGATAATGCCTTTACCCTATTCCAGTGACGGATACGGGTAAGGGGTGTTACATACATGGCCGTGTATTATGACTGTGTGTAACACACAGTTGAGGCACACGCCTGTGTCTTTGCCCGTGTTAACAAAAATAGGCAATTTACCAAGCCATTTTGTCACCCCATTTGATAAACACCTTCACCTACACATATGGCACCAAAACAAAGAATAATAGGCAACCCAAAACAACCAAATCAAACATAATTCCTACCTTTTCATCTAAGCATTTCTTAGCTTTAACCTCAACCACAACATCATCAATTCATCAACCATTTCCAAGTAACATTAAACACTTCACAAAGTAGCATTAGCACATCTATAAACATTTTCCAAACATAATTCATTTAATACCAATTCACAAGCATGATACTAATTCCACAAATTTCATAATATAAGTCATATACCTATATGTACATACACTATGCTCAAACATACCGAAACAAGCCAATTTTCATGGCTATATACACAAACAAAAACAAATATATTTACAAGCCATCTCAAATGGCAAAACTCACTACCAAACATAACCAACATGACCATAGTTTCCATACATGCCATATGACCAAACCATAAGCTCAAAAGTATCAAAGTGATGGTTGGACAGTGTGAAGATGTCTCTGGCGATCCCCAAATCCGAACTAGCTTTGAATTCATTATAAAACATGGGAAAAATAAACAAGTAAGCTATAAAGCTTAGTAAGCTCGTATGAAGTAAAATCAACAATTTGTAGTATACAATTCACCAATTTGAAATGGTTAACATATAATTCATGATAACAAACAAACCTTCCTCATACTTACTCATATGCTTATATACAATTTCATAACTTCTTCTATTTGAATCTCATACTTTACATGTACAAACCTGTACAAATTCGTAAATAACTCATACATTTTCGTAATACTGTCAAATACTGGATATTTTGCACACTAAGTTCCAACATGTAGCCGAAGCTATTATAATCTCGCACACTAAGTGCCTTACATAGCCGAAGCTATCTCGGTCTTGCACACCAAGTGCCATATATAGCCTAAGCTATTCCGAATCACACACTGAATGCCATATGTATCCAGATCATCGTCAAACATGACTATAATCTCATATACACAATTTATGCAATATCAACACATTTACAATATAATTGAAACAATGCTTATTACATACGAACTTACCTCAGATATGAAAACGGTGAATCTAGTCGATTAGTCGATAACTTTATCTTTTCCCCGATCCAAGTCCGTATTTCGCTGTTCTTGATCTAAATAGATTCAAAATTAACTTATTTAATCATCTATTCATTCAATTTAGTCCAAAACACTCTTTAAGGCACATTTACACTTTTGCCCCACATATTTCACATTTTTCACAATTTAGTTCTTATTGCATAAAATCACAAATTCATGAATTTCAAGACTAACACATGCTAGCCGAATTTCTCTAGTACTCATATCAGCCCATATTTTTCATTTATTTCACATTTTAACCCCTAAATTTGCACATTTCATAATTTATCCCCTAATTTCCATTTTCTTTAAAAATCACTTAACAAAACTTGTATATCTATCAACAAGCATTCAAAATCTATCATCAAACATCAAAACACATATGTATTCATCAATGGCATCATTCAAAATCTTTAACAGTTTCGCAAATTAGTCCCTGGGCTAGCTAGTACTAGCTGCAACGATATTAAAAACATAGAAATCATTAAAAACGGGAGAAAAGTCACTCACCAATACCAAGTGATCGAATACTTCAAGCTATTTTAATGGCTTTCTCCACCTTAACTTTTGGCTATGAGAAGATGAATACATCAAATGGCCTTTTGTTTTATTATTATGCTTAAGTTATTTTATAAATTACTATTTTAACCTTTATTAATATTCACTAAAATCACTTAATATAAGTTCATAAATGTCCACTCATATTAAAAATGGGATAATTACCACATAAGGACCTTTACTTTAAGGTTCTATAGCTATTAAGCATCTTTGGCTATTAAAACTCAAATTTTACACTTTACGCAATTTAGTCCTTTTTCTCAAATTAATCAATCAAACAATAAAATTCTTAATGAAGTTTTCACAAAAATATTCTATCATGCTGTAGACATTAAAATAATAATAAAATAATTATTTTGGCTTCAGATTTGTGGTACCTAAACCACTATTCTGATTTGACTAAAAACGGGTTCTTACATGGAGTATTACGGACTTTTTACTGACATTATTGAGTTGGATTACTATGGAAACGAAAGGTTATCTTATTTTCATGTGATTGGACTGATGTTAATACTGCTCACGAAATTAAAAAAGATCAATTTGGTTTTATAATGGTGAACTTCTCTCGATTAATTCACACTGGACAACAATTGATAGACGAGCCGTATGTGTTTTCTTCTCAAGTCAAACAAGTTTTTTACTCGAAAGATCCAACTGATGAGGGTTGGTACGCTGTAGTCCATAACACCCCTAGAGGCTTGTTTGACATGGGCAATGGAAGTAGAGACGACATCGATGAAAGATCAAAAACTTTGCCTTTTCTAGAACAAAACTTAAATGAAACTATCCCTAGTACTAGTACACAATTTCAATGGGTTCGCCAGGATGTGGATGAATGTATTTACGAATCATGATGTAGTAAGATTTTACGATTTTTTAATTATATGTAATATTATAATTTAAATCTTGATCTTGTTAAATATTTCAACTATTTTATATGTACTATTATTGTTGTAATTAGTTACTAATATTTCAACTATTTTATGTGTATTGCAGATAAAATGCCTAGAAGAAAATTGCGAGATCTAAGTATTGTTCAAAATCCTCCAAATTCAGAAGAAACAAATAGTGAACAACAGACTGCTATTGGATCTTTGAATGTTCCGAATACAACTGACGAACCTGCAGAAATTCAAAGTAATGTTAACTTTAATTTACATGCATGTTGACTTTTATTATTGATTTTTGTTTCAAAATTTTATATTATAATATACCATTTTTTTAGTTGAAAGTGGTGGGACGCGCAAAACTCAAGGACGTACCTATTAAAAGATTTATACAAGTTAGATTCTGTCGCGCATGTCAAAGTAGCTAGAAAGAGTCATGGTCAGCCTATTGGATCAGAAGCTCGACTTTTAGCAGGATACTTGGGTATTATAGAACGAAATGCTAATCTGTTGCCTATCAACTACAAGTCATGGCATCATATGCCCGATAGTAACAAAAATCAAGCTCTCAATAATATTAAGGTAATAACGTGAATGTAATTTATAATACTTTGGTTTAAGTTTCATCTATATTAACTTTCTAAACTTGTGTTATTTGCAGGAGAGATTTGCTTTAGAGATCTCAGATAATTATGTAAAGAAGGCATTAGGAAAAAAAATGGAGAGACCATAAAAGTTCTTTAAAGAAGGAATATTTTAAGAAAAATATAAGCCTCGATGAGAAATTGCGAAATGTCCCGCCGGGAATGCTGAGGTACCAATGGGAAGATGCAATTAGATTTTGGAATTCAAAGAAAGGAGAGGTATTACATACTTCCAAACTCTTATAATCATTTCGGTTTATAGCATTTACTATATACGTAATAATAATTTCATAATGTAGGATCATGAGCGAGTTGGAATTATAAGTAGGCAAAAATAAAAATTCACGCACACAGCTGGGTCAAAAAGTTTTGTTCGTGTAACTGATGAGAGGTATTTTGAATTTATTAATTGTGTCAAATATTAATTATTTTCTACTAAATAATATTTTTCCTACTATATTGTAGGATCTGTCCTCTGGTCAAAAAGTTGGACGCCTTCAACTTTTGGACATTACACATAAAAAGAAAGATGGATCTCCTATGACTACTGAAGTAGCAAATATTATGGTATATTTATGTAATAAAATTTGAATTATTTTAAATATTTATCATGTTTAATTATAATGGTTTAATTCGTCATCTGTAATGCAAATAATGTTAAGTTATGTTGCATTTGTTTTGATTATATATTTTGTTTCTAACTCTTTGATTGATTTATTAGGAGAACCTAAAGGATAAATGGGTGGAGTATGAAACGATCGCTTCGAGTGATAGTTCTTTGAATCTTGACGACATTGATAACTGAACTATTACTGAAGTTTTAGGTCATGAAAGGTATGGTCGGGTTCGATTTCAAGGATCTTTTGTTAACTCAACCCAATATTTTGGATCCAGCTCGCAGCAATACATGCCTTCGGGGAATCAGGCTCAAGCTAAAGTTTAGAGGTTAAGAGACCAGATGGCTCAGATGCAAGCGAGCACAGTTGAACAAATTCCTCAACTTAAAGCGGAGGTAGCATCGAGAGAAGTAGAGCCTCAAAGAAAATATGAAGAACTTCAACTACAACTTAAAGCGGAGGCAGTAGTGAGGGAAGCAGAGGCAAGTAGAAAATATGATGAACTCTTGCTACAGCTTCAGAATATGATAAATATGTTTCAGCAGCCGCAGAATCTGCCATCTTAGACGTTTGTTTTCTTATTGTAAGAATATTTTAACATTATAACTTTTGAATATAATAAATTTTGTTATTTCATTTATTATTTTAGATCATATACATATTTCTTTCGTTGGATTTAAAGTATCATTTAGATTTGCAGTTTTTGGTTGGATTTGATGTTACAGGAAATTATGTAGACAATTCGGGTTCTATATGAATGAAAATGGGTTGTTAAAAATCTGTTAAGTTAGTGGCATTTCTTTTCCACAAACGCCGCCAAAGAACATGACCTTTAACGGCGTTTTTGGGAAAAGTGCTGCTAAAGGTCATGTTCTACAGCGGCGTTTTTTTTGCGGCGTTTTTTATGGTGCTTATCAAAAAGCTGCAAATAGTTTTACGGCGCTTATAGGCCCAAAAAATGCCGCTAAAAACCTGTTTTGCTGTAGTGGTTATATTTTAAGCTTAGATATGAAAAAGAACTAATTTGTAAAGTGAAAATTATTAGTTTTGAACATAGGGACTGAAGTGTAAATATTTCAAAATTGGTATGAAATTTCTATAAATATTGATATTATAGGGCTGTAAAAGGATGAAATTGAGATCGATTTCGAAATCGAGACTCAAATTTGAAAGTTATAACAATTTTATTTTTTTAAGCTAAATTGAATAAAATGAACAACTTTAGGGAACTTTTATAATGAAATTAAAATGTCATATGCATGTATTTAGATGTTATAAAGTATTTGGAATTAATAAATTAAAATGAATTACCATATAGATTGGAAATTGAATTAATCAAAAGATAATTGAGGAAAATGGAAAATTGCAGAATAGTCATTGACATTTCATTTGTTTATGTTTTTGTCAGGTAAGTTCATACGAGACTTACTTTATTAATTCATGTTATGCTTGTAATATTTTTTTTTTTACTTTTTAGTTCGAATTGTTAGGTAAATAATGTCTTTTGGCATCAGAGGAACTAAATCGTAAACATGAAATAATGGACTCATATGAATAGATACATGATTATGATTAAATGTGAAATTCATATATGATTGAGTAGTGTGTATATGATGATTTTACAAGGTTAAGAGTGTATGTGGATTGTTATTCAAAATGTGAAAAGTGAGTGTTCGGTTTCAGCGTTTGAAATGATAACAATGGCTGTGTGAACTTAGTAGATGATTAGGATACGAATGACATGCCATTAAGGTTCAAAAAGAATTTGGGTGTTGGTCAGAGATTTCTTTATCAATAGTTGAGATCTAGCATGTGTTGCGGATTCTTAACAACTTAAATGAGCAGCATCGAATAAAGTTTTCAAAAGTAAACCTGACTTATAGCTTTTGTGAGTAGCCAAAATATCATAGCTCATGTGAGCAAATTTGAATATTACAGCTTGTGTGAGCAAATAAGTCCCGTGTATCCAAAGTTAGATTACTATAGTTCTTCGAGTGAAAATGATACTTAATCGGAAATGAATTGGTTGGGAAGATCGAGCATGAATCTAGTTGATATGTTTATAAATTGCATGTGATTAAATAGCACGAGATTATTTGGTATGGTTGCACATGTATATGATTTTAATACCATGACCTTATTATGATATTATACTAACATGTTGAATGTTTTTTTTTATCTTGCATAAGAGTGTATAAAGATGCCAAGGGATTAAGATGTTTTATATATTGTGTTTCTATTACTTAATTTGTTGTGAAGTCAAAGTAAGTTAAGTCAATTTTTGTATGAACTTGCTAACCATTCAAAATGCTTACCTTGTTGTTTTCCTTCTTTGTAGATTTTAGGTTTATAGACTTGTCAACCAGACTTCACGAAGCTCACACTATCCCTCTATAGACTTTATAGACTTTTTACTCATTTTAAGCTCGGTATTGTGGCATGTACGTAGGTGTCTAATTATGTAATAATTTTGGGAATGGATGGTTTGGTTGATACCTTGTTTAATGCTTGATTTTGGTAAGCTAATGTCATATATGTTTTGATAAGTGTTTGGCAATTCGATAAGGTTTATATGTCAATCAATGTATGGTATAGTTTGAATATGAATATGGAAAAAAAGTTTAAATTGGTTGAGTAGTTGAAAGTATATTAAATGAGTTGTGTATTTTTTGGAGTTACTGGAATTGATTTGGTGTCAATTTGAGATGTTTTGAATTAGGAATATATTTATGGTATGTTTGGCATGCATTTGGAGTGTTTTTGTAGATTTTGGTGTTGTGTTTAAGGCACCATTTACTAAAAACAAAATTAGCATGAAAAGGGACCAAATGGTAGATTTTGGCAATTTGGCATTGATACTAAGGTAAGGTATCAATACTTATAAGGAAGTATCGGTACATTAATCCAAGTATCGATACCTTACGATTTTGAATTCAATTCATGAACATCGAAGCTAAAAACTGTATTGGTACTTGGCATGGGTATCAATACCTATGCTCATACTTTGAAAAGTTTGTGGTTTGATCCTTCTTCAGGTTCAGGAAAACTTAAGAGCTTCCGTAAGCTTGGTTGAGGCCGGATTTTGATCATATAACATAATATGAATGGAATTATGTCATGAATCAATAATGGAATAAATTAACTGCTATGAATTATATGTGGTTTGCTCCAGTAACTGTAGTAGCATTCCATAGTTTGGGTTTGACAATCTGACTAGGCGAGAGGTGTTACATTTAAAATTTAGTACTTGAGCCTTAATTAACAATTAAATTGGATAAATTTATGGACCAATCTTTAATGCATTTTTACATTTGATTTGTAAATATTCATATTTAATAATTATGGGCCTGGTTTACCGAAATGGGGTTATGAAAATTGCACTTTTTAGTACCACTGAAATTGGGTCATTACAATTCTCCCCCTTCAGAAATCTTGTCCTCAAAATTTACTTAAGAAAAGATAGGGGTATTGAGATCTCATAGCTTCCTCCGGCTCGTAACTAGCCTTTTCTGCGTCGTGATGATGGCACAACGCTTTCACCAATGCCACATGCTTGTTTCTTAATTCTTTCTGAGCTAATATTTTAATAGGTTCTTTGTCAAACATTAAATTAGGTTGTAACTCAATTTTTTCTAGTGTTAAGATATGGGAAAAGTCATATCTGTAACAGCCCGATTTTGGGTCTAGTCGGAACAGTGGTTTTGGGACCATAAATCTGATGTAATAAAATTCGTTTTTATTATATTTTTATGGACTACAATTTTACGGAATGATTTCTTGAAAATTTCGTTTGAAAATTTTGACGTTTGGGCACACAATTCAATTAAAAGGACTAAATTACAATAGGTGCAAAATGTGTGTTCTAGAAGCTAGGGGTGTCTAACTGCTATGAAATTTTAAATTGGAGGTCCTTAGATGATAATTAGACCATTATGCTCTAGTATGGACAAAAATGGACATGGTTAGTGAAAAATTTCAAAGTTTAGGTGAAGGGCATTTTGGTAATCTAGTAAATAAAGACAAAATTAACTAAATAAAATATTTCATCTTCATCAACTTAGCCCCTTCACCGAAATTCACAAGAGGAGTCCATAGCTAGGGTTTGTTCATCTTCCAAACTCGATTGTAAGTTCGTTCTAGCCCCATTTTTAATGATTTTTATGTTTTTGAGATCCTTGCAACCTAATCTAGCTATTTCAAGGACTGATTCGATAGAAAATCAAAGTCTAAAATTTTACTCATGTTAGATATTTGGTATTTTGATGTCTAATGGTAGATTATGTATGTTTGAGGTTAGATAAACAACTTTTACTAAGTGATTTTTGATGAAAATACTTAAAAGGACCTATTTGTAAAAGTTGTAAAATATGTAGTAAAAATGTGAATAAATGAAAAATGTAGACTGCAATGAGCATGAAAAAGATTCGGCTAGGCTTGGGTAATAAAGAAATCGAATGAAAATCATATTACGAGCCTAGGAACTAAAATGTAAAAAGTTAAAAAGTTGGGGGCAAAATTATAAATTTTTCCATAATGTGATTTTTGGGTTAAATTGAATAATGTGAGTATTAAATGAGTTAAATTTAATATTATAGATCAAGAAAGATGAGCTTCTAACCTAGACCGGGGAAAGAACAAAGTTGTGGACTAAATCGAACTATTAGCCATTTTGTACCAAGGTAAGTCCGTATGTTAAAAATAAGCTTTAGAATAATTGTATTTAAATTCTTTAATATTGCATGAATTGTTTGTTTGATTTTGTGAATGAGTACAATTCTACGAATGAGTCTGAAGATGAACCGACAAGCAAAAAATCTCGTTTGAACCTTAGGAATAAGGTAGGATACAAGTGACATGTCACTAGGGTTAGTATGTGTTATGTGACTATGTGATCCAGGTGTTGGTCTTATACGTCCTACCAGTGGCTGAGTATACCCACACATTTTGCGGATACTTGACAGCTTGTATGAGTAGCACCGCGTAGCTACGTCTTGAGTGACAGCTTGTGTGAGTAGGCCCGTTGATAGCTCGAGTGCGAGCAACTATGTGATATGAGACTGAGGTAGCATTGGCTACATTTGGGGCACTTAGTATGCAAGAATCCCGAGTATTCTATAGTATTATTCTTAGTGGTTCACGGGTATGTCAAAGATGAAATTATGTGAAAATTCATTTTGAGACGGTACAGGTATGTACTCGAAGCTCATATCTATTAAATGCTTGAAATGATGAATATGAGGTAAGTTTTGTGATGGAGTGAGTTATGATTATGAGACTATGGTAATTGTACATTTAATTATGTTATATTATTTGAATGTTATGTGCATGGTAAGGTTGCTTATTTCTTGCATACGAGCTTACTAAGCTATATAGCTTACTCCCCTTCCTTTCCCTTGTCTTATAGTGTCACCAAGCTAGCTCGAGTTGCGGGGATTGTCGAAGATCCATACACACTATTAACAATTATTTTGGTATCAGTGAATTCAATATTTTGAGTTATGGCATGTATAGGGGACTTGGTCATTTTGTTATGTGTCATAATTGATTTGGCCAAATGTGTTGGCCTATGTTGATTAGAAGTTCATTTTGTATAAGGCCATTTGAAATTGGCTAACATTGGTATAAGTGTATTCATATGATGAGGCCTTTCATGAACGTGGAAACCTGCATGATTTGAGTTGGTAAGTTATGTGATGCTTATGTATGATAGATGTTTGCATATGAAGATGTGTTGATGTCTTGATTGTGGATGATTTGGTTGTATGTATAAGCTTGAATTGGTGCTATGTTATGTTCTGTAGGTGTGTGCATTAAAAGGGTGGCAAATGGCTTGGTAAATAGCCTTCTTTTTGTCCACACGGGTATACATACGGGCGTGTGTCTAGGCCGTGTGTGACACATGGTCTTCCCTACGGGCATGTAGTTCAGCCGTGTGTCCCCTGCACCTTAATTGTTACAAAACAGAGTGTCCAAAATTGAGCACACGGGTAGAGAAACGGATGTGTGTCTCGGCCGTGTGTGCTACACGGCCTTGAACATGGGCATGTGCCCCAGTCATGTGAAGTCTACACTTATTTTATGAAAAATTATGAAAATTAAATCGACCACACGGCCTAGCACATTGGGTGTGTGGCAAGGCCGAGTGCACAAGTCAGAAGGCTCCCTTCAATTGAACACGGCCTGTAGCACGGGCGTGTCTCAGGGTCGCATGGGCGTGTCCCTTGAACCGCACGGGCATGTGACCCTGTAACATGAAAAATTTTCTAAGTTTTGTAAAAATTTCTAAAGTCCTCGGTTTAGTCCCGAGCCACTTCTAAAGCATGATTTGGGCTTCATACGCTTGTATAAGGGACTTTATGGTTGAATGTGAATGGTTTTAATTTGGATGAAAATTTATAACTCAAAATTGTATGAATGCTTGTGTTATAAGTCTGGTAATGCCTCGAGCCCTGTTCCAGTGTTGAATACAGGTAAAGGGTGTTACATTTAGTGGTATTAGAGCTACAATTTAGTCAATATTCAAACTAACGTAGCGTGTGTAAGAGTCTAGCTATACATGCCACTAATAAACCGTTATAGTGTAATGACTCCTGACAACTTTAAATTGTGTTTTTCATATAGTAAATGGATCCCAATCGAGCTGAAGCTGATGACGTAGAAAGTAATGCGATAGCTCCTGCTCAAGGGACCGCGCCATTTGAAAGTAGACCAGTGACAATTGGTCAAGGAGAAGGGGCTAGGGAAGCCTTCCTCCACATGATGAACAAGTGGAATACAAAGTTTGTTCGAACAAATCCGAATGCCCAACCCCTCCACCCTCACCTATTCCTCAGCCGGTTCCCATAGCCCCACAAGGTATGGAATTTATGAGATTGAGTAAGCCTCTGGTTGATAAGATCCGAAAGCATGAGGCTGAAGGTTTTAGAGCAAATGTGGATGATGATCTTGAAAGAGCAAAATTCTAGCTCGAAAAATCCATCAGGGTATTTGATGAACTATCATGCACACCGGATGAATGTCTGAAATGTGTTGTGGCGCTTCTGAGAGATTTAGCATACCGGTGGTGGAAAACTCTTGTGCAGTAGTACCGAGAGAGAGGGTTAATTGGGAATTCTTCCAAGATGAGTTTAGGAAGAAATATATCAGCCAATGGTTTATTTATTAGAAACATAAAGAGTTTTTAGAGCTAAAACAGGGCCAAATGTCGGTAACTGAGTATGAGCGAGAGTTTGTTAGGCTCAGTAAGTACGCTCAAGAGTGTGTTTCCACCGAGGCTATCATGTGCAAAAGGTTCAGAGAAGGGTTGAATGAGGATATCCGATCGTTAGTTGGAGTTCTTGAACTGAAGGAATTTGTGGTGCTATTCGACCGAGCTTGTAAGGCTGAAGAATTAAGCAAAGAGAAAAGGAAAGTTGGGTCTAAGGCTAGAGATGCAAGAAAAAGGCCGATGACTAAGTCGTTTCAATCTGAGTATAAGAAATTGAGAGATTTGTATGCTCGTTCGAGTGCTTCAGCTGGGTATTCCAACAGATATCGTGGGAAGCAATACTCAGGTTCTAAAGCCCAAACCACATCAGTAGCGAGCGTTTGTAACAGGCCGATTTAGACCTTAGTCGGAATAGTGGTTTCGGGACCACAGATCTGAGGTCAGAATAATATTTTATTATTATTTTTGGTGTTTACAATATGTGATTGAGCATGTGTGAAAATTCTGTGTGAAAATTTTATCGATTGTGTGCTTAATTTGCAAAAAAGGACTTAATCGCATAAACTGCAAAAGCTGTGTGCTGATTGTTAAAGTGCTTGTTTGGCATGACTTTTTTAAGTGAGAAGTCCTTATGTTGTAATTAGACCTTTGATAGTGGAGATGGACAAAAATGGGCTTATATTAGTGGAATTTAAATGTTATACAATAAGGGTAAAATGTCAATTAATGTATATTAAATAAAACAAAACCAAATGCTCATATTTTTCATACCTTTTTACCACCGAAAATTGAAAAATAGATAAGGGTTTGAAGCTTTTATAATTTTAGCACATACAAGGCTTGATTGAGGTATGTTTTAAGCTTGATTTTTGATGATTTCTACGTTTTTGTGATCGTTACTTAGCGTACTATCAAACCCATGCTTTAATTTTAGAATTTGATAAAGATTTTGAGATGTGCCATTGATGAATATGTAAGCTTTGTGATGATAGTTGGTGGAATATGAAAGTTTTTAATGTTGGGTTAACATAGTTTGTATTTGAATTTTTGATGAAATTGGCTATTTTGGGCTAAATTGTGAAAATAAGAAGTTGGAGGACTAAAATGTGAAATAAATGAAATATGTAGGCTTGTAGGCATGTGTGAAGTGAAATTATGTGAATTTGATGATTTTATGAAATTGGGACTAAAGTGTCGAAATGTGAAAATGTAAGGGCTATTTTGTAAAATGCCCTAAATATGTGTGTTTGGACTAAATTGAATGATTTGGCGATTGAATGAGTTAAATATGAATATGTATAGATCAAGAAAAGAGGGATTTGGATTGAGATCGAGGAAAAGATAAAGTGCTCAATTAATCGACTCGTTTTGTTATTTCGACGTCCGAGGTAAGTTCGTGTATAATACGAATCGTTTAATTTATATTCATGTGTTATGAAATGAATGAATTAGTGAAGCTATATGTGAATTGAGAAATGTGGCACTAAGTGTGCGAAATAGAATTGATATAGTAGAGAACGACACTGTGTCTGTGAAATAAAGAAAGTATCGACTACTTTGATTGGCACTGTGAGTGCGACACCGAGCTAAATTCAGTTTAAAGTAAAGGCACTAAGTGTACGATGATATTTCAGCTTCGGCTATGAAAAAGGCACTAAGTGTGCGATTGAATCGAAGGATAAACGAAGATTGATTGATATATAGTATCAAGCATTGAATAGCAAAATTTGTCGTTAACTAAGTGTTGGCAAAGGTATGTATGGAACCTATGTGGTTGATGAAATTGGAAATAGATGAATGGATAGTGATGTGAGTATTGGATATGGATGAGATTGTGTATTCTCGTAAATTAATCTATGTGATGGGTTATTTTGTGTATTGATTTGAATCATTGAATTAAATGTATTATATTACGAACTTACTAAGCTATAAGGCTTACTGTGTGAAGTGTTTCTCTATTTTACAGTGTATTTAAAGCTAGTTCAGATCCGGGGATCGTCAGTGACTCAATCACACTATCGGCTATCTATTTTGGTATTTTTGGAAAAATGTAGATATCTGAATATGGCATGTATAGGCTAGTGATTATGGCATGTTTTGAGGTGTATAAGCTTAGCCATGTAAGTTGGCTTGGTAGTTTGATGGTTGGTATATGTTTTACTTATATGAAAAGAATGAATTATATATGTATGGGTATGTTCTATGTGAGTAATCATTATGGTATAAATTAACAGAGTGGAAATGGTACGTTTCATGATAGATTTGGTTGGATTAAATGATGAGTAGATTATATGATTTGGAATGAGAAATTGATATTTTAGATGGACATGTTTGAGTTGAAATTGAGTAAGGAAATAAATGGTGTAGTGAATGATTAATTGATGCATATATTGGTATGTTTGGATTGCCATTTGAGGTATAAATGCATATGAATTTATGCTTGTAGGTGATTTCAAAGTATGGATGGCAAATTGGCCTCGCAAATGGCCTATAATTGCCCACATGGTTGAGCACACGGGTGTGTGGCTCGACTGTGTCTTTCGAGTTTGTAATTCAAAACAAGTCAGGCTCGCACACGGGCGTGTGACTGGCCTTATGATGCAAGTCAGTGTCTACCACGAGTGAGGCACACGGGCGTGTCTCAAGCCATGTGGACAAGTCAGTATGTATGCCCTGTTTTGCCATGGCTTGGATGCACAGGTGTGTCCGAGGCTGTGTGAGGCACACGGCCTACCCACACGGGCGTGTGACCTCTGCATCTTTAAAAAATGTTTAAATTTTAAAAAATTTTGTATGTGTTTGGTTTAGTCCCGACCCCTTTCTAACACGTGTTTAAGGTCTCGTAGACCTCATTAGGGGACTATATACATATATTTTGATATATTTTGATGATGATATACTTTGTGTTGTAAAATGATTGTGAATGATCCGGATTAGTCGGTATTGCTTCTTAACCCTAGAACGACGATGGTTACGGGTTATGGGTGTTACATTTTATTGGTATCAGAGCTATGGTTTAGTCGATTCTAGGACTAACGTAGTGCGTGTGAGTCTAGCTATACATGCCATATATATAATTGTGATAGTGTGATGAATCCTAACAGTTAAAAATGTGTTTTTATATAATAAATGGATCCTGATCGAGCAGTTACTAATGATGTAGAGAGTAATGTGCCTGCTCTCGCTCAAGGGACAGTGCCGGCCGAATCTAGGCCGATTGCTAGTAGCTATGAGGGAGAAGCTAAGCAAGCCTTCTTCCAAATGATGAGTGGGTGGTTTTCGGAGTTCGTTCGAATGAATCCGACTACTCAACAACCTCCACCCCCATAAACGCCTGTAGTGCCATAAGTTTCAGATCCGATTCGATTAAATAAGCCACCTTTGGATAAAATTCGAATGTATGGGGCCGAAGAGTTTAAAGCCACCGTTGATGATGATGCTGAGCGAGCTGAGGTTTGGCTCAAGAATACAATTCGAGTGTTTGAAGAGATGTCATTAACTCCTGATGAATGCTTAAAATGTGTTGTTTCCTTATTGAGAGATACGACGTATAATTGGTGAAAAACGTTGATATCCGTGGTTCCGAGAGAGAGAATCACCTGGGATTTCTTTCAAGTTAAATTCTGGAAGAAATATATCAGTCAACAATTCATAGATCAGAAGCGTAAAGAGTTCCTAGAATTGAAATAGGGCTGTATGTCAGTTACTGAATATGAATGGGAGTTTGTGAGATTTAGCCAATACGCGTGGGAATGTGTTTCGATTGAAGCTAATATGTGTAAATGTTTTATTAAAGGGTTGAATGAAGACATTAAATTGTTGGTTGGAGTACTTGATTTGAATGAATTTGTAGTGTTAGTTGAAAGAGCCTGCAAAGCCGAGGAGCTTAGCAAAGAAAAGAAGAAAGCAAAATCCGAAGCTGGAGATGAAAAAAAAAGAATTATGAGTAAGTCATATCAACCCTTGTCAAAGAGGTTCAGAGATGCAACTAATCGTTCAAATGTTTCATTTGGACATTCGAGTAGAGATCGTGTGAAACAGAGTGTTGGTTTAAGGACTCAAATTCAGATTGAATCGAGTGTTGGAAGTGTCAAAAGCAATAAGCCTGAGTGTAGACAGTGTGGGAGACGACATGTTGGAGAGTGCTGGGGCAAGTATAATAATAGAGTTTGCTACAAATGTGGATCACGATATCATTTTATTCAAGATTGCCCAGAGTTAGCTGAGAAAGATAATGTTCAGAGTGCGAGGCCGAGTAATACGACGGCTAAGGGTAGACCAGTGGAAATCAAAGAGGGACAACTGATACAGTTGTGAGATCCGAGGCCCGAGCACCTGTCCGAGCCTATGCTTTTCGCGCTAGTGAAGAAGCGACATCTTCAAATGTTATAACTAGTACTTTTACTTTATTTGATACTGATGTGATTGCATTGATAGATCCAGGATCTACTCATTCATATATGTGTGTGAATCTAGTATCTAGTAAGACTCTGCCTGTTGAGTCTACTCAATTTGTAATTAGAGTATCAAACCCCTTAAGCAAGTGTGTTCTGGTTGATAAAGCATGCAAGAACTATCTGTTGATATTTCGGGATATCTATTTTCTGGCTAATTTAATGATGCTACCATTCGATGAATTTGATATAATTCTGGGTATGGATTGGCTCACTTTGCAAAATGCTATTGTAAATTGTAAACGGAAGACTATTGATTTGAGAAGTTAGAATGGTGAGATAGTTCGAATTGAATCCGGTGATTTGAATGGGTTACCGGCTGTTGTATCTTCAATGAAAGCTTTATATTATGTGAAAAAGGGTTGCGAAGCCTATCTTGCATATGTGATAAATACAAAAGTGGCTGAAAAGAAAGTTGAATTTGTACCTGTAGTTTGTGAGTTCCCAGATGTGTTTCCTGAAGAATTACCAGGATTACCTCTGTTACGGAAAGTTGAGTTTGGTATTGATTTAGTGCCGGGAATGACTCCTATCTCAATAGCTCCGTATAGAATGACACTGATAGAATTGAAAGAGTTGAAATCTTAGTTACAAGAGTTGACAGATAGAGGATTTGCACGACTGAGTTTCTCGCCCTAGGGTGCTCCTGTGTTGTTTGTGAAAAAGAAAGATGGCACTATGAGAATGTGTATTGACTACCGATAGTTGAACAAAGTGACTATAAAGAATAAATATCCTTTTTCACGTATTGATGATTTGTTTGATCAATTGAAAGGAGCCACCGTGTTTCCAAAGATAGATTTGAGATCGGGTTACTATCAGCTACGAGTTAAAGAATCAGATGTACTGAAAACTGCTTTCAGAATGAGGTATGGACATTATGAATTCTTAGTTATGCCTTTGGGACTAACGAATGCTCCTGCAGTGTTTATGGATTTGATGAATCGGATATTCAGACCGTATTTGGATCGATTTGTCGTGGTGTTTATTGATGACATTCTGATTTATTCTTGTAATGAGACGCAACATGCCGAGCATTTGAGAATTGTGTTACAGACTCTGCATGAGAAGCAAATGTATGCAAAATTTAGCAAATGTGAGTTTTGGTTGCATGAGGTTGGTTTTCTGGGACATATTATATCAGCAGGGGGAATACAAGTTGATCCAAGCAAGATTTTAGCTATTTTAGAATGGAAACCTCCGAAAAATGTGTCTAAAATCTCTAGTTTTTTGGGATTAGCGGGATATTATAGACTGTTTGTGAAAGGTTTCTCGATGATTTCTATTCTGTTGACGAAATTTCTACAGAAAGATGTTAGCATTGTTGACAGAGGCACCAATGTTAGTTCAACCTGAATCGGGTAAAGAATTTATAGTTTACAGTGATGTTTCGTTGAATGATTTGGGCTGTGTGTTAATGCAAGAGGGAAAAGTTATAGCTTATGCTTCGAGACAGTTAAAGCCACATGAAAAGAACTACCCGACGCACGATCTTGAATTAGCCGCGATTATATTTGCATTGAAGATTTGGGGTCACTATTTATTTGGTGAGAAGTGTCATATTTATATGGATCACAAGAGTTTGAAATATCTAATTGCTCAGAAAGAATTGAATTTGAGACAACAGAGATGGTTAGAATTACTGAAAGACTACGAATTAGTGATTGATTATCATCGGGGTAAAGCTAATGTTGTTGCTGATGCTTTGAGCCGAAAGTCTTTATTTGCTTTGCAAGCAGTGAGTACTCAGATAGATCTGTGTGATGATAGTTCAGTTTTGGCTGAATTAATAGTGAGGCCAATGTTTATACGTCAGATTTGTGATGTTCAGAAAAGTGATGTTGAGATAATGGAAAAACGAGATCAGTGTGTTTGAAATCTGATTCAGAATTTCAAGTTGATAATGATGATTGTTTGAGATTCAGAGATCGAATTTGTGTTCTGAGGAATTCAGAGATGGTTCAGTTTATCTTGAACGAGGCTCATAATAGTCATTTATCTGTTCATCCAGGAAGTCTGAAAATGTATAATGATCTGAAATAGTTTTATTGGTGGCATGGTATGAAATGAGATATCTTAGAGTTTGTTTCGAGATGTTTAGTATGTCAGCATGTTAAAGTTGAACATTAGGTTCCATCTGGTTTGTTACAACCAATAATAATTCTTGAGTGGAAATGGGAGGGAATCACGATGGACTTTATGTCAGGATTGCCTTTATCTCTGATAAAGACAGATGCAATATGGGTGATAGTTGACAGATTGATGAAGTCAGCTCATTTTGTTCCAGTAAGAACAGATTTTTCACTTGATAAATTAGCTGAATTGTATATTTCTGAGATTGTGAGATTGCACAGGGTGCCACTATTTATTGTATCTGATAGAGTCCGAGATTTACCTCGCGGTTTTGAAAGAAATTACAAGAGGCTCTAGGCACAAAGCTGCATTTCAGTACTGCATATCATCCGCTAACGAATGGTCAATCCAAGCTGATCATTCAGATTCTTGAGGATATGTTGAGATGTTGTATTCTTGAGTTTGAAAGTACATGGGAAAAACATTTGCCATTGCTTGAATTTGCATACAATAATAGTTTTCAATGTAGCATTAAAATGGCACCATATGAGGCTCTTTCAGTCGTAAATGCCGAACTCCATTATATTGGACTGAGCTTAGTGAAAATAAGACTCAAGAGGTTGATTTAATCAAAGAGACTGAGTGTAACATCCTAAAATTAGGGTTATTTGGTATCGAATTAATTCTTTTGTGTTTGAATTGCTGAAATATTATTTGCGGGGCAATAAGGCTTAATTAGAGGACTTGGGTAAGCTCGGAATAGTAGGAAAAAAATATTTTTGTAAGCTTTAAAGGTAGGGAGCCTTAGTAGGAAGGGGTTACAAGAATAAATGGAGGATTATCTGACACAAAAGTGGCCTTGGAAAAGTGGCAAAAGGAAGGCCACTTAGGAGCTGCATGTGACGCCACACAAGTGAGCAAGGAGAACTCATGTTCGAGTCACGAAAATCCCTCTTTTTGCTCATTAATGGGACAGCATAGGGGGAGAGATTTTCTCTCTTTAAACTCTTTTATTTTGATTGATAAGATAGTAAGGGATAATATTAGTATTTTATTGGATTTTAATTGGATTATTTTGTGATTAATCCTAAAAGAGTTGGCAGAGGAAAAATAGTAATGTAATTAATTCAAATAATTTTGAATTAATTTAAATGGTTGGTCAGAGAAAAATCAAGGAAATTGCTAAAATTTGAACTCCTTAATTGATAGGAGTGGACGGCAAGCATAGGGAGTTGGTGCTGAATTCCTATAAAAGCACCTACATATCCCCTTGTTTTTCTTTTCTTCATTTTTCTTAAGTAGCCGAATCCCCTATACCTTAATCTCCCATCTATTTCTTTCTTTTCTCTTCTCAAACCCTTAGCCGAAACTCTATCTCCTCCCCATTATTTTCTTTCTTTCCCTTTGGCCGAATACACCCCTTTGAAGTGCCGAATTTCTTTTCCTTATTTTTAAGCACCTTGGCCGAATATTGAACAAGGGGGGGGGGAGGCTTTCTTTTAATTGATTTTGGAAGGTAAGTGTGTTAGGCCGAATGCTTGTGTCCTCTTTTCCCTATCTTGTCGACTTTGGTAAAGGTAGGTGTTGGTTTCGGCAACTGTTGTTAAGGGCGCTAATCACAGGTTGAACCGAATTTGTTGTAGGATCTTCGGGATAATTGGAACGAGCAATCTAGGCCCTGGTCTTCAACAGTTGACTTTGGTAAGTGGTGGTAAGGGTTGATTTTCATGGATTAAAATATATGAATATACTCGAAAGCCGAAGGCTATCGTTTAGAATATTGTTGATTGACCGATTAAAGTTTAGTGAAGCTGATTCGGGTAACGTGTGCTGAGGCTACTATTTAAACGTGTGTAGGTAAGGTTCTCGGGTTTAATAATTAACCCTTTTTGAATATTATGGTTTGGTCGAATAGGCCTTTGGTACTAACAATGATGGTGGACGAATATAGGGTCCACATCTAACGCTAAAGATTGGAAACTTCGGGATCTAGGAATTTCGATAGAAACAGGTGTGTAAGATCTCTATACACACTTTATTAATTTACATGCTGTTATTATTTGCCTTAGATCTTTTGGTTGTGGTTAGCTTGTGGCATAATCATGGATTTCGGGTAAGTCCCCTAATTTGTAATTTTTATATGTTTGCATGCCATCACATGATGTTTAATACTATGACATGATATATGAAATTTGATGTGCAAGCATGTGATGGTGGGATTGATGAGAGGAAGGGGATGAATTATGGACTGTCGTCAGTGGTTTTGACCACAAGATGGGTTGGCCCCATCAGATTATTGTGACCTATGGTCATCAGTGGTTTTGACCACACGATGGGTTGGCCCCATCATTTAAATTGTGACTTTAAGCCATCAGTGGTTTTGACCACACGGGGTAGAAAAGGAGAATGGATGGTTAGTTGGGTTGCATGAGCATGTTTATTAATAAATTGTGTATGAGATGTATTTTCCGGGTGGGGGATTTACACATTGAGTCTTGGTGACTCACCCCCTTCCCTTAACATTTTGCAGATGAGTAGATCGCGGAAAGGGAGCCGGAGGGACTCGAGGTGGCCATGCAGTGGAATTTTATTAGACGAACTTGGATTTTATTTTATTTATTTTAAATGTTGGTTTATTTTGTAATAAGGCCTCCTAGATATATTTTTATTATTTTACGTTTGGATGAATATGTTTAACACTATTTTTATTAATATTAAATCAAATACACATGTTTCCTCAAAAATTAAATCGTGAAATGTTTTAATGTGCCATCGGGCACACCTGAACCTGTAACTATCTGATTTGATGATTATTTTTAAAATAAACCTAAGTATGATTTTGTACACCACAACAGTTTTAAACTTAAACACTATCTTTTACCGAAAACTCAAATCGGTTTTAAGAAATTTTGCAAAGCATTTTCTCTGTAGCACTCCAAGTTCGGTCGTAGTGTTTGGGCCAGGTTTGAGTTGTTACAAAATTGGTATCAGAGCCCAGTTCAAAGCTCGGCTGTGGGGGCCCAAGGCCCAAAATGTTTTGTTTTATGTTAGTAGGCCTTATTGGAATGATTTGAAATGTTTTTGGGTTTTGAACGGCATGGCCCGAGTCTCTGGCACCGATCCGCCCAGGTAAGTGTTCCTAACTTTTGTATGAATTATTTTCTGTAGAAGGGTAGGAAGCATGGAACGTAGAATAGACTGATAGGAACTTGAACCCTAGGATTAGATTACTCAAACACGAAGACAAAACATAAGCCTTAATGAACTAAACCAACCTATGACTTGGTCACCGAGCTAGGGTATGGTAACCTCTGTACGCATGTCTAGGAGTGGATCCTAAGAGCCCACAGTATTTAAGCGATCCTCGTGACTCACCTCCTCTTCGCAGGTATCCTACCTGGTGCGTAGCTTCGGTTCACCCTAACTCAGAGGGCTCAGTGGTGTGGCAACCTCTGTGCGCATGTCTAGAAAGGTCTCGGTGGGAGCTTGGTATTTAAGCAGTCCGCGTGACTCACCTCCTCTTCACTCGAATCCTGCCTGGTGCGTAGCTTTGGGTTCACCCTGACCAAGATGGCTCGGTCATAGGCTAAACATAATGACTAAAACCCGGAAGGGAACTAGCCATGTTTTTTCGAAAAAAAAAGAAAACAACAAACCCGAATGTTTTCAAAACTTTTAAAATCACTCCTTCAAATTTGAGAACAACCATTTTTACAACATTTTCCGAAAAACTTGATTTGTGGAAAATTACAAAAAATGGCCTTAGGGGTAAAAAATTACCAAAATACCCTTAGTTCATAAAACATCAACTCAATGGTTTTGTCCGAAAATTTCTTTATTTCATAAAAAAAATCCAAAAACCATACTTTGCAAATTATCAAAAATACTTTGGTTTTGGAAAATTACAAAAATGCCCTCAACTTGCAAAATTACCGAAATGACCCTGAGTTCTAAAATTTTTGCAACATCATTCTTTAAAAAGGAGAACTCTCAAAAAGGAACCTTCAAAGTTTTACAACTGTTAAAATATCCCTGATTTACTAAATTTACAAAATTGCCCCTGGCTGACAAAATTACTAAAATACCCCTTGTTTCCAAAACGATGTCATAACTTTAAATTTTACAAATTTTTGGAAACACCCTCCAATTTTGGGAATTTCAAAGTGACTTGCTTTATTAAAGTTTTAAAATTTTCTTTTATTACGAAAATACCCCTGTAGAAACATGACGAAAATACCCCTGTGATAGAAATGGACAGAGATGTCCAAGGAGTGAATAAGTATGGAAAGTATTAGAGAATGGATGTACTCTTCTGTGTGAACTAGGATAGAGGACTTAAAACATTGTTTGATCGAAAGAATCCCTATTAAACTTTTTCATAAAAATTTCTTCGCGAATAAGCAAGTGGAACAGTCACTAATCCATAAAATTTTTCTTAATTAGATTAAAAGCGCGTTAGTTAGAATGAGTTCTAGAGGACGTGACTGACGTAGACGTGGTAGGGGAAGAATGACCGTGTCTGAACCCGTTAGGTCAGGTTAGGGTTCTGAGAATGAGGTACCACCGCCACCACCACCCCCACTTTTGGAGCCGAGGAGCGGGATCGATGCGAGGTAAGGCGCGATGCAAGTCGTGTTGTGAGTCTTGGAGTTGGTGGTCGGGGCTAGTGGAAATTTAGGGGCTCAAAATCTGTTCCCGCGACTCCGATCTAACGGAGTCAAGTATTCCGGTGTGTCGGGAGTGGCACCTAGTGCGTGAGAGTATCATCGGTTGGAATCAACGGAAAGGATCATGGGCGATCTTGACTGACCGATGAGGAGAAGTCGAAAGGAGCAGTGTCGCTTCTAAAGGATGAAGCATATCAGTGGTGGCTTACGGTTCGGGATGGTGCTACGGCGGATGATCGACTTGGGAGTACTTCAAAACTACCTACCGAAAGAAGTATGTGGGCACCAAATATATTGATGCCCGAGGAAAGCCTTTTTGGGATTAGTACAAGGAAATAAGTCGAGATCCGAGTATGAAGCGAATTCTTGAGGTGAGCCGCTATGCTCGGGGAGTTGTGTCATCCGAACATGAACGGTGTGTCCGCTTTGAGGACGGACTTAGAGATGAGTGAGAGGATGATGATAGCTCCACATCGAGAAATGTAAGTTCACCGTCCCTAGTAGAGAAATCAAAGGTTCTTTGAAGGGTTAGGCGATCGGTTAAAGGGAATCGGGATCGGAATTGGAATAAGAGGAGCTCCGGATCTTCAAAGTTTTACGTAATCGGCAAAGAGGACAAGGTTTGGGGTGTCGGATCAAGCTGTTAGGCCTTCTGCTGCCAATACCCAATGGCCGCCACAGTGTGCTCGGTGTGGCAAGCCTCACAAGGGGGAGTGTTGGACTGGTAATCGAGGATGCTTCGAATGTGGGTCTATGGAGCATCGAGTTAGGGATCGTCCAAGAAAGCAACTAGATCGAGATCCGAAGGTCGTGGTCGAGCACCGAATGAAGGATAATCAACGACCTCGGAGGGTCGTGGTAATGGTAGAGGAAGCAATGGATCTAATCGAGGTCGCGAAATTCAAGGCAGAGGGGCAGGCACTACTGAGGCTAGACAACCTGGTCTAGTTTATGCCGCGAGGCGCCAAGAGGAGGGCGACGCACCGGATGTCATAACCGGTATGTTCTTGATCTTTGATGTGCCTTATAATACCTTGATAGACGTTGGCTTAACTCACTCGTACATTGCTAGTAGCGTAGTGGAAACTTTGCATCTAGACTCTAAGCTTACTTCTAGAAAGATGACTGTACTAAGCCCCCTAGGTCACTCTGTAGAAGTAAGTAGACTTTATAGGGATGTACCCCTAGAACTCCAAGGGGTCGTGTTTTTGGCTGACTTGATAGAACTGCCATTTTGGGAGTTCGATCTAATCCTCGGGATGGACTGGCTAGTAAAGTATCAGGCTAGCCTGGATTACGCGACTAAGCGCCTAGCGTTGAAGACTGAGAAGGGTGATGAGGTGGTGATGATAGGTAAAAAGAGAGATTGCCTATCCAACGTGGTGTCTGCCTTGAAGGCTGAAAAGATGGTCAGAAAAGGGTGTGAAGCATATGTGGTTCGAATATTGCCTTAGAGGCTAAGGAGTCACCAGTTGGGAAGATTTGAACAGTAGGGGAATTCGCTGATGTGTTCCCAGAAGAACTTCCGGGTCTGCCTCCAGACCGGGAAGTTGAATTCGGTATAGACTTGTTACCCTGAACGACACCTGTGTCTATAGCACCGTACCGAATGGCACCAAAGGAATTGGTGGAGCTAAAGGCTCAAATTCAGGAGCTCTTGGATAGAGGGTTTATTCGACCAAGTATATCTCCGTGGGGAGCACCGGTGTTGTTCATCAAGAAGAAAGAAGGTTCAATGCGGATGTGCATCGACTACCACCAATTGAACAAGTTAACGATCAAGAACAAGTATCTGTTGCCTCGAATTGATGACTTGTTCGATCAACTGAAGGGTGCCTCGATGTTTTCGAAGATAGATCTTAGGTCGGGTTACCATCAACTTAAGGTGAAGGAGGTTGATGTTCACAAGACGGCATTCCGAACTCGGTATGGGCATTATGAGTTTCTAGTGATGCCATTTGGATTGACCAACGCGCCGGCAGCATTCATGGATTTAATAAATAGGGTATTTCAGCAGTACTTGGATCAATTTGTCGTGGTGTTCATAGACGACATATTGGTTTATTCTAAGACGGAGGAGGAGCATGATATGCATTTGTGTATAGTTCTACAAGTGCTAAGGGAGAAGCAGTTATATGCCAAATTCAGTAAGTGCGAATTTTGGCATAGGGAGGTCGCTTTCTTAGGTCACGTAGTGTCGACGGAAGGGATTAGAGTGGACCCTCGCAAGGTGGAAGCGGTGTTGGATTGGAAACCGCCTAGGTCAGTGGCAGAAATTTGGAGTTTTCTGGGACTAGCAGGTATCGAAGGTTTGTGGAAGGGTTCTCCTTGTCGCAAAGACCCGCTGACTAAGTTACTAAGGAAAGGTGTTCCATTTGTATGGTCGGAAAAAGCAGCAAGGAAGCTTTGACAAGCTAAGGAAGATTCAGACGGAAGCTCGGTTTTGGTACACCGGCCAGCGAGGAAGTTATTCTGATCTATAGTGATGCATCCCATACCGTTTGGGATGTGTGTTGATGCAGAAGGGAAGGTAGTAGCCTATGCATCCCGTCGATTAAGATCGCATGAGGTTAACTACCCAACGCACGACTTGGAGTTAGCAAAGTGATTTGTCTTCGCTTTGAAAATATGGAGACATTATCTCATGCGGGAGAAGTCGATAGTCTATCTGAGATCACAAAATTTTAAGGTATCTCTTGACACGTAAGGACTTGAATTTGAGACAAATACCGATGGATTGAATTGTTAAAGACTCTACGATCGTTCAATTGAGTACCATCCGGTAAGGCTAACGTGGTGGTGACGCGCGTTGAGCCGGAAGGTCGTGGACGGACTTAAGAGCGATGTTTGCTCGTTTGAGCTTATATGACGATGGAAGTCTTTTGGCAGAACTCCAAGTTAAGCCAACTTGGATCGAGGAGGTTAAGGAAAAGTAGTTGGTGGACGAAGGGTTGAATGCCAAGAGGGTGCAAGTTCAAGATGGTGGTTTGGAAGTGTACGGTTTGTCTAGTGAGGGAGTGCTATGTTTTCAAGGGCGAGCTTGTATGCGAAAGGATGTAGAATTGAGACGGAGGATTCTCCAAGATGCACATAGTAGCTTGTGTGCGCTATGCATCCGGGAGGAAGCAAGATGTATGGAGATTTGCGAAACAGATTACGTGGTCAGGGTTGAGCGTGAGATAACTGAATTCGTGGGTAAGTGTTTGACGTGTCAGTAGGTGAAGGCTGAACACCAGTTGCCATTAGGGTTACTACAACCAGTGAAGATCCCTCAGTGGAAATGGGAGAGGATCACTATGGATTTCGTCAGTGGACTACCCCTTACGCCCGGCGAAGAAGGGACGCAGTTTGGGTGATTGTAGACCGCTTTGACTAAATCACTCACTTCATACCGGTAAGGGTGGATTTTTCTCTTCAGAAGCTAGCTAAGCTGTATGTGTCAGAGATAGTAAGATTACATGGTGTGCCGGTATCGATTATCTCGGATAGGGATCCGAGGTTCACGTCAAGGTTCTGGAAAGCGTTGCATCAAGCTTTAGGTACACGATTGGACTTCAGTACAGCTTTCCACCCACAGTCTGAGGACAATCAGAAAGGGTTATACAGATTCTAGAGGATATGCTGAGAGGGTGTGTTTTGGATTTCAGTGCTAGTTGGGAAGAGTATCTACCATTGGCGGAATTCGCTTATAACAATAGTTATCAAGTGAGTATTCAGATGGCTCTATACGAAGCACTGTATGGACGGAAATGCCGTACTCCTACGTGTTGGACAGAGTTGGGTGAACGTCAAGTTTTGGGTCCGGAATTGGTGACAGAAACTGAGGATAAAGTTAAAGTGATTCGGGCTCGTCTTAAGGAAGCATCAGATAGGCAGAAGTCCTATGCTGATCTTAAGCGTAAAGAAATGGAGTATGCGGTAGGAGATAAAGTCTTTCTGAAGGTGTCACCTTGGAAGAAGGTGTTGAGATTTGGGCGAAAAGGGAAGTTAAGCCCAAGGTTCATCGGCCTATATACAGTGTTAAAGCGGGTGGGGCTGGTAGCTTATCAGCTTGAGCTACCGGCAGAGTTAAGTCAGATTCATAACCTTTTTCATGTGTCGATGCTTAGGCGGTATCGGTCTGATCCATCGCACGTTGTGCCAGTGGCTAAGATTGAGGTAAACTCGGACTTATCTTTCGAGGAAGAACCAGTTCAGATCTTAGATCGAGATGTCAAGGTTCTGTGTAGGAAGTCAGTACCTTTGGTGAAAGTGCTTTGGCGAAACCATGGTGCAGAGGAAGCTACGTGGGAACCCGAGGATGTGATGCGGCAGCAATACCCCCATCTCTTCTAATCAGGTAATTTCGAGGCCGAAATTATTTTTAAAGGGGGTAGAACTATAACATCCTAAAATTAGGGTTATTTGGTATTGAAATAATTCTTTTGTGTTTGAATTGCTGAAATATTATTTGCGGGGCAATAAGGCTTAATTAGAGGACTTGGGTAAGCTCGGAATAGTAGGAAAAAAATATTTTTGTAAGCTTTAAAGGTAGGGAGCCTTAGTAGGAAGGGATTACAAGAATAAATGGAGGATTATCTGACACAAAAGTGGCCTTGGAAAAGTGGCAAAAGGAAGGCCACTTAGGAGCTGCATGTGACGCCACAGTGAGCAAGGGAGAACCTGTGTTCGAGTCACGAAAATCCCTCTTTTTCCTTATTAATGGGACGGCATAGGGGGAGAGATTTTCTCTCTTTAAACTCTTTTATTTTGATTGATAAGATAGTAAGGGATAATATTAGTATTTTATTGGATTTTAATTGGATTATTTTGTGATTAATCCTAAAAGAGTTGGCAGAGGAAAAATAGTCATGTAATTAATTCAAATAATTTTGAATTAATTTAAATGGTTGGTCAGGAGCAATTCAAGGAAATTGCTAAAATTTGAACTCCTTAATTGATAGGAGTGGACGGCAAGCATAGGGAGTTGGTGCTGAATTCCTATAAAAGCACCTACATATCCCCTATACCTTAATCTCCCATCTATTTCTTTCTTTTCTCTTCTCAAACCCTTAGCCGAAACTCTATCTCCTCACCATTATTTTCTTTCTTTCCCTTTGGCCGAATACACCCCTTTGAAGTGCCGAATTTCTTTTCCCTATTTTTAAGCACCTTGGCCGAATATTGAACAAGGGGGGGAGGCTTTCTTTTAATCGATTTTGGAAGGTAAGTGTGTTAGGCTGAATGCTTGTGTCCTCTTTTCCCTATCTTGTCGACTTTGGTAAAGGTAGGTGTTGGTTTCGGCAACTGTTGCTAAGGGCGCTAATCACAGGTTGAACCGAATTTGTTGTAGGATCTTTGGGATATTTGGAACGAGCAATCTAGGCCCTGGTCTTCAACAGTTGACTTTGGTAAGTGGTGGTAAGGGTTGATTTTCATGGATTAAAATATATGAATATACTCGAAAGCCGAAGGCTATCATTTCGAATATTGTTGATTGACCGATTAAAGTTTGGTAAAGCAGATTCGGGTAACGTGTGCTGAGGCTAGTATTTAAACGTGTGTAGGCAAGGTTCTCGGGTTTAATAATTAACCCTTTTTGAATATTATGGTTTGGCCGAATAGGCCTTTGGTACTAACAATGATGGTTGGACGAATATAGGGTCCACATCTAACGCTAAAGATTGGAAACTTCGGGATCTAGGAATTTCGGTAGAAACAGGTGTGTAAGATCTCTATACACACTTTATTAATTTACATGCTGTTATTATTTGCCTTAGATCTTTTGGTTGTGGTTAGCTTGTGGCATAATCATGGATTTCGGGTAAGTCCCCTAATTTGTAATTTTTATATGTTTGCATGCCATCACATGATGTTTAATACTATGACATGATATATGAAATTTGATGTGCAAGCATGTAATGGTGGGATTGATGAGAGGAGGGGGATGAATTATGGACTGTCGTCAGTGGTTTTGACCACAAGATGGGTTGGCCCCATCAGATTATTGTGACCTATGGTCATCAGTGGTTTTGACCACAACGATTGATTATTTGCGACTAAGTCCCAGTGGTTTGGTACCACCAGTGGTTTTGACCACATTTGATATATTGTGACCTATGGTCATCAGTGGTTTTGACCACACGATGGGTTGGCCCTATCATTTAAATTGTGACTTTAAGTCATCAGTGGTTTTGACCACAAGGGGTAGAAAAGGAGTATGGATGGTTAGTTGGGTTGCATGAGCATGTTTATTAATAAATTGTGTATGAGATGTATTTTCCGGGTGGGGGATTTACACATTGAGTCTTGGTGACTCACCCCCTTCCCTTAACATTTTGCAGATGAGTAGATCGCGGAAATGGAGCCGGAGGGACTCGAGGTGGCCATGCAGTGGAGTTTTATTAGACGAACTTGGATTTTATTTTATTTATTTTAAATGTTGGTTTATTTTGTAATAAGGCGTCCTAGATATATTTTTATTATTTTACGTTTGGATGAATATGTTTAACACTATTTTTATTAATATTAAATCAAATACACATGTTTCCTCAAAAATTAAATCGCGAAATGTTTTAATGTGCCATTGGGCACACCTGAACCTGTAACTATCTGATTTGATGATTATTTTTAAAATAAACCTAAGTATGATTTTATACACCACAACAGTTTTAAACTTAAACACTATCTTTTACCGAAAACTCAAATCGGTTTTAAGAAATTTTGCAAAGCATTTTCTCTGTAGCACTCCAAGTTCGGTCGTAGGGTTTGGGCCGGGTTTGGGTTGTTACACTGAGCAGAAAGTGAAAGTGATTCGTGATAGTTTGAAAGCTGCATCAGATCGTCAGAAATCTTACGTAGATTTGAAATGGAAGGATATTGAATTTGAGATTGGTAATAAAGTGTTTTTGAAAGTGTCTCCGTGGAAGAAAATATTTCGTTTTGGTAGAAAAGGCAAGTTGAGTCCGAGGTTCATCGGGCCGTATGAGATTATTGCACGAACTGGGCTGGTTGCTTATAAATTGTTGTTGCCACCTGAGTTAGAGAAAATTCATAATGTGTTTCATGTATCGATGCTTCGAAGATACAGATATGATCCATTGCATGTGATTGCTCCTACTGAGGTTGAGATTCAATCAGATTTATCGTATAGTGAATAACCGATTCGAATTTTGGCACGTGAGATTAAAAAGTTCAGAAATAAGAAAATTTCTTTAGTGAAAGTGTTGCGGCACAAACACGGAGTTGAAGAGGCTACGTGCGAGCCTAAAGATGTTATGAGAGAGCAATATTCTAACCTATTCACTGGTAACATTTTCGGGGACGAAAATCCCTAAGGGGGGAGAGTTGTAACAGCCTGGTTTAGACCTTAGTCGAAATAGTGGTTTTGGGACCACAAATATGAGGTCAAAAAAATATTTTAATATTATTTTTGGTGTTTACAGTATGTAATTGAGCATGTGTGAAAATTTTATCGATTATGTGCTTAATTTGCAAAAAGGACTTAATCGCATAAAATGCAAAAGTTGGGTGCTGATTGTTAAAGTGCTTATTTGGCATGACTTTTTAAATGAGAAGTCTTTATGTTGTAATTAGACCTTTGATAGTGGAGATGGATAAAATGGGCTTATATTAGTGAAATTTAAATGTTATACAATAAGGGTAAAACGGTAAAATATCAATTAATGTATATTAAATAAAACAAAACCAAATGCTCATTTATTTCATACCTTTTTACCACTTAAAATTGAAAAACAGATAAAGGTTTGAAGCTTTTATAATTTTTACACATACAAGGCTTGATTGAGGTATGTTTTGAGCTTGATTTTTGATGATTTCAACGTTTTTCTGATTGTAACTTAGCGTACTATCAAACCCATGCTTTAATTTTAGAATTTGATGAAGATTTTGAGATGTCCATTGATGAATATGTGAGCTTTGTGATGATAGTTGGTGGAATATGAAAGTTTAATGTTGGGTTAACATAGTTTGTATTTGAATTTTTGATGAAATTGGCTATTGTGGGCTAAATTTTGAAAATGAGAAATTGGAGGACTAAAATGTGAAATAAATGAAATATGTGGGCTTGTATGAGCATAATGAAAATTCAGCTAGGCATGTGTGAAGTGAACTTGTGTGAATTTGAAGATTTCATGAAATAGGGACTAAAGTGTCGAAATGTGAAAATGTGAGGGCTATTTTGTAAAATACCCTAAATTTGTGTGTTTGGACTAAATTGAATTATTTGGTGATTGAATGAGTTAAATTTGAATATGTATAGATCAAGAAAAGAGGGATTTTGATCGAGATCGAGGCAAAGATAAAGTGCTCAATTAATCGACTCGTTTTGTTATTTCGACGTCTGAGGTAAGTTCATGTATAATACGAATCGTTTAATTTATATTCATGTGTTATGAAATGCATGAATTAGTGAAGCAATATGTGAATTGAGAAATGTGGCACTAAGTGTGCAAAAAAGAATTGATACAGTAGAGAACGACACTGTGTGTGTGAAATAAAGAAAGTATCGACTACTTTGATTGGCACTGTGTGTGCGACACCGAGCTAAATTCGGTTTAAAGTAAAGGCATTAAGTGTGTGATGATATTTAAGCTTCAGCTATGAAAAAGGCACTAAGTGTGCGATTGAATCGAAGGATAAATAAAGATTGATCGATATGCGGTATCAAGCATTGGGTAGCAAAATTTTTCGTTAACTAAGTGTTGGCAAAGGTATGCATGGAACCTATGTGGTTGATGAAATTGGAAATAGATGAATAGATAGTGATGTGAGTATTGGATATGGATGAGATTGTGTATTCTTGTAAAATAATCTATGTGATGGGTTATTTTATGTATTGATTTAAATCATTGAATTAAATGTATTATATTACGAACTTACTAAGCTATAAAGCTTACTGTGTGAAGTGTTTCTCTGTTTTACAGTGTATTTAAAGCTAGCTCGGATCCGAGGATCGTCAGTAACTCAATCACACTATCGGCTATCTATTTCGGTATTTTTGGAAAGATGTATATATTTGAATATGGCATGTATAGGCTAGTGATTATGGCATGTATTGAGGTGTATCAGCTTAGCCATGTGAGTTGGCTTGGTAGTTTGATTGTTGGTATATGTTTTGATTATATGAAAAGAATGATTTATATGTGTATGAGAATGTGCTATGTGAGTGATCATTATGGTATAAATTAACATAATGGAAATGGTATGTTTCATGATAGATTTGGTTGGATTAAATGATGAGTAGATTATATGATTTGGAATGAGAAATTGATATTTTAGATGGACATGTTTGAGTTGAAATTAACTAAGGAAATAAATGGTGTAGTGGATGATTAATTGATGCATATGTTGGTATGTTTGGATTGCCATTTGAGGTATAAATGCATATGAATTTATGCTTGTAGGTGATTTCAAAGTGTGGATGGCAAATTGGCCTCGCAAATAGCCTATAATTGCCCACACGATTGAGCACACGGGCGTGTGGCTCGACCGTATCTTTCGAGTTTGTAATTCAAAACAAGTCAGGCTCGCACACGGGCTAGACACACGGGCGTGTGATTGGCCATGTGATGCAAGTCAATGTCAACCACGGGTGATGCACATGGGCGTGTCTAAGGCCGTGTGGACAAGTCAATATGTATGCCCTGTGTTGCCACGGCTTGGACACATGGGCGTGTCCGAGGTCGTGTGAGGCACATGGCCTACCCACACGGGTGTGTGACCTCTTTAACTTTGAAATATGTTTAAATTTTAGAAAATCTTGTATGTGTTCGGTTTAGTCCCGACCTCTTTCTAACACGTGTTTAAGGTCTCATAGACCTCATTAAGGGACTATATACATATATTTTGATATATTTGGATGATGATATACTTTGTTTTGTAAAATGATTTTGAATGATTCGGGTTGATTGGTAATGCTTCTTAACCCTAAACCGATGACGGTTATGGGTTATGGTGTTACAGTGTTGGTAACTTTAGGTCTAGTAGGCTACAATGTCTGCACTGTGGCAGACGACATCCCAATGAATGTAGAATGAATGACTTGGCATGTTTTAAGTGTGGCTCTCAAAACCACTTTTATTCGGGACTGCCCTGTGGTGGCTAAGAAAGACAAGATTCAGAATGCAAGATCGGGAAACACTGCCACTAGAAGGAGACCCTCAAGAAATACGGGGAATGCAACCAATAGTAAAGGTGTGACCAAAGATTCAACTGTAAGATCCGAGGCTAGAGCACCCGCTAGAGCTTATGCTACCCGTGCTCGTGAAGAAGCGACATCTCCCGATGTTATCACTGGTACTTTTTCTCTCTATGATCTAATGTTATTGCATTGATCGATCCTGGATCGACTCATTCTTATGTTTGTGTGAATTTGGTAGCTAGTAAGAGCTTGCTTGTTAAGTTTAGTGAGTTTTTGATTAAAGTGTTAAACCCTTTAGGCAAACATGTATTAGTTTATAGAGTTTGTAAGAATTGTCCCTTGATGATTCGAGGTCACTGTTTTCCGGCTAATTTAATGTTGTAGCTATTTGATGAATTTGACGTTATTTTGGGTATGGATTGGTTGACACTACATGATGCGGTAGTGAATTGTAGACGAAAAATTATTGAATTGAAATGTGAAAATGGTGAAATTCTTCGGATTGATTCAGATGAGTCGGGTGAATTACCTATTGTGATCTCTTCGATGTCTGCCCAGAGATATGTAAGAAAAGGTTGTGAAGCTTATCTAGCTTATGTGTTGAATACAAAAGTTTCTGAATTAAAAATTGAATCAGTGCCGGTAGTTTGTGAATATCTGGATGTTTTTCCAAAAGAGTTGCCTGGGTTGCCACTGATTAAAGAAGTTCAGTTTGGTATTGATTTAGTACTAGGGCCTTCACCAGTATCAATTGCTCCGTATAGAATGGCCCCGACCGAATTGAAAGAATTAAAAGTTCAGTTGCAAGAGTTGACAGACCTGGGGTGCTCCAATGTTATTTGTAAAGAAGAAAGATGGATCTATGAGACTTTGTATCGATTATCGATAGCTCAACAAGGTGACTATAAAGAACAAGTATCCTTTGCCAAGGATTGATGACTTGTTTGATCAGTTGAGATGAGCAATAGTATTCTCGAAGATTGATTTGAGATCTGGCTACTACCAGTTGAGAGTTAAAGAGTCAGATGTATCGAAAACTACTTTCAGGACGAGGTACGGGTATTATGAAATTCTTGTTATGCCTTTTGGATTAACTAATGCCCCTACTGTTTTTATAGACTTGATGAATCAAATTTTTTGACCGTATTTGGATAAGTTTGTGGTGGTGTTCATCGATGACATTTTGATTTATTTTTGGGATGAGTTTGAGCATGCTGAACATTTAAGATTTGTGTTGCAGACTTTGAGAGATAAGAAATTGTTTGCTAAGTTCAAGAAAAGTGAGTTTTGGCTCCGAGAAGTCGGATTTTTGGGACATATTGTTTCAAGAGATGGTATTCGGGTTGATCCGAGTAAGATTTCAGCAATTGTTGATTGGAAACCGCCAAAGAATGTATCTGGAGTTAAAAGCTTTTTGGGCTTAGCCAGTTATTACCGACATTTTGTCAAAGGATTTTTGATTATTGCTACTCCTATGACTAATTTGTTGCAAAAAGATGTTACGTTTGAATGGTCCAAAAAATGTCAGCAAAGTTTTGAGAAGTTGAAAGCATTGTTGAGTGAGGCGCCGTTTTTAGTGCAACTTGAACCGGGAAAAGAGTTTGTGATTTATAGCGATGCGTCACTGAATCGATTAGGATGTGTATTGATGCAAGAGGGCAAAGTGATAGCCTATGCCTTGAGGCAGTTGAAATCACATGAGAGGAATTACCCGACGCACGATCTAGAATTGGTTGCCATAGTGATTGCTTTGAAGATTTGGAGACATCATTTGTACGGTGAGCAGTGTCGTATCTTTACCGATCATAAAAGTTTAAAGTATTTGATGACTTAGAAGGAGTTGAATTTGCGACAACGGAGATGGCTTGAGCTACTAAAAGATTATGAGATGGTAATTGATTACCATCCCGGGAAGGCGAATGTAGTCGTAGACGCTTTAAGCAGAAGGTCCTTTTTTACCTTGAGAGCTACGAATACGAGGTTGACTTTATCTGATGACGGTTCAGTTCTAGCCGAGTTGAGAGCTAGACTGGTATTTCTTTAGCAAATTTGCGAAGCTCAGAGAAATGACAAAGAACTTCAAGCTAAAAGAGTGCAGTTCGAACCGACTAGTGATTCGGATTATCAAATGGGGACTGAAGATTGTTTGATGTTCTGAGGTAGGATTTGTGTACTGAAAGATACCGAGCTTATTCAGAAAATTCTTCATGAGGAGCATAATGGTTGTCTGTCTGTTCATCCGGGAAGTACGAAGATGTATAACGATTTGAAGAAACTGTATTGGTGGTCAGGTATGAAATGAGATATCTCTGAATTTGTATCGAAATGTTTGATTTTTCAACAAGTAAAAGTCGAACACCAAGTACCTTCGGGTTTACTTCAGCCAGTAATGGTACCCGAGTGGAAATGGGACAGAATTACAATGGATTTTGTAACGGGTTTGCCTCTAACTCTAAAAAGGAAAGATGTCATTTGGGTCGTTGTTGATAGGTTGATGAAATCGACTCATTTTATTCCTGTACGTACCGACTATTCACTTGATAAATTAGCCAAATTGTATATTGCTGAGATTGTGAGATTGCACAGAGTACCTATGTCTATTATTTCGGATAAAGATCCGAGGTTTACTTCGCATTTTTGGAAAAAGTTGCAAGAAGCTTTGGGTACAAATTTGAATTTTAGCACCACATTTCATCCGCAAACTGACGGTCAATCTGAGAGGACAATTCAGGCACTCGAAGATATGCTTCGCTATTGTGTATTAGAGTTCGAAGGTAGTTGGGAAAAAATCTACCTTTAGTCAAATTTGCTTATAACAACAGTTTTCAGTCAAGTATAAAGATGCCACCGTATGAGGCATTGTATGGCCGTAAGTGTCAAACTTCGTTATACTGGATCAAGCTCAGTGAGAGACAGATTCACAGGGTCGATTTAGTTAATGAAACCAAAGAAAAAGTCAAAGTAATTTGTGATTGTTTGAAAGCAGCTTCAGATAGACATAAGTCGTATGTGGATCTGAAACTAAAGGAAATTGAATTTCAAGTCGGTGATAAGGTATTTTTTAAAGTATCTCCATGGAAGAATATCCTTAGATTCGGTCGAAAGGGTAAATTGAATCCATGTTTCATTGGTCCGTATGAGGTTATTGAAAGAATAGGGCTAGTAGCATATCGGTTAGCTTTACCGATAAAGTTGGAAAGGATGCATAATGTGTTTCATGTATCGATGTTGCGATGTTATTGATCAGACCCTTCACATGTGATTTCTCCGACAGAGGTTGAGATTCGACCAGATATGACTTATGGTGAAGAACCGATCAAGATTTTGGCCCGGGAAGTCAAACAATTGAGAAATAAAAGCATAGCACTAGTGAAAGTTTTATGTCAACGACATGGGGTCGAAGAGGCTACATGGGAACCTGAGGAAGCTAGAGAAAATAGTACCCAACCCTATTTTCCTGTAGGATTTTCGGGGACGAAAATCCCTAAAGGGGGAGAGCTGTAACAGCCCAATCTTTGGTCTAGTTGGAACAGTGGTTTTGGGGCCACAAATCTGATGTAGTAAAATTCATTTTTATTATATTTTAATGGACTACAGTTTTACGGAATGATTTCTTGAAAATTTCGTTTGAAAATTTTGACGTTTGGGCACTCAATTCAATTAAAAGGACTAAATTGCAAAAGGTGCAAAATGTGTGTTCTAGAAGCTAGAGGTGTCTAACTGCTATGAAATTTCAAATTGGAGGTCCTTAGATGATAATTAGACCAGTATGCTCTAGTATGGACAAAAATGGACATGGTTAGTGAAAAATTTCAAAGTTTAGGTGAAGGGCATTTTAGTAATCTTGTAAATAAAGACAAAATTAACTAAATAAAATATGTTCATCTTCATCAACTTAGTCCCTTCACCGAAATTCACAAGAGGAGTCCATAGCTAGGGTTTGTTCATCTTCCAAACTCGATTGTAAGTCCGTTCTAGCCCCGTTTTTAACGATTTTTATGTTTTTGAGATCCTTGCAACCTAATCTAGCTATTTCAAGGACTGATTTGAAAGAAAATCAAAGTCTAAAATTTTACCCATGTTAGATATTTGGTATTTTGATGTCTAATGGTAGATTATGTATGTTTGAGGTTAGATAAACAACTTTTACTAAGTGATTTTTGATGAAAATACTTAAAAAGGACCTATTTGTAAAAGTTGTAAAATATGTAGTAAAAATATGAATAAATGAAAAATGTAGACTGCAATGAGCATGAAAAAGATTCTGCTTGGCTTGGGTAAAAAAGAAATCAAATGAAAATAATATTACGAGCCTAGGAACTAAAATATAAAAAGTTAAAAAGTTAAGGGCAAAATTGTAAATTTTGCCATAATGTGATTTTTGGGTTAAATTGAATAATGTGAGTATTAAATGAGTTAAATTTAATATTATAGATCAAGAAAGACGAGGTTCTAATCTAGACCGGGGAAAGAACAAAGTTGTGGACTAAATCAAACTATTAGCCATTTTGTACCTAGGTAAGTCCGTATGTTAAAAATAAGCTTTAGAATAATTGTATTTAAATGCTTTAACATTGCATGAATTGTTTGTTTGATTTTGTGAATGAGTACAATTCTACGAATGAGTTCGAAGACGAACCGACAAGCAAGAAATCTCGTTTGAACATTAGGAATAAGGTAGGATACAAGTGACATGTCACTAGGGTTAGTATGTGTTATGTGACTATGTGATCCAGGTGTTGGTCTTGTACGTCCTACCAGTGGCTGAGTATACCCGCATATTTTACAGATACTTGACAGCTTGTGTGAGCAGCACCGCGTAGCTACGCCTTGACTGACAGCTTGTGTGAGTAGGCCCGTTGATAGCTCGAGTGCGAGCAACTATGTGATATGAGATTGAGGTAGCATTGGCTACATTTGGGGCACTTAGTGTGCAAGAATTTCTAGTATTCGACAGTACTATTACGAGTGGTTCATGGGTATGTCAAAGATGAAATTATGTGAAAATTTATTTTGAGACGGTACAGGTATGTACTCGAAGCTCATATCTATTAAATGCTTGAAACGATGAATATGAGGTAAGTTTTGCGATGGAGTGAGTTATGATTATGAGACCATGGTAATTGTACATTTAACTATGTTATATTATTTGAATGTTATGTGCATGGTAAGGTTGCTTATTTCTTGCATACGAGCTTACTAAGCTATATAGCTTACTCCCTTTCCTTTCCCTTGTCTTATAGTGTTACCAAGCTAGCTCGAGATGTGGAGATCGTCGGAGATTCATACATACTATTAACAACTATTTTGGTATCAATGAATTAAACAATTTGAGTTATGGCATGTATAGGGGACTTGGTCATTTTGTTATATGTCATAATTGATTTGGCCAAATGTGTTGGCCTATGTTGATTAGAAGTTCATTTTGTATAAGGCCATTTGAAATTGGCTAAAATTGGTATAAGTATATTCATGTGATGAGGCCTTTCATGAATGTGGAAACTTGCATGATTTGAGTTGGTAAGTTATGTGATTCTTACGTATGATAGATGTTTGAATATGAATGATGTGTTGATGTCTTGGTTGTGGATGATTTGGTTGTATGTATAAGCTTGAATTGGTGCTATGTTATGTTATGAAGGTGTGTGCATTAAAAGGGTGGCAAATGGATTGGTAAATAGCCTTCTTTTTGTCCACATGTGTAACATCTGGGATTTAGGGGTCTGGCATTTTATCTCGTGTTTATGTGCTCTTGTGTGTTGCATGACTGTTTAAGTGTGTTTGGGGACTTCGGGAAACCTTGGGGTTGAGTCTGCGCCTTAGTGAAATTTTTGGGTTCTAAGCTTTTAGGGGAGAGCTAGGGGAGCTAGGCCTTAAGGGATTAAATATGGTGATTAAGGACGCAACAAGTGAAGTGGTGGAGTGGCAAGGTGACGCCTAGGAGCAAGGGGGTTGACGCTGCAAGGAGGGAGTTCAAGGGGATGGGAGTTCGAGCTGCAAGGATAGCATTTTGGAGTTCATTTTTGCACATGGAGAGTGAAGAGATGGTTTCGGCTGGGACACTTGAGTGTAGGAGGTTTGAAAGGGTCAAACACTTTGAATGGGTGGTGGAGAGAATTATTAGGAGCTTGAACCATTCAAACTTTTTTAAATGGGTGAAGGGGAGAAAAGTTAGGAGAGAAAGAAGGGATTTGGAGGAGGAGTGAAGAGTTGGCCGAATATGGGGTTCTATGGGATGGGAATTTCGGTCATGTGAGGGGGGTTAGGTGCCGAATTTAGGTGTGCAAGTAGCTTGGGTGTTCATCTTTTGCATTTTACCCTCTTTGCCGAATGGTACCAAGGAAGAGTTGTCCATTTCTTCTCTTTTCTTTCCAACTGACCAAAAGCTGAAATTCAAAGGGACCATAGTTACATTTGTCGTCCCATATTTGTTTTCTCTTCTTTGCTATTCACTTCCAGAGGTCGAACCTTCTACAATTTTTCTCCCATCTTCTACTCTTTTCCATTCTCACTTAATTGCTTCACAAACCGAATGTTATTTCCCATTGTCATCTCATTCTCTTGGTGGCCGAATATACCTCTCTATTTCTTCTCTAAAGCCGAACCATACTTCTCAAAAGCCTTAAACCTTCACCTCACTTTCCAAAAGCCGAATAACCCTTCTATCGCTAAGAACTTTGTCTGAATCTCCTATTTACCATTACTTCTCTTTACCTTTCATTTATATTCTTCTTTTCTTCTTCAGTTCAGATTCAATCCTCAAGCATCATCTCTTGGCCGAATCTAGCAGAGCCGAACGTCTCTTGGGTGGTGACTCTCTCTATCAATCCTCTCTTTTAGATCCTAGAAGTGGTGGTAAGGGGTTTCTGTTCATCCGAATCTCTCTCATTTCTCTTTGGTTTGCCGAAACCAAAAGTCTAACTTTGTTCTTCTGTGTGGCTGAAACTATGAAGGTTTGAGTTCGGCTCTTTTGTTAGGCCAGTGTTAAGGGGGAAAGATCTTTCGGGATTCGATCAATCAAGGTAAGAAGATTATAGCGTTTGACCGAAGGCCATTTCTTTTGTTCATAAGCAGTAAAGCCAAATCTAATGTGGTTTATGTAGGGATTTTGACAACCTTTAAGTTCAAGCGAGTAGTCTTCGGGATTTGAGTTGACGTTGGTAAGGGTGTTCTTTCATCGAGTGTTCTTTTGGTTTTTTGTATAGTATTATTCAACGTGTTAACCCGGGTCTTCTGACCAAGATTGTATTTGATGGAATCAAGTACCAGTCAGATAAAGGGAGGGGTGGACACGGCGTCCCTACCCCTAAGTTCAAGAAGCAGTAAGTTTCAGTGGTTCAGGATTGGCCACCGGGGTGTGGGCCAGTGTCGAAAAAAGACAAGCAGATCGCTGTAGTCTCTTCAAGTGAGGACGTTAGGGAGATTGATAGTCTAGTTCTTCAGGTTTTCAGGTGTGTAGTTATCGCACTATTTCCTTAATGGCTTTAATTAAATACATGTGTTATGTATGTAGCCGAAATAGTGGCTGTGCTGGTGTTGTTACCTACATTAGGTAATCCGGTAACCAGGTTTGTATACTACCTATATCGCAATTGAGGATAAATGCTTATGGATGCATGTAAACATGTTGTATATGTGCATATGGATGTGTTCATATTCGGTTATAATGCCATCTCATTATATTATGCTGCATGTGCATGGGGTTCGGGATATATATTGATTAAAGGGGAAGTGCATATTTATAAGTGGGTGACTTTGTCACGATTAATGATGGCCTTGAGCCTCATTGTGGATTGATGAAGACCTTGTGTCTCATCGTGGATATCTGTGATTTAATCACGTGGATCAGTGGCTAGACCACTATGTGGACTTTGAGCAGTGTGTCCGTCGGCATAGACTGCCAAAGAGGTGTGTAGCGGATGGAGGGTCGATTTAGTAATCCCCCGGTGTGTATTGGATGGATGTACGGGTGGTGTGTAACGGATGGATACTAGGTTGGGTGGGCTATCATATTGCATTTCTGTTTTGCTCATGGTATGCTTGTTTGATGTGGTTGTGGGGCTAAGCCCATTAGTGGAAACTGTGTTGTATAATTGCACACTGAGTCGGTTTGACTCACCCTATTTTTCCCAAAAACAATGCAGGTAACGCATGATTCGATGGGCCGGGCTGGAGGGGATTCGAGGTGGCCATTCAGAAGTTGTTCTCGTAATTTTATTTTAAACTGCTAGTTTTATTTTGGGTTGTTCCATTTTGTAATAAGGCCACTCTAAACATTTCGGGATGTAATGGTTTTAAGTTAGATTTACTGCTTAATATCTTTTAAAATGTGACATTAAATTATTTTCGACACGGAGACATGAAATGAGTTTCAATTACTTAAAAGCAAATGTTTTCTCACAAAACCAGCACAAATAACGAATCAAATTTTATACAACTTGGACACCTATTTTTATTTTCAGCAAACTGCTAATTCTTAATGACAACCCTTGAAAAAGATAGTTTTTCTCTAATTTAAATTCTAGTTCCATCTTCAAAATAATAACTCGTTTTCACCTCTTTTCCCGTAACATTCCGAATTCAGCCGTGGTGTTCTGGGCCGGGTTTGGGGTGTTACAACACGGGTAGACATACGGGTGTGTGTCTAGGCCGTGTGTGACACACGATCTGCCCCATGGGCATGTAGTTCAGCCGTGTGTCCCATGCACCTTAATTGTTGCAAAACAGAGTGTCTAGAATTGAGCACACGGGCAGAGACTCAGGCTTGTGTCTCAGCAGTGTGTGCTACATGGCCTTGAACACGGGCATGTGCCCCGGCCGTGTGAAGTCTGCACCTATTTTATGAAATATTATGAAAATTAAATCTACCATATGTCCTAGCACACGGGCTTGTGGTACAGCTGTGTGGCACAAGTCAGAGAGCTCCCTAAACTGAACATGGCTTATGTAACACCCCTAACCTGTATCTGTCGCCGGACTAGGGTTAAATGGCATTACAGGACATATTGGAACATTTTACGCTCATTTCACAACATCAATCATACAACATGATTTCAAAATAATTCATACTCATATAATTTCTTTAGAAGGTCTATAAGACCGTAAACATTTTTTAGGGAAGGTTCGGGACTAAACCGATCTCATACGAAAACTTTGTGGAACATAGAAAATTTTTCTTTCAAAACAGGGCACACGCCCGTGCCTTGGACCATGTCACAGCCCGTGTGCAACACTGCCTTGGGTCACACAGTGTGGCACACACCCGTGCTTCTTGCCTGTGTGGCAACCAGACTTGCTTCGAATTACAACATTGAGAAACACGGTCGAGACACATGCCCGTATTCTCAACCATGTAGGAAAATATAGGCCATTTGCAAGGCCAATTTGCCACCCAAAATTCGGTCATATCTACAAGCATCAACTCATGTCCCAAAGGCAGCCAAAAACATACCAATTCAAAGTACCAACTTCACATCAAAAACATGTGATTCATACATCATATTAATCCAATTCAATTCATAGCATTTCTCATCATATCAATTTCCCAAATCACCCATGAAACTTACTAGAATTGACCATTTCTTTTAGCCATTCATGAGCACATCAAAACATAACAAATTCCACTACCACATTCATAATCAACCATCTTAAAATGACCAAATATATTTCCAACCATAATATCAAATACCATAGCCTATACATGACACATAACCAAGTTATAAAGGTTATAACTACCGAAATCATTAGCCAGATAGTGTGATGCGATCTCCGCCAACTTCCAACCCGAGCAAATCTCCGAAAAACTATAAAATAGGAAAAATACACAGAGTAAGCTTTGAAAGCTGAGTAAGTTTTGAAAGCTGAGTAAGTTTGTAATATAACACAATTAACTCAACAATTCAAATTCAATATGCAAAATTAACAAACACTTAGTTCAATTCACATCACTACTAAATCTCATCCATAGCTATTACTCATTTTCATACCATATCTATAAGTTCATATACAAGCAATTATAATGCTAATCAATCCAACTCTTTTCATCATTCATTCACATAATCTTCCATCTATCTCATACATAATATCATCAACCACATAGGTTCTATACATACATGTACTATCAAATATTTATCTATCACATTTACCACTTCAATGCTCAATGCAGTAATTCATTCGATCCTCTTTAAACGTTCGATGAACTTGCACACTTAGTGCCAATTAATTAGCCAAAGCTATAATAATATCGTACACTTAGTGCCATCACATTAAACTAATTTTTCTCGGTATCGCACACGTAGTGCCAAACAATACTGTCGATGCTTTCTTTATCTCGCAACTCAGTGCCATTCATCACTATAACGATTCTATTTACGCACGCTTAGTGCCACATATCTTCGAACTCACATTTCACATTACCAAACTCCACAACCACATTTCCATTCATTTCATCACATGTAAACATTGTTTAAACAATACGTATTATACACGAACTTACCTTGGACGTAGAAACAACGATTCTAGTCGATCAATCGAGCACTTTGTTCTTGCCTCGATCTAAGCCTGAATTTCTCTTTTCATGATCTATATAATATCAAATTCAACTCATTCAATCTCATCTTTACTCAATTCAATTCATAAACACACAATTAGGGCATTTTGCACTTTAGTCCTTATAATTTCACACTTTAGCATTTTAGTCTTTATTTCACAAATACATCAAATTCACAAAATCCAATTTAATCCATGCTTAGCGGAATTACTATAGTGTCCCTAGCAGCTTATATTTCACATTTATTTAACATTTCAACACAAAGTTTTCACATTTCTCAATTAAATTCCAAAAATGCATTTTTACTCAAAATCACTTTAGAAAATATGTATATCAATCATCAAACACTTAGTTTTCATCATCAAACATCACAAAGCTCAAAAAATCAACAATAGCATAACTCAAAATCATCATTAATTTCATGAATTTAAGCATAGGCTTTATAGAACACAAAGCAATGATCACAAAAACGTAGAAATTATCAAAAACGAATTAAAAATTATACCACAATTAGCCAAGATTAGTGCCGAACCATAAAGACCCTTTTTCTTTTCTTTTTCCTTTGTAATTTCGGCAAGGATGAACATAAATGACTATTTTCATGCATTTGTTTTATTAATTATAACCTTTTTAATCAATTACCATTGTTAACCTTATTATTATCCTTAATAATCCACTAACTAATGTCCAACTATGTCATTTCATGAATTCAATGGTCCATTTACAACATAAGGAACTCACATTTAAAGAGACACATCAATTCAGAACTTAATCAAATAGAAGGCCACTTTTACATTTTTTGTGATTTAGTCCTTTTTCACAAATCGGCACACAAACGATAAAATTTCATCACGAAAATTTCACACATATAAATTCACATATTATAAGCATGGAAAATAATATTAAAATATTTTTTTGACTCGAATTTGTGGTCTCAAAACCACTATTCCGACTAGGGTATAAATCGGGCTATTACAACTCTCCCCCCTTTGGGATTTTCGTCCTCGAAAATCTTACCAGAGAATAAATTAATGATTTGCTTTCACATAGCATTATCAAAATCTCACATAACTTCAGATTTCACAACTCTTTAATCATACCAACCAAGATTCTGATCTGTCTTTTGCTGTATGTCATAGTAAGTTGAATCACCACATCATAGATATAAGAAACACTTTACGAATCTTCTCGAGTTCTGACGGTAATTTAAGTTGAAGAAGTCATTAATATTACCTTTTCACTTCTCTTTTTTTTAATTGAGTCGAGAAATTCCAATCTCAGTAATATTTTTCACAAATACTCAATTATCTTACTGAAATTCAATGCTTTTACGTATCAATTCTGCATAAGTTTTCTGTCAATCCAAAATTGCTTTCAAGCTGTAACAAATTACTTTTACTTTCTCTTCAATTTCTCTGATCAAAGCATCTCTATGAATCTTTCTCTCACAGTTCAATCCAGCACAACAAGGTTCAGTAATTGTAACCATACAATACTTCATACAATACCGTCTTCATACTCATATGATTACTCAACCAACAATAATAGTCTTTCTTAGTTGCTTTCAAACTCTAAAACACAATGACAAATAAATATTTCGAGAATTTGAATTGCGTTTCCCAATTTCAATGCAATCTCATACTCACAGATTACTGTAATTTCCCTCAGAATCACAACATGAGTTTCATATTTCAATCTGAAACAGTGATGATTGGCACTATGTGTAGACTTATCATCTCAGGAATAGATAACTCTATCCTTTTTAATTATAAGGATAATCCCGATACAGAATTCATCAACACTCTATTTCTATAATCAACAAAGTTAGAAATATCACAGTTCACACTCATTCATCAATACCATATGTCGAAATGTCGTGCATCATGTTACTCTCGTACGATCAGACTATCTGACACTGTGAGCCACTTATAACAATGGTTATACAATCTCAGAGCTTCTCGATATAGACACTTTATCTCGAAGCAACAAATAATCATCGATTCCACATCTGAAGTTCTGAATCAGAAATCAATTTATTCTGAACCCCTTTTTAACTTTTGATTCGCTGACACATTTCTGAATTTCACAACTTCACTAAATAAACATTTATTTAGCCTCTGATTCAGCTAACAACTGTTCATTACCTGATAAGATCAATCACGTATTCATCGCTCAAATAGCACACAAAAGTTTCCCATTCAAAACATCCGAAACTATAATCATTTTCCTCGGATAAGAATCACGTACAAACTCAAAAGTTTTTCGAGGATTCGAGCTAACTTTGCTGTGCCAAGTTCGGATCTTTTTCTGACATTAAACGTTTTAAACTCTTATAGTCATTAAATATGTCACATAACTCTTTTTATGCAGCTTTAACTGTATGGAATCATAAGATATCTCTGCACATTCCTGTATTAGAATACATTTCGGACCATTCAATAATGTATGGCCGAAAATCATAATCTCTTTATTTAACTCAGACTGAACCAAAACTGATGTTTTGGTTGAAAATATCTTCGTGCAAAAGAAATCTTCAACAATCAAACTAACTTTAATTTACCATAACATTTCTCAGATAGAATCGTTCCGATAGTTATAATTCTGTATCAAGTCTTCAAGAATACAAATTCTTCTTCCAGACTATCCTTCAATTCATACATGTACGATCAAAGTTTATTTCCAGTTCGTAGATAGATTCAAACATATATAACCTAATTAACTTTTCAATCAAATAATTCAAATCATAGTAACTACTGAATCGGTCTTTTCGAAGAAATATTTCTTCTCATTAGAAGGATAATGTAACAGCCCGATTTAGGGGTTAGTCGGAACAGTGATCTTGGGATCACTAATCCGAGGTTAGAGAAAATTATTTTCATGTTATTTTATGAGTTATAGCATGATTATATAAGTGCATGAAAATTTTGGTGCTTTAATTTTAGCGATTTCAAGCTTAATCGCGAAAAAGGACTAAATCGTATAAAGTGTGAAAGTTCTATTTTATAAGCTAAAGGTGCCTAATAGCCATAGAATATTAATTTGTGGTTTTTAAAGTGCAATTAAACCCCTAATAATAGAGTGGCCGGCCATAGGAGACAAAGATTGACAAATTGGTCAAAGTTGGTAAAAGTTGGTGACTAAATTGACTTGTATGAATAAAATAAAGAAAGAAAAGATATCATCTTTTCTCTCAATCTTCCTCCATCGAATATAGCAAGAAAAATAGGGGTTTTGAAAGCTCAAAATTTTAGTAGACTCATCTCCATTCAAGTAAGTGATTTTAATGGCTTTTCTTGAAGATAGTTGTACTTTTAGAACCCCTAGAGCTTAAGCTTTCTAATGAGGGGACTATCTTACAATATGGTGAAAAGATCAGAGTTTTTCCATGAGAGATTTCATTGTTATTTGCTGCTTTTTTATGGAAGAAAATGAGTCTTAGTTGTTAGATGAACAACTTTTGTAAAAGGTGTTGCCATGAAAACACCTAAATGAACCTGTTTGTAAAGGTTGCAACATTTGTTGTAAATGTGTGAAATGTTGGGTTTTGATGATAGCTATAAGAGAAATAAATGTTCACCTAGGCTTGTTGAAGGTAGAAATTTGATTAGAATTGACTTCCGAGCCTAGGGGTAAAATGGTCATTTTGCCAAAGTCTAAGGGCAAAATAGTAATTTTACCAAAGCATGATTATTGAAATGATTTTATTAATGTGGTGATTAAATTGAGCTAATTTGCTATTATAGAGCAAGAAGAGCCAAGAATCAACTTCGATCAGGGAAAGAACAAAATATTGGACTAGACCGACGATCTAGCTTATTTTGAAATCGAGGTAAGTTTGTATGTGATAAATTCAACATTTATACTAGCATGTTTGAGAATGTTTGGTATTATAATGATACATGGTGTTCTATGAAATTGAGTATTTGTATTGAATGAGAAAGAGGATAAAAGTTGAGATGTTGAAGTCCCGGTTGGACTATAATAAATGTGAGAATACTACCATGAGACGAGAGATGGATAAGGTCCCGTATAAGACCATGTCTAGGATATGGCCTCGGCATCAAATTGAAATCTCGTATAATACCATATCTAAGATATGGCTTTGGTATTGAATATGAGAAACATATAAGGCCATATCCGGGATATGGCATCGATACTTGATATGAGATTCCGTATAAGACCATATCCGGGATATGGCATCGGCACTCAAAGGTGACCCCATGTAAGACCACATCTGGGATGTGGAATTAGCTTTGTGCTCATAATAATGACGATGAGTATGCATCTTTGAGTATCCCTGGTGATTAACGAGATAAATAGATAAGCTTGGAAATAGAAATGAGATTAGTACTAAAGTCATGTGATCGAGTGAATATAGGTACCCGTGAGAAATTCACGAGGAATGTTACAATAAGTGGCATGGTATGTTTTAGATAAGAATGAGTACGAGTAAGTTATGGCAAAGAGTTTACGACCTTGTGTGGTTATCTAATGCCATGGATTGATGTCATTATGAGCTTATTGTTGCTATTTTATTTCATGCACACTTACTAAGCTTTATGCTTACCCCTCTCACTTCCATTTTCCTTGTAGTATTGCCAAGATAACTCGAGGATCGTGGGATGCGAAAGTTCGGAAATCACACTATAAACATCACCTGGTATAACAATTTAGACTTATTTTGAGTATGGCATGTATAGGACTTGGGTATTTTGTTAGGTCATAATTGTTAGCCAAAGTGTTGGCTATGTATGTTATCAAAGTCATTTTGTAAATGATCATTGGAAATGGGCCAACACTTGATAAGTTTATATATATATTCAATGATGATGAATTTAGGAAGTTATTGCTTGTGTGAATGCTTAGAATTGAGTTCTTGGATGTGCCTTTGGGTCATGAATGATGTTTATATGAGTTGGAGTAAGTATGTTTGCTATGCAGGGTGGCATTTGCTTGGAATATAGCCTTTTTATGTCCACACGGGTAGACACACAGGCATGTGTCTAGGCCGTGTGAGACACACGGTCAACCCCATGGGCGTGTTGATCGACCGCGTGTCCCTTACATGCTAGGTTTACAAAGTTAGAATACTCAGTAGTAAACACACGAGCAGAGACACGGGCGTGTGTCTCAGCCGTGTGGAAGGCACGACCTTGGACATGGGCGTGTGCCCAGGTTGTGTGAAGTCTGCACTTAAAATGTGGAATTTAATTCAACACGCGGTCTAAGGACACGAGCGTGTGCCTTGGCCGTGTGACCTTAGTGAGGTGATGATGTCATAAACAGAATGCCAAGGTTTTGGCACACGGGCTAAGACACGGGCGTGTCAAGGCCGTGTGAGGGACATGGGCCAAGGATACGGGAGTGTGTCCAGTCGTGTGAAATAAGTCAGTGTCGACCACGGGTGAAGAACACGGGCATGTCTCAGGGGCACACGAGCGTGTCCCTTGAACAACACAAGCTTGTGGCCCCTGCTTAGGCAAAATTTTTCTAAGTGCGTAAAAGTCTCCAATTAATTCCTGAAACCTTCCGAAAGTATGTTTAAGGCCTCGAATGCCTAGGATGAATATGTTATGGGTTTAAATGGAAACTTTTTAAGACAAAATGAAATTTTATAGCCCGAAACGTCATGTTTAAGCAAGTTAAGTTAGGTAATGCCTCGTATCCAGTTTCGACTTCGAACATGAGTAAAGTGTGTTACAGATAACCCCAGACATATCATTATACAGAAGCCACAACCATCAAATAGAAATCATAATGTCATAATAACACCGACGTCTTAACCGTAACAATAGATAATATCCCAGCCATTAATAAAACATTTGAACACAGAAGAAGATCAAATATGATATAAACAGCAACCAATGCTGAAGCACAACTTCTATAACTCTGATAACGGTACTACAGTACTCCCAAATTTCAAAACAGAAATTATAATCATAATAGACATATTCATCTCTATCAAGCAGAGATCTCTTGCAGATAATCACATGGAATCATAAGAAAACTGGAATAGCGAAATTTTAATATATGAAGTTACACAGGATATCTGAAAATTACAACCCATATAGAATGATATCAATTCCGATGATATCCCAGGAAATGTCCAGAAAGAACAATGTCACTCATAAATACTAGAATCCATAGTAACAGAAGCAATAAAATCTTCACGTATATTCAACAGAACAATAACCAGTAGAAACAAAATTTTAGCTTCATACAGATTTTACTATCAACTTTTATATCCACACAATGGAATAAATTATCAGGGAAAAATATAACAACGTCGAACATAGCCTAAACAGATCAACGATGTTTTCGTCTATTAATATATTTAGCTAATGTTCTCATACGATAAGACTTTCTTTCTGAAATTAAACAGTCACATGTGCTTCTGAGGATAAATGCACGCATAGAATGCCCAGAAGGAATTATAGCAACTGCCCGACTATAACCATTGCATTCAACCATCAATACAATTCAATCACTATTCAACTGTCTAATTCTGTCATCAAAAATTTTCACATTATCCCTTCATTAACAGAAATCAATTCAGAAAAGCTTTCAGTTAATACTTTCTCTAAATAACATACCTGAATAGGTCATTTGATTGGAGTTATCTTCTTCTTTAACAATGACGTTGCATAATCTGAATAGTCTTCAGAACTTTTCAATATCTCCTTTAGTACTATCTTCATTTGTTGATTCATTCTCTTTTCTGACCACATTAGTAATCTTTCAAACATTGATCTCTGTAACTCCACACTCGTGAGCTTATTCATCCCAAAATCTTATAGATTTCATTTTAACATTTCACTAATAAGGGGGTGAGAGTAGTAAAGCCTCAAATTTAACTCTCACATACATGCACATAACATATACTATCACAAATAGCCAGTTCATTTCTAATTTCACATTCTCAAAACATTTAATAATCTTTGACTTATCAATACTTCTGTACTTAACACATAGTTCATATCCCCACTCAAATCACTAATTCATAATCAAAGCATTTCATATAGTAGTCATAGGCCACATATCACATATCACAACTCATATACTCATATCATTACAGCATTTATCAACAACAGAATATCTTGTATTCTTATTCATAACTTTATGAGTCTCAACTCATCATCAACACATTTTCACTCAAATATTTCAGTATTTACTTCTGTACTATTAGAATTAGCTTGGTTGGAAAACTTATCTATCTCATCAAAACAATTTTCGTCAGAGTCGAAAGATATCACACTATTGCAGGTTAAATATGGCATGTATAGCTAGACTCTCATACGCTATGGTAGTCCTAGAACCGACTAAACCATAGCTCTGATACCAATAAAATGTAACACCCTTAACCTGTATCCATCGCCAGACTAGGGTTAAAAGGCATTACCGGACAAATCAAAACATTTTACGCTCATTTCACAACATCAATCATACAACATTATTTCAAAATAATTTATACTCATATAATCCCTTTAGAAGGTCTACAAGACCTTAAACATGCTTTAGAGAAGGTTCGGGACTAAACTGATCTCATACGAAAACTTTGCGGTACTTACAAAATTTTTCTTTCAAAATAGGGCACACGCACGTGTGGCTAAGCCGTGTGCCTCACACGACCGTCCCTTGGACCATGTCTCAGCCCATGTGTAACACTGCCTTGGGTCACACGGTCTGGCACATGCCTGTGTGGCAACCTGACTTGCTCCAACTTGCAACCTTGAGAAACGCAATCAAGACACATACCCATATGCTCAACCGTGTGGGAAAATATAGGCCATTCGCGAGGGCAATTTGCCACCCAAATTGGGTCATATCTACAAGCATCAAATCATGTCCCAAACGTAGCCAAAAACATACCAATTCAAAGTACCAACTTCACATACAAAACATGTGATTCATACATCATATTAATCCAATTCAATTCATAGCATTTCTCATCATATCAATTTCCCAAATCACCCATGAAACTTACCAAAATTGACCATTTCTTTTAGCCATTCATGAGCACATCAAAACATAACAAATTCCACTACATAATCATAATCAACCATCTCAAATTACCAATTGTATTTCCAACCATAACATCAAATACCATAGCCTATACATGACACATAACCAAGTCATAAAGGTTATAAATACCGAAATCATTAGCCAGATAGTGTGATGCGATCTCCGCCAACTTTCAACTCGAGCAAATCTCCGAAAATCTATAAAATAGGAAAAACACACAGAGTAATGTTTGAAAGCTTAGTAAGTTCGTAATATAGCAAATTTAACTCAACAATTCAAATTCAGTATTCAAAATTAACTAACACTTAGTTCCATTCACATCATTATTCAATGTCATCCATAGCTATTACTCATTTTCATACCATATCTATAAGTTCATATACAAGCATTTATAATGCTACTCAATCCAACTCTTTTCATCATTCATTCACATAATCTTCCATCTATCTCATACGCAATGTCATCAACCACATAGGTTCTGTACATACCTGTACTATCACATATTTATCTATCACATTTACCACTTTAATGCTCAATGCCGTAATTCATTCGATCCTCTTTAAACATTTGATAAACTTGCACACTTAGTGCCAGTTAATTAGCCGAAGCTATAATAATATCGCACACTTAGTGCCATCACATTAAACTAAATTTTTCTCGGTATCACACACGTAGTGCCAAACAATACAGTCGATGCTTTCTTTATCTCGCACACTCAGTGCCATTCATCCCTATAACGATACTATTTACGCACACTGAGTGCCACATATCTTCGAACTCACATTTCAAATTACCAAACTCCACAATCACATTTCCATTCATTTCATCACATATGAACATTGTTTAAACAATACGTATTATACACGAACTTACCTCGGACGTAGAAACAACGAGACTAGTTGATCAATCGAGTACTTTGTTCTTGCCTCGATCTAAGCCTGAATTTCTCTTTTCTTGATCTATATAATATCAAATTCATCCCATCCAATCTCATCTTTACTCAATTCAATTCACAAACACACAATTAGGGTATTTTTCACTTTAGTCCTTATAATTTCATACTTTAGCATTTTAGTCCTTATTTCACAAATACATCAAATTCACAAAATCCAATTTAATCCATGCTTAGCCAAATTACTATAGTGTCATTAGCAGCCCATATTTCACATTTATTTCACATTTCAACACAAAGTTTTCACATTTCTCAATTAAATTCCAAAAATGCATTTTTACTCAAAATCACTTTAGAAAATATGTATATCAATCATCAAACACTTAGTTTTCATCATCAAACATCACAAAGCTCAAAAAATCAACAATGGCATAACTCAAAATCATCATTAATTTCATGAATTTAAGCATGGGCTTTATAGAGCACAAAGCAACGATCCCAAAAACGTAGAAATTATCGAAAACGAATCAAAAATCATACCTCAATTAGCCAAGATTAGTGCCGAACCCTAAAGACCCTTTTTATTTTCTTTTTCCTTTGTATTTTTGGTAAGGATGAACACAAATGACTAATTTCATGCATTTGTTTTATTAATTATAACCTTATTAATCAATTTCCATTTTTAACCTTATTATTATCATTACTAATCCACTAACTAATGTCCAACCATGTAATTTCATGAATTCAATGGTCCATTTACAACATAAGGACCTCACATTTAAAGAGACACATCAATTTGACACTTAATCAAATAGAAGGCCACTTTTACATTTTCTACGATTTAGTCATTTGTCACAAATCGACACCCAAATGATAAAATTTCATCATAGAAATTACACATATCAATTCACATATTATAAGCATGTAAAATAGTATTAAAATATTTTTCTGACTAGGATTTATGGTCCCGAAAACACTGTTTCGACTAGGGTATAAATCGGACTGTTACAACATATAGCACGTGTAACATCCTTAAATAGGGGCTCTTGCATTTTAATTATTTGCATGTGAATGGTTTGAATATGATGCTAGTTAGGGTGTCTTAGGGTCTGGGTATGAGTCAAGGGTAGGCCGGAACTATAGCAAAAATTTCTGTTTTGGGTACTTGGAAGGGAGAGATGAGTGAGTTAGGGGATAAGAGAAATTAATGGAGTGTTTTGACAAAAGAGTACCAGTGGCAAAGTGGCAAGGGAGGCGCCACTTAGAGCTTAGGAGAGTGACGCCACAAGCAGGGGGAAGGAGCCTTGGTTCGAGCTACAGGAATCCCTCTTTGGGTATTTCTTTTTGACGCCAGAACTGAGAGGTAATGTGCTCAGGGTGGACTCTCTTGGATATGTGTGAAAGGAGTCAACACATTTGAAATGGATGGGGAAGAGAAAATATTGGAGTTTGAACTATTCAAACTAGTTTGAATTGTTGGTCAGGAGAAAAATAAGGAGAAAAAGAAGGGATGGAGAAGGGGTGTGTTTAGCCAAATTTTTGAAAGGGTTTGGGCAAGGGGGAGCATTCGGTTTAGGGGGGTGCTTTAGGGGGTGCCAAATTCCTATAGTTGAGCTTAGGGGTTGCTTTCTTTTGCTTCATTTTCTTTTTGGTCAAAACCGAATCACCTTGGCAAGTTGCATCTTTTCTCTCCTTTGTGCCAAAATCGAAATCTCTCCCAAACCTTGTCTCATATTCTGTTTTCTTTTACTTCTCTTGTTGGCCGAACCCACTTGCTTACCATTTGCCATTTATGTTTCATCTTCTTGCTATTTCCTTAAAGAGCAGAAACCTCATTCTCCATTGCTTCTCTCCATCTTCTTCATTCTTGAAAAGCCGAAAATCTTGCTACTCTCTTCTCTTTTCTTTTAAGTATTTTGGCAGAATATCCTTGGCCTTATTTCTTCTCTTCTTGCGTTATCTAATCTTCTTGAAGTGCTGAAATCCATTTCTCTCCTTTGGATTCTCATAGCCGAATCTTAACCCATAGGCAGGTAAGGTTCCATTGTTCCCTTTTTGTTCTTCTCTTCTTTTGATCTTATGGCCGAATCTCCCTGACATGTTCCCATCTCGATTTCTTTTTATATTTTGGTTGCTATGATGAGAGAAGTCGAAAGCTCGATCACTTAAACTTTCTTGTGGGACGTTAGTTGCAGTAGATCTGTAATGTTGGATTACCGTTACTTCAAATCAGGTTCGTTAGTGAGGTAAGTGCTTTTATTGTTTCGACATCTCTTCTTATGTTAAAATGCCGAAGGCAAATACCCCATGATTAGTTGATGTTTGGTCGAATGCAGGAAAGAGGGGTTGACGTCATTTCGTGTGGAGTTTTCGAGATCTGTCGACTTAGGTAAGGGATCTAACTCCGGGATTCTAGTTCTTTATATTTTAGTTGCTTCTTTAACCCGATTTAGTGATAAGGTATATTATGGATTCAAAGGCTAATCAAGCAGTAAGTCAGTGGTTTGGTACCACATATGATATTTGTGACTTTGGGTCACCAGTGGTTTGGCACCACATTGGATTTTAGCGACTCGTCCCAGTGGCTTAGTACCACAGTGAGTTGGCCCCACATCTTACACTGAAAAGGGATTGTCGCCAGTGGTTTCGTACCACAAAGTGGGTTGGCCCCACATATGGATAAGTGTGACTTTGGGTCACCAGTAGTTTGGCACCACCATTGGTTTGGTACCACATTTGTATATACTTTGATTGTGACTTTGGGTCACCAGTGGTTTGGCACCACCAGTGGTTTGGTACCACACGGGGTAGAATATGGAGTTTTGGATGGCTAGGTTTGGGTTGCATGGCATACTTACTTGGCTATGAATCTGTGTAAGAGTGTGGTTATAATCGGGAGGGGGAAATATACACTGAGTCTCGGTGACTCACCTCTTTCCTTATATTTTGCAGATGACTCGTAGATCACGGATGTGGAGCCGAGCGGACTCGGGGTGGCCATGCATATTGCTTTCGATTTTAATTTGTTTACTCTTTTGGGTACTTTACTTTTAATTTGGTTTTATTTGGGTTTGTAATAAGGCCACTAATTAATATTTTGGGGTTATTTAATCTTGTTTAAGTTTATCATATTTCGCTTAAGTAAACTACGTGGCATGTTTAAGTAACCTGTAAATCAATGTTTTTCTAAGCTACACATCTTACCGGGTTTCTAAACTTTACCATTGGGTAAGAATAAGTAAGTGATAACAACAAATCGGCTAAAACTTCCTTTAAACTAAGTTTACTTCAAATCAGAATGTTTTAAAAACGGTTTTCAACTTTACACCTAAATAAAGTCGGGATTTTCCAAAAATCACATGGTTTTCTTAAAATAAACGACGACATGTGGTTTTATCAGAGAGGTTCTTCTTTCGTTCAAAGATTTTTAAAACATCCAACATATTTTCAAATATCACTTCTTTCAAAGTGAACCTATAGCTTGTGTTGATCAAAATATTTACCTTGTGACATGCCGAATTTGGTCGTATTGTGTTGACCGGGTTTGGGGTGTTACAGCACGGGCGTGTCTCAGGGTCACACGGGCGTGTCCCTTGAACCACAGGGGTGTGTGACCCCTGTAACATGAAAAAATTTCTATGTTTTGTAAAATTTTCTAAAGTCCTCAGTTTAGTCCCGAACCACTTCTAAAGCATGATTTGGGCTTCGTAGGCTCGTATAAGGGACTTTATGATTGAATGTGAATGGTTTTAATTTGGACGAAAATTTATGACTCGGAATTGTATGAATGCTTGTGTTATAAGTCCAGTAATGCCTCGAGCCCTATTCCGGCGTTGAATACGGGTAAGGTGTCTTAGAATATCTATATCTTTCAACATCGATACATAAAAAACATTGTGAATTTTATATAGTTTCGGAGGAAAAGCTAATCAATATACAATAGGTCCAATTCTTTTGAAAATTTCATACGGTCTAATAAATCTTAGACAGAGCTTCCCTTTTCTGTCGAATCACATAACTTTCTTCCAAGATGAAACTTTCAAGAATACTTTATCTTCAATCTTAAACTCAATATATTTTCTTTTCAAATTTGCATATGACTTTTGTCTATCTAAAGTAGCCTTTAAAAAATCCCGAATAGCTCTAACTTTATCTTTAGTTTCTTGCATCAAGTCTATTCCTGCTATCTTTCTTTCACTCAAATTTGACCAGAACAGAGGAGTTTGACATTTATGGCCATATAAAGCTTTGTTAGGCCTCATTTTGATGCTTGACTGATAGTTATTATTGAAGGCAAATTTAGCCAATGGTAATAATGTTTCCTAGCTTCCCTCAAATTCAATTACACAACAATGCAACATATTTTCGAGTTTGGATTACTTGCTCCAATTAACCATTGGACTAAGGGTGAAATGTCGCACATAAATTCAACTTAGTGCCCAAATCTTCGTGTAATTTGCCTCAGAATCTAGAGGTAAACATCATATATGTATCTAAAATAATAGATAATGGCACACCATGTAACCTCACAATCTCTAAGATATATAATTCGACAAATTTCTCAAGTGAATAGTCAACCCTCACTGGAATAAAATGAGCAGACTTCGTCAACTTATCAACTATCACCTAGATTGAATCTTTCTTTTTCGACGACAATGGTAACATGACACAATTCATGGTGACTCGCTCCCATTTCCATTCATGAACCATTATAGGTTGCAACAAGCTTGAAGGAACTTAATGTTTTGCCTTTACTTGCTGACATACCAAACACTTAGCTACGTAATTGATTATCTTCCTTTCCATGCCCGACCACCAATACAATGGTTTCAAATTATTGTACATTTTTTTGACATCAGGATGCATCGTATAAGTATTGTTGTGAGCCTCACAAAGAACATCTCGCTTCAATTTTGAATTCTTTGGCACACACAACCAGTTACGAAAGTACAAACTCCCGTTGTCACCTATGCTGAATTAACTTGTTTGATTATTTTCAACAAGTTTTCGTTTAGCTTCGAACTCCTTGTCATCTTTTTATAGTTCCCAAATTATTTGAAGAAACATGGGTTTATCTCTCAACTCAGCCAAAATAGAGCCATCTCACTCTAAAGGCAAACATGTATTTATTGTTTTGTAGGTGAACATGGATTTTCGACTTAGAGCGTCTGTAATAGCCCGATTTAGACCCTAGTTAGAATAGTGGTTTTGAGACCATAAATTTGATGTCGAAAAAATATTTTAATACCATTTTCTGTGTTTACAGTATGTGATAAAGTATGTATGAAAGTTCTGTATGAAAATTTTATCGTTTGTGTGTGAATTTGCGAAGAAGGACTTAATCGCATAAAATGCAAAAGTTGTGGGCTAATTGTTAAAGTGCTTAATTGTCATGGCTTATTAAATAAGAATTCCTTATGTTGTTATTAAACCATTAATAGATTGGATGGACAAAAATGGGCTAAGTTACATTAAGCTTAGTAAGTTCGTATTGGATACGAGTTAGGGGTGTTACATTAAGCTTAGTAAGTTCGTAATATAACACAATTAATTCAACGAATCAAATTTAATATAAAAAATTAACAACATTCCTCACTTTCCATCATAACTATATGTTCATGTACAAGCATTTACAATGCTACTCAATCTAACTCTTTCCATCATTCATTCACTTAACTATCCATTTATCTCATACACAACTTCATCAACCACATAGGTTCTGTACATACTTGTACCATCACGTATTTATCTATCACATTTACCATTCAATGCTCCAGACCACTATTTATTTGGCCCTCTTTAAAAATTTGATGAATTTGCACCCTCAGTGCCATTTAAATTAATCGAAGCCACAATATTATCACACACTTATGCCATCATATTAAACAGAAGATGTCTCAATATCGCACACACAGTGCCAACTAATATAGTCAATGCTTTCTTTATCTCGCACACTTAGTGCTGATCATCGTTGTATCGATTCTGTTTACGCACACTTAGTGCCATATAACTTCAAAATCACATCTCACATTTCTGAATTCGAAACTCACATTTCCATTCATATCATAAGAACATCGTTTAAACAACATGTATCATACGCAAACTTACCTCAGACGTCAAAACAAGATAAAGTCGATCAATCGAGCACCTTGTTCTTGCCTCGATCTAGGTCTGAATTCCTCTTTTCTTGATCTATACATATTAAAATTTAAATCATTCAATTCAATCCACAACACATAGTTAAAGCATTTTACATTTTAGCCCTTAAATTTGCACATTTTGACATTTTAGTCCATATTTCATTAAAATCACAAAATACTCATAATTTCATTACACACATGCCTAGCCGAATTTTCCCCTAGCTTATATAAGCACACATATTTCATTTATTTCACATTTTAGTACCTCAATTTCTCATTTTCACAATTCAGCCCAAAATAGCCAAATTCATCAAAAATTCAAAGATAAAATATGTTAACCCAACATTAAACTTTCATATTTCACCAACAATGAACACATAGATCACATATTCATCAATGGCAAATCTCAAAATCATCATCAAATTCTAAAATTCAGGCATGGGATTGATAGTATGCTAAGCAACGATCACAAAAACGTATAAATCATCAAAAATCGAGCTTGAAACATACCTCAATTGTGCTTATCAATGGCCCAACCCTACTTTTCTTTTTCTTTGTATTTTTGGAAATGGTGATGAGAATTAAGCATGAATTTGTCTTCATTTTCTTTAATTAAACTTATTATACTAATTACCATTTTGCCCTTTTTATTAATTCATTTAAAATTCCAATAACTTAGCCTATTTTTGTCCATCCAATCTATGAATGGTTTAATAACAACATAAGGACTTCTTATGTAATAAGCCATGACAATTAAACACTTTAACAATTAGCGCACAACTTTTGCATTTTATGCGATTAAGTCCTTTTTCTCAAATTGACACACAAGCGATAAAATTTTCACACAGAACTTTCACACATACTTTATCACATACTGTAAACATAGAAAATAGTATTAAAATATTTTTTTGACCTCGAATTTATGGTCTCGAAACCACTATTCTGACTAGGGTCTAAACTGGGCTATTACAACGCCATCCACAAAATTGAATTTTCCTGGATTATAGTGAATGATTAAATCATAGTCTTTAAGAAATTTGAGCTACCTGCGCTGTCTCAAATTTAACCATTTTTGCATTAGCAAATACTTCAGATTATTATGATCAATAAAGACGTGACATTTTTCTCCATACAAATAGTGCCTCGAAATCTTCAAAGTAAAAACTATAGGTGTAAGTTCTAATCCGTGAGTAGGATAGTTATTCTTGTGTGGCTTAAGTTGTTGAGAAGCATAAGCAATCACCTCCCCTTCTTGCGTCAACACACATCCTAAACTGTTAAGAGATGCGTGACTGAACAAAACAAATTCTTTTCCCAATTTAAGATGGGTTAAAATCGAGGCTTCACTCAATATTGCCTTCAACTTTTCAAAAATCTGTTGGAAATTTTTAGGTGATCCTCAGACTTAGGATTTGAAGGCAATTCTAAAGCTCGGTTCAGAAATTTTAAACGTTAAGTATGTGTTGGTTTCATTATGGACTTTACGGGCTTTTAAACTTTTTAATTTGTTTTTGGGGACTTTTGTTTTGGTATTGTTTTTTTTTTGTAAACATAATATTTTAATTGGAATTTCTAACAAAGACGGGCATAACCGATGAAACACAATAGTTTTTTTTTTTTAAAAAGAACTCCAAAGTATTTTTCTGCTGCAAAGTACTGAAATAAAAAATGATGTTTTACGAATCAAGTAGTTTGTAACATCCTAAAATTTAGAATTTTATGTGTTGCATTATTTCTGGTTTTAAGCTAGTTAAATTATTAATTTTGTATGTCTAAGGGAGGTCTTGAGAAGGCTCAGGGTCTATTTGGACCTAGTAAAAATTTTGGCATTTAACACTTTAAGGAGATAGAGTAAGTGACCTTAAAGCTTATGGAAATAAATGAGTAAATAGCTAGCATAAATGAGCAATTGGTAAGAAGGATATGGCGCCACATGAAGTACCTTGAGGTAAGAGGTTCAAATCCCATAATGTGCAGATTTTGACTATTATTTTTGTACTTTTCCCCTAAGTGTCGGCCAAGCTTATAAATAAGGCAAGTTGGATTTTTTAATTTTGGCAAGGTGGCTAAGGAAAAGGTAAGGTAAGGAATCAAAAAAAAAAAAGGGCAAGTAAGGGGAACATGTGGCCTTTTTCAAGGGAAGTGTTATGGAAAGTGTGGTTGGCCAGTTTTTGACCATTATGGTCATGGATGTGGACGGTTTTGGGTGTAAAGGGAGGTAGCCGAATTTTTCTTGGTGTTTTGGTATAGCTTTAGTGTTTGTTTTGGTCAAAAATTCCTTTAGCATCATTAGTGTCATTTTCTCCAAATTGCTACTCTTTGTGAGTTTAGTTTTTCTTCTTTTCTTTCTTCTTTGTCGAAACCTCCTAGCACATTTGTGCATTTTTTTCTTCTCTTTTGTTTGGTCAAAACATTCACCTCTTGTTCATCTCCCTTTGATAGCCGAATCACCTAGCATCCATCCAACCTTCCATCCTTTTCTCTTAACCATTCCTTCAATCTTTCCTCTTCTCTAGAATGGACCCCACCATAAGATCACATCTTCTTGTTTGATTATCCTCCATAACCGAATACCAATATTCATTTTCCTCTATAACCGAACCTTCATCTCTTTTCTATCTTTTCTTCTCATCCGTATTTACACTCAATCCTTGATCAATCGGTAAGTGTTCTTCTCAACATTTTTATTTTTCTTTCTCTTAATGCCGAATTTATGCTTTGATTTGGGATGGTCATATTGACCGAGACCATCACCTTACTCTCTCTCTCAAACGAGATCATTTTCTTCTTTGTAGTGATATAGTGGAAGGCCGAAACTTTGATTCTTCCGAAATTATCATACAATCATTGGGAATCGGTCCTAAAAATATTTAAGGTAAGGAGTTCTTCAAGGATTCTATAAAATCGTTCTTTATTCATTAAGATATTATTAGAATAGTGATGATTAATCGATTATAATTATAGGGATTAAATCGGTCGATCTATCTAACCGTTGATTACTCAGAATTAGTGGTAAGCCGATCTTTTACCATTGACAATCCATATTTTATCGTAATATCGATCTATATAAGATCTAATTGAATAGAGGCTTGTGGTATCAATTCGAAAGGAAAGTCGAGTGGAGATCTCAAAAGGAGCGGATTAGCGATCCCTACCCCTAAATTCACACAAAGTGCAGTTTCGGTGATTCGGGATTTTCCACCGGGTTGTGGACCGTCATCCGGGGAAAACCGACAAATCGTGGTCATTCACAATTCCAAGGGTAAGCACTGTAGATCGTTCATTTAAGAGATTGATTAATAAATCACGTATATCGACTAATCGAGTGTTACGATATCTTAGGTGTCGAGGATCAAGAAGGCTTAGTGCTTACCGTAATCAGGTGTGTAATCTCACACCGTTTCTCATGGGTTTAAGGTGGATATAGTATCAGAAACAAATCGCTATGACTAAAATCGTAATAGGGTGTAAATCAGAAAATTTGGCCTAATTTATTATTTTGATAAAATTGACGAAATTGGTAGTATCATTGTGCAAATTGTGAAAATACCCCTAAAGGGCCGAAATACGAAATTGCTTAATGGGCCGAATTGACATATTGCCTTATGGGCCGAATGAATATTTTGATAAAAGGGCCAATCTGATATTACGGCTAGATGGGCCAATTTGATACTTTTGTTAAATGGGCCGATTTGATACTTTTGCTAAATGGGCCTATTTGATAAATTGTTATAATAGGCTGTACTTTAGTAATGAATATCCAAATAAATTACTGTTGTTATATCGTAAAAAAATCATGAATTGTTTTGCATTATATACATGATTGTGCTTGGATTGGGATAATATTGAAGAGAAGTTTTGGTGGCTCTGCTACAAATCTGTATAGTGGCAATGTCACGTAAATTCTATTATTCTGGTGGCTTGTCCACAATTAAAATTGTTATAAATGGCTTAATGCCTGCGATTGGTATGTTGGCAGGGTGGGTTGACTTGATCCCCACAGGTGTGTTGGTTGGTACGGATGGTGTGTAGCAGATGGATTACTAGGTTTGGTTTGGGAATTGCATTTCATACACATGATATAATTGATACATTATTATTTTTCTAAATGGGCTTAGGCCCAAATTATTGCTTAATGGGATTCAGTCCCAGTGGACAACGGTAAGGGGGTTATACACTGAGTTCTAGTAACTCACCCCGTTTTTCCTTATCCCTTTCAGGTAATGATCAGTGATGGAGACTTGGGCCATGGATGACTCGGTGGAGGCCATACTACACAAACGGTTTAATTTGGAATTTGGAATTCTTTTTAGTACATTTAATTACTTTACTATTTTGAGTTAAGGTTGTAATAAGGCCTCTGGATTTATTTTTGTTTTGTTTTATGTTTGACGAATTTATAATTTGCTCTAAGTACTTCAAAATGAGATTTTTTTTTTTCTAAAAACTTAAATAAACGTTTTCTAAAATGGATATACAAAAAGGGTTTCATAATAAACTTTCATAAATATATTTTTTTAACTCAGAAATTTTCACTTAAAATTTTCATCAACAATTTTCGAAAAATATTTTCAAATTCTTTTAGATCTTCTCAAACTATTAACGATACTATCAAAGTCACGTTTTATAAGATTTTTATATCTCAAATATATCGATTTATCAATCAAACTTTTATTCAATAATACTTTGTCAAAACTTTTTAAATGGGAGTTTGTTTTTAATTGATTTTAAAATCTAAATCTATTTATGTACAAATAAAAAGGACTTTTCTCATGTGACATGTCAGATCTGGCCTTAACGCATGGGCCGGGTTTGAGGTGTTACATAGTTAAAGAAAATGGGCTCGTTTTAAATATAATTAATAAGACAAGGTTTTCATTAAAACATTCCCTTACGAGTTTCGAGATACTTATGTTTTTGGTTAGATTAATTAATTTGTTATACTCCCGATTTAAACCTACGTTTTATAGAAATAAACGAGCAATGTTTTTGTAAAGATGTAACCTTCATAATCTGACCGTAACGTCTAGGTTTGATTTGGAGTGTTACAATCATAATATAATAAGGTTTGCATATATATATATATATGGGTTCACTCAATTTACCAGAAAGGCTATCGTTAATAGGGGTACACATGTAATTTTTTTGGAGTCACAAACATATAGTACTTAGCAATAAATCTAACTCGTATATTTTGATAAAAGTTAAGGTAATGCAATGTAACACTCATGCATGAATAACATCAAGTTTTTTTTCATAATAAAAAGATAATTAAATATTTTAAGACATGGTTTGCAAAAGAAGAATAAACTTAAAGAAATTAAATCTAATAACTGTAGCGATAACCAAACAAGCCTAATCCCAAGAAAAAAACTATATAAATAAAATCCCGTTGCTTTTTCCCTAGGTTCAATGATATCTACTCAGAGCTTAGCCTCGCTCAAACCGTTCGCCTCGCCTCTTGCCATCCGCGACCTACTTACTTGTAAAGTAAGAAAGGAGTGGGTGAGTTCATTGCGTACTTAGTGAATAATCAGAAATCGACAAAGTATGCTTAAAAACACAGAGTTTAAAACTGAAAGGGGACATAGGCTAAAAATCATATCGTTGTATTATGTGTTGGGTTAGCAGTGAAGGTGCGAGACCTAGTTTGCAAATCCTGCTTGTCAGAAAACATGTAAGTTTGAAAATAGTTTCGCGTATACTTACTAAAAATCATAATTAAAAACTTAGCTTGTACTTTTTTGAAAATAGATCTTAAAATAGCATGAAACACGTTCACACACTTGTCTTATCAGAATAGTTGAGGAACATAAAATATGTTCTCGCCCACACTTATATTAAAATATGCTAGATATGCCGATCTCCTTATAACATCTCAGAATGACTCAAAGAGTCCTTAACATGTCCCATAAGTGTAGTATAAGCTAAACACTCTCTTATACGCCAACGTGTCAAATGGAATGAAGCATAACTCGACATTCTATTATCTCTCCACATTGCCCAAGGCCTCAACACTAGAAATCACAGAAAACTTATGGTTAGTACTCACAATCCTTTGATATACCAATATATCCAATGTAAGGGCTCGTAAAGGAGCACGAACAGAAACTTATCACGTAGATCTCGTATAGGGAGCTTGCTTGAAAAACACTGTTCAAGAAACTCGCACCTAAGTGTGAAACACCCCATACCCGGGCCACGAGGGACCGGATCTGGTATGTTCCTCGAAGTAAACCGGTTAAAAATTCTTTTATTACTTTGGAAATCTGTGTGTTTTGAAGATAATTTGCTAGTGGGTTGGGCTCGAGTTGAAAACAAGTTTATTTCATTATTAAAATCCTTTACTTTAGGTGACAAAACATTTAGGCTGTGTTTTAAAATAAATCTACTTAAACTTCACTTGAAAAAAATTCGTACATAGTAATTAAAAGAAAAATTAAAGTAATTCAACTATGGCTTTATTACATCAAATAAATCCCAAAATTACAACCAAAGTACTTAAAATAAAAAGTCTCAATCAAATAAATTTCCTTGCTGAGCATGGCCATCCCTAAGCTTCTGCCGACCCGGTCCATCACTGTTCATCACCTGAAAAATGTTCCCACAACGGGGTGAGTCAACAGACTCAATGTGTAACCAACACTAAGATTTAACAATTCAGGCATACATTATCATGTCACATATCAATACTTATAACAGATAAAAATAATGATGCAACCCGAACCCAAACCTATATGCCATCCGCTACACATCACCCGTACCAACCTGCACACCGTGGGGACTACTAAGTCAACCCTCCGTCCGCTACACACCATCGAAGGCAGTCGTTGCAGTCGACGTGCTCATCGCCCTTATAAATATTCGTGGCATAGCCACCAGATTAAATAATTGTGACCGAAGTCACCACATTTAGATATCGTAGTCTTAGGTCACCACATTCAGATATTGTGGTCTTAGGTCACCACATTCAGATGTCGTGGTCTTAGGTCACCACATTCAGATATCGTGGTCTTAGGTCACCACATTCAGATATCGTGGTCTTAGGTCACCACATTCACTTCCCTTTTCATATAACCCATATGCCCCATATCATACATATTATGCATTAACATGCCAAATTTCACATTCCTATCACTGTTCACATATGAGTCATGACATATATTCATATTCCTACTAGGAGTAGGAAACGTACCTGATTACTTTTGTACCATTACATGGTACCTTAGCCATATTCACATTCTTATAAACATACACATATTAAGCATTGCCATAAATCTTATTAAAAGTTAGTGTGGGGTACACACCTGATTAGCTTAGCGAATTCACTCCAAATTCTGAAGATCTCGATCTAGCGTCCTAGATCTTTTGTTCCTATGTTCGGCCAACATATAGTAATTTACTAAAAACCATTCGGCCATAAAACCAAATCCCATTAGGATTATTGTAATCGAATTCTTACCTTGGTGCCGATTTCACTATAAATCAAATCCCGAAAACTTTGTGCTATACCTTCCTTCAATCGGCCAACATTAAATCCATTAACTTGGTTAGTTTCCGGCTTTTAAACATTTAAGAAACAAATCAAAATACTAAACTAGGCTTTGGCTGAATGTACATATGTACTTACCTTCCAAATCTTAAATCCCAGAATTGATCTCTTGTCTTAGGTGTATGTCGAAATCCCTATAGCCACATGTTAGATCAATTTCTAACATTAAATCTCAATAAAAAATGGCCTAAGGCTGAATACTTTATTGTCTTACCTTGATCCTTAAATCCCGAAATAGTTGACTTGGACGAATCCCAAAAGATACTCCCCTTGAAATCGACAACTAGCAAATCTCGAAACCTTTTTCCAAAGTTTTGGCCAAGATTATTAAGGTTAGTTTCTAACATTCGGCTATAAAGAAAAGGAATGATCAAGACAATAATCGGCCCTTACCCTATTTGTGGAAGTCGACAGCAGTTCCTCTTGATGCCACTTGAGATATTCGACTTTAGGTTGGAAAGAACTTGATTTCGGCTTTCTTGAATAATCGGTTATGGCCTTAAAAAGGCTTACTTCCGGCTTTTGAATGGATTTAGAAAGAAAAGAGAAAGAAGAACAAAGATGGAGGATTCGGCTAGAACACAAGGTGTTTTCGGCTTGGCAAAAATAAAAGAGAAGAGAGGAGTTTTTGCTTGAGAATTCGGCTGAGACTTTCAAGAAAAGAAAATAATACAGAATGGCCTCTCTTTTCCTTCTATTGCCGAAATTACTAGGCCAAGACTCCCTTACTTGGCCATCACTCTTCTATTTTGATAGCTTTATCTCTTTAATTATCACCTAAAATAAAAGATAATTCAGCAACTATCCTTACTTAGCCGAAATTATTAAACTCAAAGTCCCTTACTTGGCCATCACTGCTCCCTTATCTTTATCACTTTGTTTAAAATTAATAGAAATAATCCTTTAATTATCTCTTATCCCTTAATTAAAAATACCAATAATAATCCATCATTATCTATCTATTTCCCGAATTTTAAAGAGAATAAAACTCCTCTTTTAAGAGCCTTAATGTCGTCCACCTCTCTGCTCCTTGTAGCAAAAATAAAATTATTTTATTTGCTTCCCATGCGACTCGATCCTTGGCCCATTTGCCTATGTATGTGGCGTCACTTGCTAGGCCCTTAAGTGGCGCCTTGTAGCCATTTTACCAAGGCTATTTGTATGTCATATTTCACATACATTTTCTCTTAAGACTACCTTGCTTTATGTCCCTCTTTTAATACTTTAAAACTTAACATTTCTAAGGCATTTCCTTACATTTCCAAGACATTTCCTTACATTTCCAGGACAAGACATTTCCTTACATTTCCAAGACATTTCCTTACATTTCCAAGACAAGACATTTCCTTACATTTCCAAGACATTTCCTTACATTTCCAAGACATTTCCTTACATTTCCAAGTTTCCAAAAATGTTTAATTTCCTCTTTTGAAACTTAACATTTCTGAAGCATTTCCTTACATTTCCAAGTTTCCAAAAATGTTCTCCATACATTCATAACACATAAGACATGCCATTTCATATAATTAAATAAAAAATGCATAGGCTCATTTCCAGGATGTTACAAAGTGCATAAGAACACAATTTATAAAACCATATCTTGAAACATAGGCTCGCATAGGAGCACGCATAAAACTTATCTTTAAAACATAACTTTAAAAACATGACTTGAAAACTTATCTTCAAAACAGAGTGTCAAAACTTAAAAACAGAGTTTTTAGAAAAACTATGTTCTTGGAGCTTACTATGAAAACCTTAAGTTAAAAAAAAAAAAACATAATAGTTTGCACACACATGGAAATTCTTAACCACCCACCGAAAAAGCTTGAGAATTTAAACAAGTTTAGCCTTGCCTTTATCCTTGCTGGTAAATGGTCCGGCTAGTTCCCAACATGTAACACCTTTTACTCGGTCCAGTCGCCAAACCCGAGTAATAGAATGTTACGAAAAAATATCAAACAATTACATGCACTTTTTTTATCAAAATCTCAAATAAATATCAAGTCATCACATACGAGCAAGTATAACATGATATTCAATCTATTTTAGGTTTATATCGAGCATACGGAAGTTTGAAAACAATCCAGTATTAAACAAAGATTAATTTGAATAAAAAAAGTTACGAAAAATCTGAAAACAGAAGTCACACGACCATGTGAAATGGTTGATGTAACATCCTGCATTAGGGGTCATTTGCCATACGAGTATTTATCGTGGGTTTTCCTAATTTAAATGCATATATCATGGTTTAGCCAAAATCCCAAGTTAGCCGGGTATAGGGTTAAGAAGGTTCTTTAAGCGCTTGGGATGGAAAGGGCCAAGTGTATAAGCCTTATCATTAAATTAGGGCGAGTTTGACACAAGAGCATGGCTGGCGGAGTGGTAAGGAAGCTGCAAAGAAGGCTAGAAGGCGCGACTAGGCGAGGGTTCGAGTCGCGTGGAGGAAGTTTTATTTTTGGCGCTGAAGGAGTGTTAGGCGAAGGAGGGTTTAAATAATAATTGTAGCAGGCTTGTGGCATATTGAATGCCCTGGCCGAGCGGCGTGGGGCGTGATGCCCAATTGCTGCCTCAAGGACTCGTGTTCGAGTCCTGACGAAAGCGCAAGGCAAGTTTAATTTTGGTTTTGGCGTCAACGCGAAGGAAGGCTCAAAAGGAATTTGAGATGGGTTCATGTCACAATTGATGCCTTGGCATAGTGGCCAGGGGCGTAATGGTTCATTTCAGCTCGGGGTCGCACGTTCGAGCACCCTTGGGGACGCCAGCGAGCATTTTTATTTCGCTTAGCATTTAAGCATTAGGGATCAATGAAGCATAGGTTTAAAAGAAAGTTTTGCGAATCATGTCGCGAAATGCCGATGAGTCGAGTGGTTGAAGCGTGGGGATTACGCCTCGTCTCGCGCGTTCGAGACCGAAGGTGGCGCATGAACGTGCTTGTTGTCCTTTTTGTCTCTGGCATTTATGCGTGCAGGGCCAGGGCCGAGTGTTTAAGAGGAATTTCCGACGCATTATGTCATGAAAGACAAGCTGGCCGAGTGGCTAAAGCTTGGAGAGGACTGCTTCGGGTCCGGGGTTCGAAACCCATACGCAGCGCCTGGAAGCATTTCCTTTTTGCTTTGGCCGGCGTTTGGGGTATTGGCATGCACATGCACGCGTGGGAAACAAGACTTGTTGGCTGCATGTTTCTTTTATTCTTTTAGTATTATATCTTATTTTTTTTGAAGCATGGGTTAATTTGTTTTCCTCTTAATTTATTTGTTGAATATGGAGAGAATATTGTGGGAACATTAAACAATAATAAGGGTGCACTCTTTTTCCAATAGAGATGGGAGAATGTTTTAACAAATAAGGTTTTATTGTTTTCTTTGGTGTTGGGCAAGTAAAACAAGGAGGAAGCATGGCCGGCCATAAGGTTTGACAAAAGTTGAGCATGGCCGAAACTTTTGGTGCTTCTTACTTCATTTTGTGCTAGCCGAATAAGGGAAATAGGAAAGGCTTGACACTCTCGGTTTGAAGGTGTTTTAGACAAGAAGGAAGCTAGGCCAAATTTCTTCAAGCATAGCTATGTTTCTTCCCTTTGTGCATGGCCGAGTGAAGGAGGGTTGAAAGGCTTGGATAATCGGTTTCTTTTGGCAAAGAGGTGCCTAGGCTTTGAGTTATCTTCTTCCTTTCCAAATTATTCATGGCCAAATTAAGGACATCGCTAGGAGCATTTACATTCGGCTTTGAGTAGAGTAAGAGGGTGCCGAAATTTCCTTGGCCTTGTTCTCCTTCCTTTCAACTTGTTCTTGGCCAAAAACTCATGACATCGTTCTGTTTTCTTTACTTTGTGAAGGCCGAATATTTTGCCGACACCAAGGAGCACTTTGGGTTTTGATTCTTCTGAGAATCTCAACAAGTCAAACAATAACTTGGGATTTCGGTAAGCTTAGAAGTAGTTAAGAATTTCGGCCAAAGGCCATTCTTGGTATTCTTGCGTAACCGATTTATGCACTATGTTTTTAGGAGGGGACTTTTCGGCTAGGAATCTGAAGTTCCGGGTCTTCAAATCACGTTGGTTAGTGCTAATCAAGGTTCGGCCTCAGGCCCTATTCTCACAGTAATATGACCAACCCTTTTGGATTGTTAGACCCCTTAATAATAATCTATGATGGCCGAATATAGGAACATTACGAGGACTAATTCGGGACTTCTGTAATATCGCATAGGCACGGGATTGCTAGTTAAATCTTCGATTAAAGAGGTGTGTAAGCTCTTACACACTTTGTTAGTATAAATTGTTGTTTAATGATAATTATAACCTCTCATGTGGTAACTTTGCCTAGTGGGCATAAGCTTGGTTCTCGGGTAAGTCCCCTATTACTCGACCTACGATATATGTTTTGTATGCCATCATATGCTGTTAAATGCTATGCTATATACGAATGCATGATATATGAGATCATGATACTTGTTATGTGAGCATGATGATGGTGGGATTGATGAGAGGGAGTAATAATCGTGTCGACGGACACCAGTGTTTTGGTAACACATTATGGCTACGGTCACCAGAGGTTTGGTACCTCCAGAGGTTTGGCACCTCATAGCGTCTCGTCCCTGTGGCTTAGTACCACCGTGGGTTGGCCCCACATTTGAGATACGGGATCGACGCCAGTGATTTGGTATCACACGATGGGTTGGCCCCATCATTTGATCGTGACTTCGGGTCACCAGTGGTTTGGCACCACCAGTGGTTTGGCACCACACGTATTGACGGATATCGTGACTATAAGTCACCAGTGGTTTGGCACCACCAGTGGTTTGGTACCACACGGGGTAGAAAAAGGAGCATGGATGGCTAGGTTGGGTTGCATAATTGCATGTCATACTAATATCTTGTGTATGAGTGTTACTTCCGGGTTGGGGATTTACACACTGAGTCTTGGTGGCTCACCCCTTCCCATATCATCTTGCAGGTGAGTAGAGCGCGGATGCGGAGTCGGGGAGAGCTCGAGGCGGCCATGTTTGTTTTGTGGACTTCAAATTTTACCTTGCCCCGCTTTAAGTTTATTATTCACTACAATTCGATTGGGTTGTAATATGGCCGCTTATTATTATTTTGGATGTTAGGTATTTGCTTTTACTTTGTTATATAACTGACGAACTTATGAACTGTTAAGCAAATCGGTTAAGAGTAACGTTTTCAAAAATAAGTACTCATACGCGTTTTCAAAAATGCTACCATCGGGTGACGAAATTTTCTAAGCTATTGATCACTCTAATGTTCTAAAATTTAAATGCTCAAATAGTTTTAAAGGAAAAAGGAAAAGTTTTCAACCCTATCGTATTTATCAAGCCAACCCATCTAAGTTTTAGCAAACACCATTTTATTACCCCCATAATTTGAAAATTTCATTGAACTTTTCAAAACGTTTTTACTCCATGACATACCAGATCCGGTCAAGGCTTGTGGGCCGGGTTTGGGATGTTACATTTTGGTATCAGAGCCAGGTTCAAAACTCGGCTGTGAGGGCCTAAAGCCTAAAAATGTTTTTCTAGATAGGCTTTTGAAAACCTCTATGAAAATGGTTTTGGTTGAACAACATGGCGTCGAGTCTCCGGCACCGATCCGCTCTTGTAAGTATCTCTAATCTATGTGTGAATGATTATCTGTAAAGGGGTAGAAATGGGACGTAGATAGTATAAAAAAGTATGTGAACTTTAGGACTAGTTTACCCCAACAATCACATAAGATTTATAATTGCCTAATTAAACAAACCCATGACTAAGTCACCGAGTTAGGGTGTGGTAACTCTTGTACGCATGTCTAGGATTGGATCCGGAAGAGCTTGGTATTTAAGCGGTCCTAGTGACTCACCTCCTCTTCATGGGAATCCTGCAGTGCGTAGCTTTCTGTTCACCCTAACCGTGAGGACTTGTTCGTGGGCTAAACCCTATTATTAAAACCCGAAAAGGGAATTAGCCGCGTTTTGATAAAAACTCTAGTTTTAAAGACTTCCCTCAAACTTGTGAGATTTATGTTATAAAATTCTTTTGATTTATGGACCTTTTAAAATACCCTTAGTGGTAAATTACAAAAATGCCCCTAGTTTTAAAATCTACTAAGCTACCCCAAAATTTTAACCAAATTTTTCTTATACCCAAATCCCTAGTTTGCAAAGTATCAAAAATGTCGTGATTTTGGAAAATTACGAAATTGCCCCTAATTTGCAAATTACCAAAACAACCCTGATTTTTAAAGTTTTTGCAACACTACTAATTTGGGAAGACAATTTCTCAAAAAGAACCCCAAGTTTTGCAAATTTTTAAGTTTCCCTTGATTTATCAAGATTTACAAAATTACTTTGTTTTATTACCAAAATACCCCCTTAGGTAAGTGACTAAAATACCCTGGGTTAGGAATTGGACAAAGAGGGTGATGGAATAAGTGGAAGTGTATCTTCGTATTACAATGAAGACTTGAAACTTGTTTGATCGAAAGAACAACTTCTTAACTTCGCCATAAAATTCTTTGCTAATAATCGATGGAATATTGGCTAATTCATAAAACTTTTAAAATAGATTGCGCTATAAGAAATGAGCTCTAGAGGTCGCGCCCAAGTCGGGGGCGCGCTGTAGAGAGACGGATGGCCATGACAGAACCAGTTAGGTCGGGCCAAGGATCGGATAATAAGATACCACCTCCACCACTACCCCCAACTTTTGGCGATGGACATCAAGATCAGACGGGGGGTGAGTCGGTATCGCAGGCTATCTTTGCGTGTTTTAGAAATGATGGCTGAGACCAGTAGAGGTACAGGAGCTCGGAAGTCTGTATCTGAGCGGCTCCGATCCAACGGAGCTGAAGTATTTTGGGGTGTGTCAGGTGTCGCACCCAGTACCGCCGAATATTGGTTAGAATCGACCGAGAGGATCATGGACGATCTCGATTTAACAAATGAGGAGAAGCTGAAAGGAGCAGTGTCGCTCCTAAAAGACGAGTCATACCAGTGGTGGCTTACGGTTCGAGATGGTGCTACGGCAGATGACCTTACTTGGGAATACTTCAAAGCTACTTATCGTAAGAAATATGTGGGCACCAAATACACCGATACTCGAGAGAAAGCTTTTCTGGGACTAGTACAAGGAAATAAGTCGGTATCTGAGTATGAGGCTGAATTCCTGAGGCTGAGCCGCTATGCTCGGGGAGTTGTGTCAACTGAGCATGATCGTTGTGTCCGCTTTGAAGATGGATTTAGGGATGATTTAAGGTTGTTGATTGCTCCGCAGCAGGTGCGGGAATTTGCTGTTCTGGTAGAGAAGGCTAAGATAGCCGAAAAGGTCAGAGAGTCTGTGAGACAGAACTATGATAGGAGCAAGCAGAAAAGAGGTGTTGGGTCATCTGGATCGGGAAATAGTGCACAAAAGAGGGCCAGGCAGACTGGGCCGAATCAGGTTGGGAGGCCCATGGCTACTAATCAGAGACCGGCTCAGTGTAATCGTTGTGGGAAGTCACATTGGGGAGGTTGTTGGACCGGTGAGAGAGGTTGCTTTGAATGTGGATCTCTGGATCACCGTGTAAGGGATTGTCCTCGGAAGTTGGCAAGGAATCAGCCAGAGGGTCAGAACCGTACTCCAGCAAGGAATGTGGGACCACCGCAGAGGGGTCGTGGTAATGGTAGAGGAGGCAATGGTCCCAATCGAGGTCGCGAATTCGTGGCGAGGAGCGAGCAACACCGGCTAGGCGGCGGCTGGCTTAGTCTCTACGCAATGAGGCGTCGCGAGAGAGGTGACGCACCGGATGTCATCATCGGTACGTTCCTAATTTTTGGTCTTCCATATGTTGCATTAATTGATGTGGGTTCGACGCATTCATACGTTGCTAGTAGTGTGGTAGAGACTTTGAACTTGGATTTTGAGACTGCTTCTAGGGAGATGACTGTAATTAGCCCTCTAGGACACTCCGTGGTAGTGAACAAGCTATATAGAGATATACCCCTAGAACTCCAAGGGGTAGTATTTGTGGCTGATCTGATGGAACTGCCGTTTGGGGAGTTCGATCTAATTCTTGGAATGGACTGGCTGGTTAAGTATCAGGCAAGGTTGGATTGCGCTGCTAAGCGCATGGTTCTAAAGATCACCGAGGTGATGAAGTGGTCATGATAGGTAACAGAAGAGACTATCTATCCAATGTAGTGTCTGCCTTGAAGGCCGAGAAAATGATCAGAAAAGGGTATGAGGCCTTGTTGGTTCGAATTTATGCCTTGGAGGCTAAGGAGTCAGCAGTTGAGAAGGTCCGAACTGTAAGGGAATTTGCTGATGTGTTTCCAGAAGAACTCCCGGGTCTGCCTCCAGATCGGGAAGTTGAGTTTAGTATAGACTTGTTGCCCGGAACGGCGCCTGTGTCTATAGCACCCTACCGAATGGCACCAAAGGAGTTGGTGGAGCTGAAGGCTCAAATTCAGGAACTCTTGGATAGAGGGTTCATTCGACCTAGTATATCTCCGTGGGGAGCACTGTGTTGTTTGTCAAGAAGAAAGAAAGACGGTCAATGCGGATGTGTATCGACTCACCGTCGGCTAAACAAGTTGACGATCAAAAACAAGTATCCGTTGCCTCGGATTGATGACCTGTTTGATCAACTGAAGGGTGCATCGGTGTTCTCAAAGATAGATCTTAGGTCGGGCTATCATCAACTTAAGGTGAAGGAGGCTGATGTTCACAAGACAGCATTTCGTACCCGGTATGGGCATTACGAGTTCTTAGTGATGCCGTTTGGGTGACCAACGCAACGCGCAAGCGTATTCATGGACTTGATGAATAGGGTGTTTCAAAGAATACTTAGATCAATTTGTCGTGGTGTTTATAGACGACATATTGGTTTACTCAAAGACGGAGGAGGAGCATGATAGGCATTTGCGCATAGTTCTACAAGTATTGAGGGAGGAGCAGTTGTATGCCAAATTCAGTAAGTGCGAATTTTGGCTTAGGGAAGTGACTTTCTTGGGTCACGTGGTGTCAGCCGAAGGGATTGAGTGGACCCTCGCAAGGTTGAAGCGGTGTTGGATTGGAAACCACCTAGGTCAGTGGCGAAGATTCGAAGTTTTACGGTCCGGCGGGTACTATCGAAGATTCGTGAGAAGGATTCTCTTTAATTGCGTGGCCGTTGACTAAGCTATTAAGAAAAGGAGTCCCATTTGTCCAGTCGAGAAACAAAGAAGAAAGTTTTGATAAGCTAAGAAAGATTCGACGGAAGCTCCAGGTGTTGGTACACTGAGGCGGGAAATTGTTCACGCTTTTATTGTGATGCGTCCCATAATGGTTTGGGATGTGTGTTGATGCGAGGAAGGGAAGGTAGTGGCCTATGCATCCCGTCGGCTAAGACCGCATGAGGTTAACTATCCGACTCATGACTTGGAGTTAGCGGCGGTAGTCTTTGCTTTGAAAATATGGAGGCACTACTTGTGCGGGGAGAAATCGATAGTCTACGGATCACAAAAGTTTGAGGTATCTCTTGACTCGTAGAGGACTTAAATTTGAGGCAATGTGGATGGATTGAACTGTTGAAGGACTACGATTTGCTCAATTGAGTACCATCCGAGCAAGGCTAACGTGGTGGTCGATCGCGTTGAGCCGAAAGGTCGTGATGCACTTTAGGCGATGTTTGCTCGTCTCGATCTATACGATGATGGAAGTCTTTTGGCGAAATTGCAAGTTAAGCCAACTTTGGATCGAGGAGATTAAGGAAAAGCAATTAGGGGATGACAGTTTAAATGCACGAAGGTTGCAAGTTCAAGATGGTGGTTTGGAAGGGTATAGCTTGACTGGTGATGGTGTGTTGTGTTTTCAAGGGCGGCCTTGTATGCCGAATGATGTGGAATTGAGGCAAAGAATTCTTCAGGATGCACATAGCAGCCCATACGCTATGCATCCTGGAGGTAGCAAGATGTATGGAGATTTACGGAAGTAGTTCTGGTGGCCAGGGTTGAAGCGTGAGGTAACCGAATTCGTGGGAAGGTGTCTCACGTGTCAGCGAGTAAAGGCTGAACATCAGTTACCATCTGGGTTACTTCAACCGGTGAAGATTCCTCAATGGAAATGGGAGAGGATCACTATGGACTTCGTCAGTGGGCTACCCCTCACGCCCAGCAAGAAGGACGCAGTTTGGGTGATTGTGGACCGTCTGACCAAGTCGGCTCATTTCATTCCAGTAAAAGTGGATTACTCGCTCCAGAAGTTAGCTAAGTTGTATGTGGCAGAGATAGTGAGGTTGCATGGTGTGCCAGTGTCGATCATCTCAGACAGAGACCCCAGATTTACGTCGAGGTTTTGGAGAGCACTACATCAGGCTTTCGGTACACGGTTGGATTTCAGTACAGCATTCCATCCACAGTCTGACGGGCAGTCGGAAAGAGTTATTCAGATTTTGGAGGACATGTTAAGAGGCTGCGTTTTGGACTTGGGTAGTAGTTGGAAGAATTTTTGCCATTAGCTGAGTTCGCATACAACAATAGTTATCAGGCAAGCATTAAGATGGCACCTTATGAAGCGTTGTATGGTAGGAGGTGTCGCACGCCTACTTGCTGGACAGAGTTGGGTGAACGACGGATGTTAGGACCGGAATTGGTTGCAGAAACTGAGGATAAGATGAAGAAGATCCAAGCTCGGTTGAAAGAAGCCTCGGATAGGCAAAAGTCTTATGCTGATCTCAAGCGGAGGGACATAGAATTTGCCGTAGGAGACGAAGTTTTTCTGAAGGTCTCACCATGGAAGAAAGTGTTAAGATTTGGGAAGAAGGGCAAATTAAGTCCAAGGTTCATTGGACCATTTAAGGTGTTGAGACGAGTGGGACCAGTGGCTTATCAGCTCGAGTTACCTGCAGAACTGAATCAGATTCATGATGTGTTCCACGTCTCCATGCTTAGACGCTATCGTTCTGATCCATCCCACGTCTTGGCAGTTGAAGAAGTTGAGGTGAGTCCAGATTTGACAATGGAAGAGGAACCCGTGCAGATCCTGGAGCGGGATGTGAAAGTTTTACGTAGGAAGTCAGTTCCTTTAGTGAAGGTCCTGTGGCGGAATCATGCCGTGGAGGAAGCTACGTGGGAGTCCGAGGACGCGATGCGGCAGCAATACCCCCAACTCTTCTGACCCAGGTAATTTCGGGGACGAAATTATTTTTTTAAGGAGGGTAGAACTGTAACATCCTGCATTAGGGGTCATTTGCCATACGAGTATTTATCGTGGGTTTTCCTGATTTACATGCATATATCATGGTTTAGCCAAAATCCTGAGCTAGCCGGGTATAGGGTTAAGAAGGTTCTTTAAGCGCTTGGGATGGAAAGGGCCAAGTGTATAAGCCTTATCATTAAATTAGGGCGAGTTTGACACAAGAGCATGGCTGGCGGAGTGGTAAGGAAGCTGCAAAGAAGGCTAGAAGGCGCGACTAGGCGAGGGTTCGAGTCGCGTGGAGGAAGTTTTATTTTTGGCGCTGAAGGAGTGTTAGGCGAAGGAGGGTTTAAATAATAATTGTAGCAGGCTTGTGGCATATTGAATGCCCTAGCCGAGTGGCGTGGGGGCGTGATGCCCAATTGCTGCCTCAAGGACTCGTGTTCGAGTCCTGACGAAAGCGTAAGGCAAGTTTAATTTTGGTTTTGGCGTCAATGCGAAGGAAGGCTCAAAAGGAATTTGAGATGGGTTCATGTCACAATTGATGCCTTGGCATAGTGGCCAGGGGCGTAATGGTTCATTTCAGCTCGGGGTCGCACGTTCGAGCACCCTTGGGGACGCGCGAGCATTTTTATTTCTGCTTAGCATTTAAGCATTAGGGATCAATGAAGCATAGGTTTAAAAGAAAGTTTTGCCGAATCATGTCATGAAATGCCAGTAGTCGAGTGGTTGAAGCGTGGGGGATTCTGCCTCAGGTCTCGCGTTCGAGACCCGAAGGTGGCGCATGAACGTGCTTGTTGTCCTTTTTGTCTCTGGCATTTATGCGTGCAGGGCCAGGGACCGAGTGTTTAAGAGGAATTTCCGACGCATTATGTCATGAAAGACAAGCTGGCCGAGTGGCTAAAGCTTGGAGAGGACTGCTTCGGGTCCGGGGTTCGAAACCCATGCGCAGCGCCTGGAAGCATTTCCTTTTTGCTTTGGCCGGCGTTTGGGGTATTGGCATGCACATGCACGCGTGGGAAACAAGACTTGTTGGCTGCATGTTTCTTTTATTCTTTTAGTATTATATCTTATTTTTTTTTGAAGCATGGGTTAATTTGTTTTCCTCTTAATTTATTTGTTGAATATGGAGAGAATATTGTGGGAACATTAAACAATAATAAGGGTGCACTCTTTTTCCAATAGAGATGGGAGAATGTTTTAACAAATAAGGTTTTATTGTTTTCTTTGGTGTTGGGCAAGTAAAACAAGGAGGAAGCATGGTCAGCCATAAGGTTTGACAAAAGTTGAGCATGGCCAAACTTTTGGTGCTTCTTACTTCATTTTGTGCTAGCTTAATAAGGGAAATAGGAAAGGCTTGACACTCTCGGTTTGAAGGTGTTTTAGACAAGAAGGAAGCTAGGCCAAATTTCTTCAAGCATAGCTATGTTTCTTCCCTTTGTGCATGGCCGAGTGAAGGAGGGTTGAAAGGCTTGGATAATCGGTTTCTTTTGGCAAAGAGGTGCCTAGGCTTTGAGTTATCTTCTTCCTTTCCAAATTATTCATGGCCAAATTAAGGACATCGCTAGGAGCATTTACATTCGGCTTTGAGTAGAGTAAGAGGGTGCCGAAATTTCCTTGGCTTTGTTCTCCTTCCTTTCAACTTGTTCTTGGCCAAAAACTCATGACATCGTTCTGTTTTCTTTACTTTGTGAAGGCCGAATATTTTGCCGACACCAAGGAGCACTTTGGATTTTGATTCTTCTGAGAATCTCAACAAGTCAAACAATAACTTGGGATTTCGGTAAGCTTAGAAGTAGTTAAGAATTTCGGCCAAAGGCCATTCTTGGTATTCTTGCGTAACCGATTTATGCACTATGTTTTTAGGAGGGGACTTTTCGGCTAGGAATCTGAAGTTCCGGGTCTTCAAATCACGTTGGTTAGTGCTAATCAAGGTTCGGCCTAAGGCCCTATTCTGTTGTAATATGACCAACCCTTTTGGATTGTTAGACCCCATTAATAATAATCTATGATGGCCGAATATAGGAACGTTACGAGGACTAATTCGGGACTTCTGTAATATCGCATAGGTACGGGATTGCTAGTTAAATCTTCGATTAAAGAGGTGTGTAAGCTCTTACACACTTTGTTAGTATAAATTGTTGTTTAATGATGATTATAACCTCTCATGTGGTAACTTTGCCTAGTGGGCATAAGCTTGGTTCTCGGGTAAGTCCCCTATTACTCGACCTACGATATATGTTTTGTATGCCATCATATGCTGTTAAATGCTATGCTATATACGAATGCATGATATATGAGATCATGATACTTGTTATGTGAGCATGATGATGGTGGGATTGATGAGAGGGAGTAATAATCGTGTCGACGGACACCAGTGTTTTGGTAACACATTGTGGCTACGGTCACCAGAGGTTTGGTACCTCTAGAGGTTTGGCACCTCATAGCGTCTCGTCCCTGTGGCTTAGTACCACCGTGGGTTGGCCCCACATTTGAGATACGGGATCGACGCCAGTGATTTGGTATCACACGATGGGTTGGCCCCATCATTTGATCGTGACTTCGGGTCACCAGTGGTTTGGCACCACCAGTGGTTTGGCACCACACGTATTGACGGATATCGTGACTATAAGTCACCAGTGGTTTGGCACCACCAGTGGTTTGGTACCACACGGGGTAGAAAAAGGAGCATGGATGGCTAGGTTGGGTTGCATAATTGCATGTCATACTAATATCTTGTGTATGAGTGTTACTTCCGGGTTGGGGATTTACACACTGAGTCTTGGTGACTCACCCTTCCCATATCATCTTGCGGTGAGTAGAGCGCGGATGCGAGTCGGGAGAGCTCGAGGCGGCCATGTTTGTTTTGTGGACTTCAAATTTTACCTTGCCCCGCTTTAAGTTTATTATTCACTACAATTCGATTGGGTTGTAATATGGCCGCTTATTATTATTTTGGATGTTAGGTATTTTCTTTTACTTTGTTGTATAACTGACGAACTTATGAACTGTTAAGCAAATCGGTTAAGAGTAACGTTTTCAAAAATAAGTACTCATACGCGTTTTCAAAAATGCTACCATCGGGTGACGAAATTTTCTAAGCTATTGATCACTCTAATGTTCTAAAATTTAAATGCTCAAATAGTTTTAAAGGAAAAAGGAAAAGTTTTCAACCCTATCGTATTTATCAAGCCAACCCATCTAAGTTTTAGCAAACACCATTTTATTACCCCCATAATTTGAAAATTTCATTGAACTTTTCAAAACGTTTTTACTCCGTGACATACCAGATCCGGTCAAGGCTTGTGGGCCGGGTTTGGGATGTTACAGTTGAGGCTGTATAGGTCAAAAGTATAAATATTCAAAAATACATCACACGGCCGTGTCTGGACTGTGTGTACTTGAAAAATACCTTCCAAGTCAATCCATTCAACCTACATTCACTTACCAACAAGCAACCATTTAATCATATCCAAACTAATTCAAAAGCACCAAATTCAAACCAAAATCATTATTTATAACAACCAACCTATGTGCCTAACCAATATGCCACAACTAGAACCTCAATTAATAATCCAAAATAAACAAAAACATTATGTAAATATCGTTTCAATATGCTCTCCAAGGCACTTCAAACTATGATTCAATAACACTAAACTAACCATTTGAAAGATTGACTCCTATTTAACTTCATTCCTTATACTACACCAAAATTACCAAAACATTTCAAGCATAATATAGGCATAAGTGTCACTTTTTTTACATCCATTTTATAACACAATTCCTAGTTACAAATTAAGTTATCAACTATACAATCCAACTACTCAACCAAATACCATTAACATGATCATTGCCACCACTTATACACACACACACACACACACACATATATATATATACATATAATTTCTCAAAATACCAACATAACCCATATAAACATAAAACATCCTAGGTACATGTCAATACCAAAATGAACACATCACCAATGTGTGAGTTCGGGATTTGCCACTGATGATGAGTCGACGATCAAATCGTAAGGTACCTAACTTGCGCATGGGAAATAAAATTGTATGCTGAGTATAACTCAGTAATCGAACATTAAAACATAATATAAATTCTATAATGCATTTTAACATCTACAAGTCCTATTATATCACCTAATTCAATATATTTACATATCTTAAATCGAGTTATCATAGTTGCAACATACATTTTCCCTATCCTAATCGAATTGATTAAATCGTACAATATCAAATCCATAATTCCAAGCTTATAAACTGATATACACTATCCACCCTTGTTTCAATTTCAGTTTTACTAAATTTCTTAGTTCTACAGTATAATTTCATCAATCAATCATTAAATCACATGTGATAGCATAATTCATCACCAATTGAACTCAATTGCACATTTATAACAATATATCATGTTTTCAAATCTATTCAATTTAGTCTTTATCACAAACAACTAATTCAAATTGGTTCAATTCATCTTATCCTATCATTTCTAGCTTACCTTATATTATTACCATGTAGCGCAGTTTGTGAATGCAATAATTGAAAAAGTTCAGATTATAAAAATACAAACCGTAAACTTTGAGCTCTTCGTCGACAACTTTGTCTTTTCCTTTCTTTTTTGAGGAATCTAGGTCAACATTAAACGTATAAAATTATCAATACACAACCATTTTCACAATCAATTGTTATTTTATACAGATTTTGTATTTTATACAATTTAGCCCCTAAAATCGAGACTAATATGACTTCCAAATTTAATCACCAATTTTTATATCGATTTCACTTTAGGCCTACTTTAACTTCCTATTTCACATTTCTACCCCAAATTTCAAAATTTATGCAATTTAGTCCCTATTGCCTAAAATCATAATTAACATTACAATTTAATCCTTTTTCAATACTAAACTTAAAATCTATCAAATTGGTCCCTAAAAATTTAACTATTCAACAATAGTAACATCCTCAAACATTAACAGTATCGTAAAAATACGACATGGGTCAGCTAACTTGAGTTCCCAAAATTCTAAAAACATAAAAATTTAAAAAAAACCTAAATTGAACATACCAATTTAAGCTTGAAACTTTCAAAACATGTGGTTCGTCCCTCAATTTTTCTTCTTCACTTTCGAATGAAAAAAAATGAATACAAGGTGATTGTCTCTTTCTTCCCACTTTCACATTTAATTTATGCTTTTTTTACCTTTATTAATTAAACCAAAATTTATTATTAACATAAGTAGAAATCGACAATTACAATTTATAAAGTGGTATATTTCAAGCTTAACCGAATTTTACATGTTACAATAACAGCCCATGAACTTCGCAAAAGTCAAAATTTTTCCATGGATTTTACATCTTTACAATTTAGACCCTAAATCACAATTTCATCAAAATTCTCTTTGTAAAAGTTGTTTATCTATCAACAACCTTTTATTTTCTACCATAAATTTCAAAATTTCAGCATTTACATCCATGAAAAATTTTCTATACTTTGATATTTTTACAAATTAATCCTCAAAATAGATAGATTAAGCTATTCCGATCCCGAAAATATAAAAATTGCTAAAAACAGGACAAGATTTCTTACCCAATTAAGCTAAGAAACTTGATTTCTCTTTCCTAGGGTTTCCATGTATTTTTGGGGAAGAAGATAATAATTATCATATGTTATTTCTATTTAATTATTATATCATCTTTTATTTTTCCTACTTTCCAATTTAGTCCTTTTCTTTTTCTAATTTTCCATGGATGATTCCCCTAAAATATCTACTAACTTTTCTTAATGATCTAATTACCTCAAATTTTGTATCCCATAGCTATTTGATACTTATAGCTACTAGAATTCAACTTCTACATTTTATGCAATTTGGTCCTTTCCATAATTAAACATGAAATCGATAAAATTTTCTTACCAAAATTTTCATACGTGTTTCCTGTCTTTCCTATCATAATGCAGACCATGCAATAATATTAAAATAAAATTTTATTTCTAACTCAGATTTGTGGTCCTGAAACTACTGTTCTGATTTCATTGAAAATGGGTTGTTACACTAATTATGTCTTCAATTGGGTCACAAACCGTCCATCAAGGGGAAGTGAAGCCCAAATTTAGAAAGCATCAAGAGCAGCCCAAAAATCATGCTTAGGGATAATAAAATTAAGGTCCTTATACTTGCAAAACATAAAGAAAATTATCCCCCAACTTCCACCACCAAAATCGTGCAACCCATGCCATGAATCAAGGGAGAACTAGTCAACAATTCAACAACTTCCCAACCATGCATCCCACAATTCATGGCCAGCCATGGGAATGAGAAAATCAAGGGATTTTCATCAAATCTTGAACAACCTCTCAAGCCTTCCATCCACTATAAATACCACATTTCGCTTCACCATCCTTCATCCCTCATTCATTTCTCAATTCACATTCTCTAATCTCATTTCCTCTCCTTCTCACGCATAAAGTCATTCATTCTCCCCATTCCCCTTAGCTAGCAATTCCTTGGGTTAGCCACTTGAGGAGCATTTTGCGAAGAAGCAATCACAAAGATCAGAGGAAGTCGACACGATTGGTTTGGAGAACCCCTAAAATCATCAATAGTTTTCTTTCTTAATCTCTATTTTTGCTCTTTTTATTCAACATGTTTGCAATTTGTTTTGTCATTTTTTCAGTAACTAATATCTTAATTTTTTTTATTTAAAATGATTACATTAATTTGACGAAGTTCATTTGATTCATGTTTATGATGTTCTGTGCCTAAATCGCTCATGCTTTCAATTAAACTCATGCATGTATTTCATTCATTAAAATGTGATTAAATGCATTAAAATTAGTTTATCAATCCTAGCCAGATGATGATTAATGGACACAATAATTGAAAGATGCATGCTTAAATTTAGATCCTAGCCCGATTAAATTAAAGGTTTGTAATAACTCGAGAGAGCTCTATTACCTTGCGTAACTTTTAGATTTGTGTGATTAAATTGTTTCAAACCTAATCCATCCCTGTTACTTCACATAAACTCTAAGAAATCCTTAGTTAAATATGATCATGGTTGTATGCATGTTTTTCTAAGTATAAAATTCTGAAAGGACTTATAACTGATTTCAAGTTAATGAAAGATCAAGTTGCCATAGAATATTTTTCGGCACATTATTAAACACGATGAAAGATGAATTGAGCCAAATGTTGTAATCATTCTAGCTTATTCATGTTTTTATTGTTGAAGCTTGTGAATTTGATGCTAATCCATCCCATCGCATTATTCATCTCATTTGCATTTAAGTAAATTTGCATCTAGATAATTAATTTAATTTCACATCATTCACCCCCAATTTATTATGTTTTCTTACCAACTTGTAAATCTTTAATTTTGAAAATTATTGATAAACATATACAGTCTCTGTGGAGACCGTAACTCTTTTACTTACTTATTACTTGATAACGACTGTGTACACTTGCACAAACCTATGCGCTACAATTACAGGAAATTAAATGGTGCAACTAAGAAAAATCATTTCCTGGTTTCATTTATTAATCAAATGTTAGATAGATTGGCGAAAATAGATTACTACTGCTTCTTGGATGGATATCCAGGATACCACCAGATTCCAGTACACTCAAACGATTAGGAGAAGACTACCTTCACTTCTCCTTTTGGAATATATGCCTTCTATAGGATGTCGTTTGGAATATGCAACGCTCCAGCTACCTTTATGAAGTACATGATAACAATTTTTGCTAATATGTTAGAAGTTAGACTTGATATTTTATGGATGATTTCTCATTATATGGTGATTCATTTACAGAGTGCTTGGGAAATTTAGAACGGGTTCTTAAATGATGTGAAGAGACAAATTTGGTGTTCAACTAGGAAAAATGTCATTTTCTGGTAAATGAGGGAATTGTCTTAGGTCACAAAATTTCAAAAGATGGGTTAGAAGTTTACAAGCCAAAGATTGAAGTTATAGAAAAGCTGCCACACCCCACTACAGTCTGGAGTATCCGAAACTTTCTTGGTCATGCCAATTTTTATAGAAGATTTATCAAAGATTTTGCTCAGATATTAAAATCATTGAGTCAATTGTTGCAAAAATAAACGTCATTCATACTAATGAAGAATGTGCCCAGGCTTTTGACGTAATCAAGTAGATACTAGTTTCAGCTTCGGTTATAGTTATCCTAGATTGGTCAAAACCCTTTTTCATTATGTGTGACGCAAGTGATTATGCTATGGGAGCAACACTGGGATAGAATAAAGACAAAACTTTCCATGCAATTCATTATGTAAGTAAGACCTTGAATCTTACTCAGTGTAATTAAACAATTACAAAAAAGGAAATGTTGGTTATGGTATTTGTCTATGAAAAATTTTGTCCATATTTAATGGAAAACCAGGTGTATGTTTACACTGATTATTTCACTCTGAAGTATGTTACAAAGAAGAAAGAGACTAAAGCCAGATTAATGCAATGGGCATTACTACTTCAAGAATTTGGCCTTTGGGTTCTTGACAAAAAAAGCATTGAGAATCAAGTGGCAGGTCATCTCTCACGATTAGACATAGAGTCAAGCCAACATCATGATACAGATATTAATGAAAGATTTATTGACAAAGAGTTATTCGAAGTGATCCACCATCAAGTATTGCAGTTGATCCACAAAACACCTTGGTATACGAATATTGTCAATTGTCTAGCTCAAGAAGTCTTTCCCACAAATGCATCTTGGCAGAAGAAGAAAAAAATAATTTAAGATGCCCGAAAATATATATGGGAAGAAGCTTATGTGTTTCAACAATGTGTAAAACAACTAATCAGGCGATGTGTGGCAAACAAAGAAATGGAAGACATCTTTTTAGGATGTCACACATCATAATGTGGGGGGCATGTAACATCCTAAAAAGGGCCTATGCATTTTCGGTTTAATTGTATGAAATGACATGTCTTACGTGTTATGAATAAATTTTGAACATTTTTGGAAACTTGAAAATGCATGGAAATGATTTAGAAATGAACATTTTTGGAAACCCGGAAATTAATAGAAAAGATTTAGAAATGAACATTTTTGGAAACCTGGAAATGTATGGAAATGATTCAAAAGAGGAAAGTGAACATTTCTGGAAACTTGGAAATGTAAGGAAATGTCAAGTTTAAAGAGCCAAACGAAAATTTTTGGAAACTTAGAAATGACTTGGAAATGTCGAGTTTTAAAGTTTAAAAGAGGAAACTGAGGCAAGGTGGCCTTAAAAGAAAAAGTAGGTGAAATTTGAGACACAAACGGGCTTGAAAAAGTGGCCTGAAGATGCCACTTAGGGCCTATGGAAATGGCGCCACATCAAGGGGTTTAGGCCTGAGTTCGAGTCATATGGGAAGCAAATAAAAGAAGTTTTATTTTTGCTTCTAGAAGCCTAGAGGTGGACGGAACAAGGCTTGTAAAAGAGGAGTTTTATCCTCTTTAAAATTCGGCTAATTAGGGGATAAATAAATGAGTTAATTTGGATTATTTTCAAGAGATAATTGTGGATTAATTTCTTTTATTTTTTTAATGGATAAAAGAAGAGATAATAGAAGGATTATTATTATTAAACAGAGTGATAATTCAAAGGATAAAGTTATTAAATAAAGAAGAGTGGTGGCCAAGTAAGGGATTCTGAGTAGTAATTTCGACTATAAAAGGAAGAAAATAGGGCTACTCATCAATTTTTCTTCCTCCTCTTCTCTGCTGAAATTGTTAGTGCTCTCCTCTCTTCTCTTCTCTTCTCTTTTTGCCAAGCCAAAATACTCCATGTTCTAGCCGAAACTTTTTCCAAAAAATATCGATTCTTTCTAAGCCTCAAGACCGAATTCTTAAGGACTCAAGCAAGGGAGCCGTCGATTACAAGGTCAAGGGTAAGGTAAGTGGATATCGATTTTTATTCTCTTATTTTTGGGCTTGTCGAAATCAAGGTATTAATACCATTAATGAATTTTGGGCCGAAATTTGAAGGGTTCTCCGGGATCTCTGTCATTGTCGACATCTCCATAGCCAAGAGTTTGTTTTCGGGATTTAAAAAGCAAGGTAAGTACATATATGTACATTCGGCCAAACGTCTATTTCATAATTAAGATTCATTCAAAAACCGAAACTAACCAACTCAGAAATTTAGTGCTAGCCGAATTCAAGGAAGAGAGATTTTGGAATTTCGGGCTTTGAAAAGTCATCAAATCGGCATCAAAGGTAAGTTTTAAGTGTGTAAATCCTACTAGGATTTGGATTGTGGCCGAATAGGTTTATTAATATGTTTAAATGTTTGGCTGAATATAGGGGATAACGGATCTAAATCAATAGATTGGTTTTCGGGATTTCAAGGAATTCGTTAAGCAAATCAGTTGTGTACCCCACACTATCTTTTAATACGTTATATGGCAATATCTAATGTATGTATGCATAAGAATGCGAATATGGCTAAGGTACCCTAATGTGGTACAAAGGTACTCAGGTACGTTTCCTACTCTTACTAGGATTACGAAATATGTTATACTTAACATGTGAAAAGTGACATGAATGTGATTCTAAGTATGATATGCATGATATATGGGCATTCGGGTTATATGAGAAAGGGGAAGTGAATGTGGTGACTTGGTCTCACTATTCTGAATGTGGTGACTTCGGTCACAATGTCCGAATGTGGTAACCGGTTACATTATCCCGAATGTGGTGTCGCATGACACAATTATTTAATCGGTGGCTATGCCACGAATTTTATATGGGCGATGAGCACATCGACTCTGGCCATGCCGCGCTCGATGGTGTGTAGCGGATGGAGGGTCGACTTAGTAGTCCCCACGTGTGCGTGCGAGGTTGGTATGGGGATGTGTAGCGGATGGCATCTAGGTTTTGGGTATGGGTTGCATCATTATTTTATCTGTATATGAATGTGCATGTGATACGTTATGGTATGCCTGATCTATTAAATTTTAGTGTTGTGTATACATTGAGTCTGTTGACTCACCCCGTTGTGGGAACATGTTTCAGGTGATGAGCAATGATGGACCGGGACGGCAGAACTTGTGGTGGCCATGCTCAGCTAGAAGTTTTATTCATTATGGACAATTTATTTTATCTAAGTACTTAAGAATTCTATTTTGGGTTTTTACTTGATGTAATAAGGCCATAGTTGAATTTTCCTTATTTTTATTTTCAATTATTATGTTTACGAATTATTATCAATCAAAGTTTGGGTAAATTTATTGGAACACCCCAAACCCGGACAAGACACCACGTCCGAATCTGGTATGTTACGGGGAAGAACGTTTTCGAGAGGTTAGATTTTCCGTTTAAAAGCTGGGTGAAAACGTAGTATTTTTGAAGAAAATTTGAGTAGACTTGTTTGAAATCGGATGGTGTGTTTGAAACCCAGAAATTTAAAAAAACTTAACCTATATGCGTAGTTAGAACGAGTTGGTTTCATCTAATGATGCAAGCAGTTCCTTCATGTTACCCAAAACATTTTTGACTTAGCAGAAAATCGAGTTTGATTTGAAAATCGTTGAGTTTACTTAATATCAAAACATTGTGTGATACCCGATGGTATAGTTGAAAACACATTGTGTTATAGTTTTGAAATCATTGCCTTTCCAAATTTTTGCACATTTTAGCTCAAATTATTTTGTTAAAGCATATTAAATCTACTCTAAAGCATAAACATCATAAAACATAATTTAAAGGCCTTTTACAATCCAAAATAAAACCCAAATAAAAGTAAATAAACTAAAGTACCCAAATGATAGAGTCTGAGTAAAACTTTATTAAGCATGGCATGAGCATCCCGAGTCCACCCCAGCTCCATGTCTGCGACTACGAGTCACCTGAAATGTCAAAGGAGAGGGTGAGTCGAATGACTCAGTGCATAAATCCCGCTCCCGATAAAACAACATGCTAACACACATCATGCATAGCAACATAATTAATGCAACTCGACCCTAACCATCCGTATCTCCTTTTCTACCCCGTGTGGTACCAAACCACTGGTGGTGCCAAACCACTGGTGACCCAAAGTCACGATATCCATAAGTGTGGTGCCAAACCACTGGTGACCCGAAGTCACGAATAATCCAATGATGGGGCCAACCCATCGCGTGATACCAAATCACTAGCGACAATACCGTATCTCCCAAGTGGGGCCAACCCACGGTGGTGTCAAACCACAGGGACGAGTCGCAATGAGGTGCCAAACCTCTGGTGTCCCAAAGACACGATGTGATACCAAATCACTGGTGACCGCAGTCACAAATCCGATGATGGGGCCAACCCATCGTGTGATACCAAATCACTGGCGTCAATCCCGTATAATCAACTGTGGGGCCAACCCACCATGGTACTAAGCCACTGGGACGAGACGCTGAGGTGCCAAACCTCTGGTGACCCAAAGTCACAATATATCACTGTGGTACCAAACCACTGGAGGTGCCAAACCTCTGGTGTCCCAAAGACACAGTGTCCCAAAGACACGGATATCATCCTCCCCCTCCACTCACATCACCCATACATATCATACTGACTCATGCACAATATGCAAATCATGTAACTCATGCAAAACATGCCCAACATTGCATCTCATAGCATATATAGCATAGATCATAATATCCAAGGTATCAATAATAGAACTTGGAATAACATAGACTTACCCGGATCCGTATACATACCCCATTTGGGTATCCAATTATCCATCATACTGTTATGGTTTTTAACAGGCAAACAGGTTTATTAATAACATTACTAAGTATCAGTGTGTTAGTTTACACACCTGGTATAAACGAGTCTAAAATCCCAATGAAACGATCTAAGTCCCTTTTGATGGCCTTGCTCCTACAATCGGCCAACCATGGGGTTAGCACACATATCATTCGGCCATAACCAATTAGACCAAAGGGTTTATCGTCTTAGCCCTTACCTTGCTATTGGTTTGGTTTCCTACCAAACCCGAACCTCAATGGTCCCTCTTTCCAATTGTCCACCACCTAAAAAAAAGAATCATTAATCTCTTGTAACTTATCTTAACGAAATCAAACGAGTGAACTAATACCCCAACACTTACCACACTTACCCAATCAATTAATAGATGAAGACGGCTCCTCCTATTTGCTTCCGAAATCCAGAGGCCCTATACGAGATGCTTACACGAGTGATTAACTCCTTTCAACCACAACCAACTTATGCTTAGATCAAACCGAGATCAACATAGTACTAGATAGAAAAGAGAAATGGCCATTCGGCCAAGAACTTACCAACACCAACTATATTCGGCCAACAGAGGACTTCTAGGAGAGAAGAGATTCGGCCTAAGTGTTTAACACACACCTTTGTTCGGTTTGAATGGAAAAGGAAGGAAAAGAACATAGGAGATGAGGATGAAGTTTCGGCAATAATGTTTAGGAGAGGAAAAAAATAAAAGATAGATGAAGGAGGGTACCTTCGGCTTGCAAGTGAAAGAAATGAAGAAAGTGTTTTTAGAGAATTGAGTTTTGGCTAGCAAGAGAAGAGATGGAAAATGTTTTGGAGAGGTGGAGTTTCGGCTCAAGTGTTTTAAGAGAAAGAATGAAAATACGAGGAGAGGAAGGTAACTAGTTTCGGCAACACAAGAGATTAAGAGAAGCAATTGCACACAATCGGCTAGATGCCCAAAAGAAAAGTCGGCAAGGTATGGTTGCTTGAAGCTTTCGATTTTCAAAGAGGAAAAGAAAATGAGAGACTTATTTTGAGAGAAGAATCGGCTAACAAAAGACCAAGGAAGAGCTTTTGCTCTTGACCAAAAAAGTGACCGAAAATGCACCAAAATGCCAAGGTACATTCGGCCTCCCCCCTTTCCCACACTAAGCCGTCACTTCCCCCACACCACACTCCCTCAAATTCGGCCATATCCCTCCAATAACTCCCCACCACTCATTTCAAATGAGTTTACCAAGTCTCCCTCCTACAATTGCTCTCCACCCTCCATTTGAAAGTGAAGACCAAGTCCATGGTAGAATTTGATTTGCTCTCTACCTCTTCCTCCATGCCGTCCAAAAAGGGAACCAAAATGGGGGACTCTGCGACTTGAACTCAAGACCTCCACCCCATGTAGATGACGCCACACCTAGCTCCCAAGTAGCGCATGCCTTGCCACCTTGCCAGCTCCTCTTTTGTGCTATGAATTACCAAAAATAAAATAAAACCCCAGCTTCCTCAGCTCCTCTCCTATGAAGCCTAAAACTAAAATTTTTCCTACCTACTCAGGCACATTCCTAGCCTACAATTAAGCCCCTAAAACACAAAAATAGCAACACAGCACACTAAACACATGCAATAACATGCAACACAAAATAGCCCCCTGACCCGGGATATTACATTTATTTTTAAAACAAACCCTAATTGTTTTGTCACCTTAATTAAATGGAATTCAATACAAGATAACTTGGTTTTCAACACAAGCCCAACCCAAAACGATATTTTTCTTAAAATCGCACAAGTTTTTCCCAAGAAACAAACGAACTTTGAATCGGTTTGCTTGAGGAACATACCAGATTTGGTCCAGGCTCGTGGGCCGGGTTTGGGGTGTTTCAGGGCATTTTGGAGGAAGGAGAACAACACAAAAAAATACTTCAATCAGGATTTTACTGGCTCACAATGATCAAAGACGCCTATGGATTTGCTCAACGATACGACAGATGTCAGCAACAAGGAAGTATATCAAAAGGAACGAAATGCCACAAACTAGGATTTTGGAAGTAGAAGTCTTTGATGTTTGGGGCATTAATTTTATGGGCCCATTTCTCAGTTCTTTCTGCAATCAATACATTCTCTTAGCAGTAGACTATGTATCAAACTGGGTGGAAACAGTAGCATTACCGGCCAACAATACTAAGGTTGTAGTTCGATTCTTACGTAAGAATATTTTCTCTTGATTCGGGACCACTAGAGCAATTGTTAGTGACAAAGGATCACACTTTTGTAGCAAGCAGTTAAAGGCAGCTTTAGCAAAATACATCAAGTCACCACGACATTTTGGATCTGGTTCCCTGAGTATAGTATATTCATTTCTAAACATGTAATTTTTCAAACAGATTGGTTAATAAAACAAATTCATTGATTAAATTAATATACTTTGTATAATTGTCCTCACATGGTTTTCGCACGCAAATCAAAATAGAAGCAAATGTTGCTCATTGGTTGTCTAAATGTTTAACTAATAGTAAACGATTATGTGGTCGGATCATAGTATAGAAAGACATCTTGTATTAGTAGACGAACCTAAACATGTTCTTAATCTAATCGAAAATAAGCAAATCGATTAAAAGACTAATTGTCATCTATCAAGTCCAATTGGGGAGACGCCTTGTCTTAGACATTGGAGCGGATGACTTCCAGAAGATAGAGACATAGATGTGACTAACTAGACTGACAGTACATCAAACAAGACCCAAGCTGAGTAGATCTTGAATCCATTTGTGGATTTATTTACTTATGACTTTCATAGTGTGGCATACCTAAACCCTAAGTGGATGGCTGACTATGTATGCGTAACTCGTACACTTTAATGTAAGTGAAAGCCTAATTTCAAATAGATAAGGAACCATGGAATTCATAGCCCAAAACATGTGTAAATGATATCCTCACATTGGCATTACATGGTTGATGAAAAGTAAACGTGGTCACAGCCCGTCTATCTTTCTGATGGATAATTTGATCACTATTTGATAGTGATTGACTTTTCACAAAGGAAGATGTAATGATTACCGTGAGATAAAATAGGATCATATTGGGAGAACGGTAATATCCCAAAGAGATCAAGGATATCCTATGAGGGTAACACACTTATGACAAGGTCATTGCATGAGCACTAAGTAGATGCTTTCATAATGGTATGTTGTTGGGGAGAGCTCAATCATGATACTATAATGGAATAACTTAGAGGCTAAATGAGTTTATAATTAATAGGCGAAAATTTGGACCAACTACATATGTCAAATCGATCCCTCCGCTAGTTCATTGAAACCAAAAATGAATTGTGTGTTTGAATATAAATAAATGGAATGAATAGGAAAAGAGAAATAGGAAACATTCATGAATGATTATGGTTTTCTCCGAAATGGAGAAACGGAATCATTTGGAAATGAATGTAGGTTTCCAAAAATGGAAATGGAAATAATACATTTGCAATCCTATATGGATTACATAAAAATGATTTGGAGAATGAATTTATATTTTTAGACTATTTTGAAGCTCGAAAATAAAAATACATCATTTGATCATAGTGAACATGTTGAGTTTTGAAATATTGAGCATATTTTCTCGAACTTTTACTAGGGGAAAAATCGTCAAAATTTTGATGGGCATAAAATAGGGATGAGAAAATTATTTTACATATAAGCATTAAAGTTTATTTTGGGAAATAGAAAAATTAAATCGAGTTGGATCATATTACAGTGTATTAGGTCAAAAAGACCGAGGAAGTACTTGTAATTGGACCCGACGTGAGAGAGGCCCAAAACCCCTCATGGACATGAAGGGGGCGGCAACCCTAGGAGGAAAACTAGGATGTGTCGTCCACCCTAGTCTTATTCTAAGTGGGATATTGTTTTTCTATTTTGAAATAAACCATTACAACTCAAAAAAGGTTCTACCTTCTCTTTCTATAAATAGCGACACCGATAGAGCTATTAACACAACTTTGAGAGATTTTTATTCTGCCGAAAAATAAATAGAATTTCTTCTCAACTATTTTATATATTTTTTTTGAAATAACAATTCTACTGGTTTCTATTAAGCAGAAAGAATTATCATTTTCCCCCTAAAAAGAGAAAACACTTTTTTCTAGTTCTGTGTTTCAATTCAATTGGTTCGAGCCTACACTCCAAGAAATTTGTGGTATGAGAATAGTAGAGAAGATCATCTGGTTGAAAGTCAGGGACAATGGATGCTCGCTAAGCCAAAACCACAAGTACAAATTCAGTTAAGATTTGTTGCTATAAATATCACAAATCGGGTCAATTTTTAAAATTTTAATTTTTCGTTGTATAAGAAAATCATTTTCAAACAGGGATTTTTCCAACAGGCATACCATCCACAAGCTGAAGGGCAAGTAGAACTATCAAATTAGGAGGTTAAACAGGTATTGAAGAAGACAGTAAATCAACGTCAAAAAGATTTGAGCACCCGGTTGGATGACTCATTAAGGGCATATCAAATAACATACAAAACTCCATTGGGTATGTCCCAATTCAAATTAGATTCCAAAAAAAAAATTGTCATCTTTCAATTGAATTAGAGAAAAAAGCTTATTGCATCATTAAAGAACTGAATTTAGACCCCCACTTATCCAAGGAAGCACGTCTATTTCAGCTACATGAGTTAGAGGAATTTCGATTTTCAACATATGAAAATGTGAAAATGTACAAAGAGAAAACTAAGCCAAGACATGACGCCATGATTAAGAAACGGTCATTTGTACCAGGACAACAGGTGTTATTGTTCAACTCAAGGCTAAAATTGTTTCTAAGCAAACTGTGATTAAGATGGACAGGGCCATACACTATTACACATGTATCTCTCTACGGATCCATGTAGCTAACAAACAAAAAGGGAGAAGCACTTATTGCTAATGGGTAGAGATTGAAACACTATTTTGGGGACAACATTGAAAAGATCTGTGAAAAATAGAATTTGGAATACCAAGCCGTGATAGGAGTGGAAGATAAAGTAGAGAACTGGAGTCAGAACTTGAGGTGCAACCCAGAGGGATCAGGGAGTCACGTAAAGCAAATGAGAGTACCCAAACTTTATGAGTAAAATATTATACATTTGACTATATATTACTTTGTTATTTTGTTGTACAGTGACAATCTAACATAAAGGAGATGGAATAAGGAGTTACACATAATAGAAGGGTGAATTTCAAGGAATCCAAGGCTGTGTTGGTGTTACAACGTTTATGGTGTCGCGACACCTTAGTTCAAATACGTCAAAATTATTGAAAGTAGAGCGATGTCGTGACACCAACCTTTGGTGTTGCGAAATGAAACTTTGAAGCCAAAAAATCCAAACTGAAGAACCCGTGCCACGACAAAGAAAACCAGCATTGTGACACTAAGCATCGAACTAAAAACCTGGAGTATTCAAATTGCAATGTCGCAACACTGAGTATGGATGTCGTGACAGCACGTCAAATCTGTATGACTTCTCGAATATTTTCACGCAATTAGCTTACTTTCCTTTTACAAATCACGTCAGTTTAACCTTAAAAACCATTATCAAATGATAAACCATAATTTACACATATTTTAACCCCATACTTAGCTTAATTTTGGATGATTTTCCATTGAATTAGATGAATTCGATGCTCCTAATCTCTTAAATTCATGTTTTATACTCAGGAGAGCTTAGGAAGTCGAAAAGGACGAGAAACGGGCCAAAAAGGGGCAAAATAGGCCTCCCTAGGAAATCAAAATAGCCTGGACCATTGGACACAGCCGTGTGTGGCGAGCAGGATCGACTACGACCTGGACTATTGACCACGGGCGTGTCACATGGCCATGTGTGGCGAGCAAAATCGACCACGGCATGGACTAATCGACCACGGGCGTGTCCCTGCCAAAATAATGATGAATTTTATTCGGAATAGGATACTTGTGGGCCAAGTAAGGCATCTCAAAGCTTATATAATAACCCTAGGGGGCAACCTAAAAGGGAGTTCAACCGGACGTCGAATAGACGCCGAGTAGAAGGAGAAAATACTCCAAGACAATGAGAAATGGAAATTGAGCTTTAGGAGAAGGATCTCCATCAAGACTGAGGATCCCCCATCAAGTTCTTTAGAATTTTTTGGGTTTTCTTATGTTTTGTTGTTTTCCCTATTCTAATATGTTTCCCTTTTTTAGTTTGAACTAAATCCCTTAAATACCTAAGGGGATGAAACCTAAGATAGATCTTATTATTATTTGATTTATGAGATAAATACTTGTGCTTATTCTTAATTGTGAGTTCTTATTTTTGTTTTGATAATTCAGGTTATTGATTCAAGTCAATTGTGCTTATTCAGTGGAGCAAAAGTCCCTGTCTAAGAGTAGATCAACACAATTAAGCGGAGTTGATTGCAACCCTAGAAATAGGGCGACGAAAATCTGCCGGATTAGGGTCAAACCTAATAAGAGATTCTATAGATCGAGTTAATGCGAAAATAGGGGTTTTAATTAGAAAGAGATTTCAATTAATCAACTTAGAGTCAGTTGTTAGTAGCCTCAGAAGAGGTATTAATATAATTTAGGGATTTTTACGGATTAAGTCAAGTGAATATATCGAGTGAATCAAAAGTAATAAGTGAAGTCTAGGTAGATTCTTCGTTAGGTATTGCCTATCTCATATCAGTTGTCTAAAAGTATTTTCCCATTTCACTCTCTGTCGCATTCATAGTTAGTTAAATTAGTTAGTTAATTTTAGATAAAAAATAAATCCCTTTAATTATTAGGCTAGATAATAAAAAGATAGTTGATACTATACGATATTCCAAACTCACCACAGCTATACTACTATTCGATAAGTGCGCTTGCATTTGTCGAAATAATAGTTAGTTTTGAGCTCCATCAAGTTTTTAGCACAGTTGTCAGGCACTAAGATATTAGGAGAACTAAATTTTTATTACTTTAGTCATTTTATTTAGTTGCAATTTATTTTTACTTTATTATTAACTTTGCTAATTTTCTTTATTTGCTTCTGGCAGGTAATTCTAGTTTATGACTAGAAGGAACCCGTCAGGACCCTTGATTTTTTACAGTGATATAGAAGGTATCGTTCGCAGAAACCATAAAGAAATAAGGCAAAGCCTACAATACATAAAAGAAGAGCAAGAGGACGATACCAATACTACTGAAGAGATGGCTGATAATAATCTTCTACCTCCTGTGGTTGCCGCAAATCTGGTGAATCAAAACCCTACTCCTCGTACTATGTATGATTATGCAAAACCTAATTTAATAGGAACTAAATCAAGTATTGTTAGACTTGCTATTGCTGCAAATAATTTTGAACTGAGACCTAACACTATACAACCTGCTATTGCTGCAAATAATTTTGAACTGAAACCTAACACTATACAATTGATTCAACAGTTTGTTCAGTTTGATGGTTTGCAGGATGAGTATCCAAACAATCATTTAGCAAATTTTCTAGAATTATGCGATACCTTCAAAATCAATGGCGTTTCTGATGATGCAATTCGCCTTTGGCTGTTTCCCTTTTTGTTGAGTAACAAAGCTAAACAGTGGTTGAACTCATTACCACGAGGATCAATAACCACATGGGACCAAATGACTGAAAAATTTTTATTAAAATATTTTCCGCCGGCTAAAATGGCTAAGTTGAGGAATGATATCTCTTCTTTTGTGCAGATGGATTTAGAAACACTTTACGATGCATGGGAGAGATACAAGGATTTATTAAGGAGGTGCCCTCACCATGGGTTACCCTTTTGGCTATAGGTTCAAACCTTTTACAACAGTGTGAACCCCTCAACTAGGCAGTTGATTGATTCAGTCACCGGTGGAACCCTGAATAACAAAACCCTTGAAGTGGCTTATGATTTTATAGAGGAGATGTCACTGAATAACTATCAGTGGCAAATTACAAGGACAAAGCCAACAAAAGCCGCCAGTGTTTTCAACCTTGACACAGTAACCATGCTATCAAATCAGGTAGAACTTTTGAGTAAGAAAATTGATGGTTTGTGTGGTTCTTCACAGGTACACCCAGTAATGCAGTACGATACAAATGGAGGAGGGACGAACAACACAGAATATTCGCCCTATACCCCTGGCATAGAAAGCGAACAGATGAACTATATGGGTAATAATTCTAGACCTCAAAATAACCCTTATAGTAACACTTAGAATCCAGGTTGGAGGAACCATCCCAACTTCTCATGGGGTGATCAAAGAAATCAAAGACAATAACCCCCTCCAGGCTTTCAATAGCAACCCTATCAACAAGAGAAAAAGCCGAACCTTGAAGATATGCTAGCAAAGTTTATTTCAGCGTCAGAAACTCATTTTTAGAATACCAAAATGGCGTTTAAAAACCAGCAAACATTAATTCAAGGGCTTAAAAATCAAATAGGATAGCTGACCAAGTTAGTTTCCGAAAGGCAACCAAGTAGTTTACCTAATAATACTGAACCTAAACCAAAAGAGCAAGTAAAGGCAGTAACATTAAGGAATGGGAAGGTATTGGTTGAAGCAGAAAAGAAGATGCCACAAGAAACTGATAAGGAAAAAGGTAAGGAAATAAACGAGAATGTAACACCAGTACGTGAAGAATATAAACCACCGATTCCATATTCGGCAAAGCCGAAGAAAGATCACTTAGACGCACAATATGGTAAATTTCTTGAACTTTCCAAATAATTACATTTTAACTTACCTTTTGTTAAAGCTATTTCATAGATGCCGACATACGCAAAATTCCTAAAAGAGCTTCTAACAAATAAAAGAAAGTTTTAAGAGATATCGACCGTGGAACTCAACTAGGAATGTTCAGCTATTCTCCAAAATAAACTACCAGCCAAATTGAAAGATCCAAAAAGTTTTATTATTCCCTGTTTAATTGGTAGTTTAAATATTGAGAAAGCACTAGCTGATTTAGGTGCCAGTATTAATTTAATGCCTTATAAAATGTTCAAACAGCTTGGTCTTGGGGAACCAAAACCCACTAGGATGAGTATTCAATTAGCTGACAGATCTATTAAATATCCTAGGGGAATTATTGAAGATATTCTGGTAAAAGTTGACAAATTTATTTTTCCTGTTGACTTTGTTGTGCTTGACATGGATGAGGATGTTGAGGTACCTTTAATCTTAAGACGCCCCTTTTTAGCTACTGCTAAGGCTATTACTGATGTAGGTGATGGTAAACTTGCACTAAGGGTAGGCGACGAGGAGATTCTTTTTAAAATTTACGATGCTATGTGATATTCTAGAGAGAGATGATTCCTGTTATTTTATTGATGCCATTGATCATTTTATTCAAGATTCTTTTCAAGAAATCATACATGACGAAACATTGGAACTGTGTCTTACTTAAGGTGAGGGGGAAGATGACGATACCAATGAGTTAGGGGAGGAAAACAGTGAGTTAAATTCTAATACTTCTTCCCTAAGACAAAAGAAAGACGAGGACATTGAAATAAATGACGAACTAAAACAAAAACCCTCTATTGAAGAACCACCCAAATTGGAATTAAAACAGTTACCAAATCACTTAGAATATGCATTCCTCAGAGATAATTCTACACTACCAGTAATCATCTCTTCAGAACTGGAACCCAAAGAGAAAGACGAGTTGCTGCAGGTACTGAAGGAGCATAAAAGAGCCATAGCTTGGAAAATTTCTGACATTAAAGGGATAAGTCCATCATTTTGCACCCACAAAGGTTTAATGGAAGATGAATATAAACCATGTGTGTAACCTCAAAGACGATTGAATCCCAACATGAAAGAAGTTGTTAAAGCTGAGGTAATTAAACTTCTAGATGCTGGAGTTATTTATCCTATTTCTGACAGTACTTGGGTGAGTCCTGTAACACCCCTTACCCGAGACCATCGCCGGAATTGAGTAAGAGGCATTACTAGACTTGACTACAAATTCAGGACATAAAAACTTAAAGTTGTCAAAACTGCATCATGCTGGATAATTTGACCATAACTCGAGTTAGCCAACTCGAAATTTAGATCCGTAAATTTTCCTCGAAATTAGACTCATATAAGAATTTTCCACAATTTTTCCAAAATTTTTGGTCTGGTTAATCAATACCAGATTTTTCTTAAAGTTTCCCCTGTTTCACTGTTGATGATTCTGACCTGTCTCTACAAAAATACAGTTATCTCATTGCACAAATTTCCTATAATGTTCTTGTTTATACCAATGAAAAATAGACTCATTAAGGGTTTTACACATATAAGCCATGCTTCCTAATTATTTTTGTACAATTTTTGACAATTTTTCCAAAACAGAACAGTGACTCACGAATTCGTTCAGAGCAGGTCTCACTAAAACTGAATTATCTCATAATATATAAATCTTTTGCCTACTCTGTTTCTTTCATGTAGAAATAGACACAATAAGGTTTAATTCCATATCTCATTCACCTTTTAATTCAATATACCCTATTTTTAGTGATTTTTCTAACTCACACCACTGCTGTTACTACAAGCTGTTTTGTTGCATTTTATGAAAGACTAGCTTCTAACCGAACCTACCTACATTCTTAATTCAAGGATTCATTTCGTATATAAACATTTCCTTAACAAAATGATTAAACTTTGATTAAGAAAGCATAAACCTTGCCATCATGAACCAACATACACATCAAAAACACAACAACGTACTTAACTAGAAATTTAGCCATATTCGCATGGCCATTATATACAAGAACCTTAAAATTTCATCAAGACAAAGACCAAGTCCTTCCTATACATGCCTTCATTTAAAACCAAAATAAAAGAGTACCCAAAATGTAGATTGATAGTGTGAGCGACTTTCCAAACGATCCCGACGAGCTTGTAGCTTGCCTAATCTATAAAACAGAGGAAACATTTCACACGATAAGCTTGCTAGCTTAGTAAGTCCTAATTTCATAAAAATATAACATTCAAACACTAACAATTCAATTTCTACAACTCAACTTGTACTATGCTCATTTTCATTATCAAGCTTTCAATTTCATATCCATGTAACTAAGTATGAAATTGATAGGAAAGTTTCTCCTTACCCACATATTTATGATCAAAATATTCGTTCGTAATCCGATCTTTAAAACCCAATGTGTCATCATATAACCATAGGTACCATTATTCATATACTTGGATATCAATTATTATAACATGCTATTAATTATACAACCACTCTGTGTGGCGAATACACCTAGTCTTATATTTACATATTAAACGGCCAAAATCACGATACCACATCATTTATCAATAGAACCGAGAAATACATACCATTGGTAATAATCACTGAATCACTAGTTTACCTTATCTTAATTAAGTAAGAAACTCATTCCTACTTTACATACTCACCTGAGCCGTTAACTCGACATATTTGCTTTAATTCGCCTTGAACATAAATTTCGGTTTCTATTTTGTAAAGCACATCACCGCATCAAGCTCGCTAGGCGTAGAAGCCCGAATAATAACACACGGCACAAGGCACGCTAGGCATAAAAGCCCGATAATATAACACCAAGCACAAGGCCTTCTAGGCATAAAGCCCGATTATGTCACCGACGGGGGCACGCTAGGCTCGAAGCCCAATGTCGAATATTTTTACATGCTTTTCACATTTCACTATACATATCGAATCATATACATTTATTCCCATTGCATTAAATAAATTCGAAATCAATCCAATCCATCATTATCACATTCGGCCAACTCATGGTTTTACACCAAGCTTATACAAATTTTATCATTCACTAGATATGTAAATGATCTTTAAATATAAAGTAGCTCAAGAACTTACTTATTCACCTTACATTAGCCAAAATAATTTCCATCACATACTCAACATAAATCATCAACCAATATGTCAATATACATTCGGCCATGATGTAATTGGATACTAACATTCATAAATTTTTTTTTTTAATAGTCAAGATAACCATAATTAATTCTTTGACATGATTTAACTAAAGGACTTACCTTAGAAGTCGATAGATTCAAATCTCCAACTATTCGTTTAGTTTAGCTTTTCCTCGCTCCAAATTCTTCTCCTTTTGTTCTTGATCTAATTCGGTTCAATTAAACCAATTTAACCACATTTTCATTCAATTTAAAAACAAAATCATATAATATATAATTTGTAACCAAATATAATAGCTAAATTTTCATTTCATCTCAATTAAATCCATGAATACTTGATTGCACATTTTACCCTTTTGTCCCCCCGACATTTACAACTCTTCCAATTAAGTCTTTAAAGCACAAAACACAAATTGCATGGAATTTAAGTTCCTTCCTCAAGAGCCGAATGTATCTCTAGCTAATACAAGTCCTTACAAACTATTTTTTTTTTTCATTTTAATTCCCCAACTAATTATTCTAACATCTAAATTCTAACTTCCTCATTTTCACTAAAAGTCCAAGAACAAAATTTACTACTTTATCACCTATCATCAAAATTTTACCATTTAACAACTAAATCATCAAGCTTTCTTCCATGGTACTTCATGAAAATCACAACCAAAACGCAATTTTTTTTTTTTACATGGGCTATATAAAGCTCTTGATAACCATTTCAAAATGCCATCAATTATCAAAATTATCAAACACACATACCTATTTTAGCTTGAAGTAGCCGAACATGAGAGAGCTTTTTCTCTTCTTTTTCCTTTAGCAAATTTTCGGTAATAAAGAATAAAGGAATAAAGATGAACCCCCTAGTTGTTTTATGTTTCTTTATTTTATTAACATGCTCACCTTATTAACTTATTATTATAACATATAAACTACTAATTTCTTAGCATGCTTACCTTATTAACTTATTATTATAACATATAAACTACTAATTTCTTAGCATGCTTACCGTCCTCTACTTTGCTTTTTAGGGAAATTTGACATGCAAATCTATTCTTGCAAGAAACAATTCAATTTGCCCCTTTTATTTGCTAATAATCGCCATGAGAGAATGAAGGAGATAGTGGCCTTATTTTATGTTTTATCTAACATTTACACTAACTTTATTTCTTTATAAAAGTACTAACATAAGCATAAAATAAAAATTTAATTAAACTAGCATATATATCTAGCATAACTTGGCCAATTGCCGTCCATCACTATGGTCAATGGGCTAATTGCCCTTTTAGGACACCCACTTAAAAAGCCACAAGCAATTTAGTACATTACACCTTAGCATGCAACATTTACGCTTTTAGCGATTAAATCCTCTTTACCAAATTAAGCACTTAAACGATAAAATTTTTCTACGACATTTTCACACATATTAATTCACATATAATAAACATAGAATATAACACCAAAATATTTCTGGGCTCGGATTCGTGGTCCCAAACCACCGCTCCGATTAGGGTCAAAATTGGTCCATCACAACTCTCCCTCCTTAAGAATTTTCGCCCCTCGAAAATCTTACCGTTAAATAAGATCGGATATTGTTGTTTCATTGAATCTTCAGTTTCCCATGTGGCCTCTTCAACTCCGTGTCGATTCCATAATACTTTCACTAGTGGAATCCTCTTATTTCTCAACTCCTTCATTTCCCGAGCCAAGATACGAATCGATTCTCATCATATGTCAAATCGGATCGAATTTCTATCTCTGACGGTGATCACATGGGGCTGGTCCGATCAGATTTATGAAGCATCGAAATGTGAAATACATTGTGTATCTTTTCTAAGTCAAGGGGCAATTTCAATCTATAAGCAACAGCCCTATATCGCTCGATGATTTCATACGGTCCGATAAATCTCGGACTCAACTTGCCTTTCCGACCAAATCGAGTATTTTCTTCCACTGAGAAACTTTTAAGAACACCCGATCTCCGACCTGAAATTCAATGTCCTTACGTTTCAAATCGGCATAAGACTTTTGACGATCCGATGCAGCTTTCAAATTATTCCTGATAAGAACCACCTTCTGTTCTGTTTCTTTAATCCAATCAACCCCGTGTATCTTATTTTCACTGAGCTCACCCAAAGACAATGGTGTGCGGCATTTTCTTCCATATAAGGCTTCGTAAGGCGCCATTTTTATACTAGATTGGAAGCTATTATTATAAGCAAATTCAACCAACGGTAGGTATCGTTCCCACGTACCTTCAAATTCGAGAACGTAACACCTCAGCATGTCCTCAAGTATCAAAATAGTTCGCTCAGACTGACCGTCTGTTTGCGGATGGAAGGCTGTACTAAAATGAAGTTTAGTACCTAAAGCATCTTGCAATTTCTTCCAAAACCGCGATGTGAATCTTGGGTCCCTATCGTAAACAATGGAACTCGGCACACCGCAAACCTTACAATCTGCGACACATACAATTCGCAAGTTTATCAAGTGAATAATCGGTGCGCATCTGGCACAAAATGAGTGATTTAGTCGGTCTATCAACGATAACCCATACGGCATCTTTCTTACTCGGTGTCATAGGAAGACCGGATACAAAATCCATTGTAATTCTATCCCATTTCCATTCGGGTATCATGATTGGTTGAAGTAATCCGGACGGTACTTGATGCTTAGCTTTTACTTGTTGATGAGATTAAGCACTTAGAAACAAACTTCGGATATATCTCGCTTTCATGCCGTGCCACCAATAGAATTGCTTCAAATCGTTATACATTTTAGTGCTACCCGGATGTATCGATAGTCGACCACTATGGGCCTCACACAGATCATCTCAGATCAAATCCGAGTTCTTTGGAACACACAATCGGCCTTTATAATTCAAACAATCATTTGCATCAATCGAAAATCGATTACGTACCACTTCCACACCGACTCGAATAGCAATCAACTTTTTGTCAACTTTCATGCATCACAAATCTGCTTAATAAACATCGGTCTTGCTTGTAGCTCGGCTACGATCGAACCATCATCGACATAGCCACCCGTATGTTCAATGCACGAAGTGTAAATAATGATTTTCGACTTAACGCATCCGCTACAACATTAGCTTTCCCGGATGGTAGTCAATCACTAATTCATAGTCTTTCAAAGAATTCTAACCATCTGCGTTGTCTCAAGTTTAAGTCTTTCTGAGTCATCAAATATTTCAAACTTTTGTGATCTGAATAAATATGACATTTTTCGCCAAATAAGTAGTGACGCCAAATTTTTAATGCGAACACAATGGCTGCTAACCCCAGATCGTGAGTTGGATAATTTTTCTCATGCGGCTTCAATTGTCTCGAAGCGTAGGCTATCACCTTGCCTTCTTGCATTAAAACACAACCCAGCCCATTTAAGGAAGCATCACTAAAAATAGTAAATTCTTTACCCGATTCAGGCTGAGTTAATACTGAGGCTTCGGTCAAAAAGGCTTTCAACTGCTCGAAACTTTTCTGACATTTTTCTGACCACTCAAATTTGACATCTTTCTGTAGTAGTCTCGTCAACGGTGTAGCTATAACAGAAAAACCTTTTACAAACCGCCTGTAATACCCCGCTAGGCCTAGGAAACTTCGAATCTATCGAAACATTCTTTGGTGGTTTCCAATCGAGTATGGCTGCTATTTTGTTTGGATCCACCCGAATACCTGACACCGAAACAACATGACCCAAGAAGTTGACTTCATTCATCCAGAACTCACACTTACTGAACTTTGCATACAATCGTTGATCTCTCAAAATTTGTAGTACTAATCTCAAATGCTCAAAGATGTTCCGTTTCATTTTTGGAGTAGATCAATATCATCAATAAACACTACTACAAACCGATCCAAAAACTATCTAAGACCTTGGTTCATTAGATCCATAAAAACAAAGCAGTGTGCATTAGTGAGTCCAAAAGGCATAACCAAAAACTCATAGTGTCCGTACCTCGCTCGGAAGCGCCTTTGGCACATCCGTATCTCTCGACTCAGAATCGATAATAGCCCGATCTCAAATCTATTTTCAAAACACCAAGCCCCCTTCAATTGATCAAATAAATCGTCAATCCGAGGTAACGGTACTTATTCTTTATGGTTACCTTATTTAGTTGTCGGTGAGTCGATACACATTCGCATAGTTCCATCTTTCTTTTCACAAATAAAACCGGTGTACCCTACGGAGAGAAACTCGGTCGTCTGAAGCCCTTATCTCACAACTCTTGCAATCGCGCTTTCAATTCTTTTAATTCAATAGGTGCCATTCGATGCACGAGCTATCGAAATCGGAGCCGCACCCTGCACTAACTCAATGCCAACTCAATCTCTCGTCTTCAGGTAAACCTAGTAGTTCTTCAGAAACACATCGGGTATTCACATACAACCGATACTGATTCAATTTGTATCTCTGGACATTTTATTATCCAAAGACATAGGCCAAATAAGCTTCACACCCTTTTCTCACATATTTTTGAGCTAACATTGAAGATATTATCAGAGGCAACCCATTTACGCTACACAGATTTAATTCGATGGTCTCACCATTTCGACATTTCAAATCGATAAGCTTCCTTTACAATCCACTACTGCCTCATGTGAAGTTAACTACCCATACCCAAGATTATATCAAATTCACAAAGGGCAACAACATTAAATCACCGGGAAGCAATAATCCCGAATTATCAACGGGCAACCTCTACACACTTTATTAACAAGCACACATCTACCCAAAGGGTTGGACACATGAATCACAAACTCGGTGAGACTCAACTAGCGAGTCTTGCCAAATTTTAAAGTTTCACACACATAAGAATGAGTCGAACCAGATCAATTAGTGCAATCACGAGTAGTATCATAAAGAGTGAAAGTACCGGAATGACGCTCGGGGAGGAAGCATCCTCTCTAGCTCGCGCAGCATATGCTCTAGCCGGAGCTCTAGCCTCAGATCGATCTGTAGTGTTCTTCGTTCCTTTCTGACTACCACCTACATTGCCTGAATGTCTGGGTGGTCTACCTCGCATTGACACGTTGCTCGGTTTAGTGTTTTGAACTGTATTCTGCTCAGCTAACTTCGGACACTCTCTAATAAAATGATCTGACGATCCACATTTATAGCAAGACCGATCATGGAATCTACAACTCCCTGAGTGCCATTTCCCACAGTGCTTGCATTCAACTCTATTTTGTGGAATGTTACCAACATCAAGCTATCGAGGTAGCTCGAGCTCATAGGAGGTCGATCCGCGCCTAGGTGGATCTCAGTAGTAGTCATTTACATCGGCCGTAGTCATCTCTCGGCTTCTTGATCGTGGAATGAAAGACTTTACCCAAGACCTTTTTCGGATGTCTCTAGCTTCATCTCTCCTTTCTTTTCTCTTTTCCGAGCTCTTCAGCTTTGCAAGCTCTCTCAACTAAAGTTACAAACTCTTGGATTTCAAGAATGCCAACAAACATCTTTATATCTTCATTTAGGCCGTCTTCAAATCTTTTACACATAATAGTTTCAGTAGAAACACATTCTCTAGCATATCGGCTGAGCCTGACAAATTTTCTTTCATATTCCGTTACTGTCATTCGCCCCTGTTTCAGCTCAAGGAACTCCTTTCGTTTTTGATCAATGAATCTCTGGCTAATATACTTCTTGCGAAATTCAGTTTGGAAGAAATCCCATGTCACTTTTTCTTTCGGAACCACTGATACTAGTGTATTCCACCAGTGATATGCAGTGTCCCGCAGTAAGGATATAGTACACTTCAAGCATTCATCCGGAGTACAAGATAGCTCATCAAGTACCCGAATAGTGTTATCAAGCCACATTTCGGCTCTCTCAGCGTCATCATCGTCATTAGCTTTAAATTCTTCGGCCCCATATTTTCGGATTTTATCAACTGGGGGCCTACTAGATCTCATCGGATCTATCATTGGGGAGCCAAGGAATCGGAGTTGGATTATTCGGGGTGGAGGTTGGGAGTGCACGGGTTATTTTGAATAAATTGGGCAAACCACTCATTCATCATCCGATAAAAGGCTTGTTTAGTTTCTCCTTCGTGGCTACCCGAAACAGGTCGAGAGTCTATCGGCGCTGATCCATGGGTACGGTCAGGCGCCACGCTCTCCACATCATCAGCTACAACTCTTTCAGGATCAGTGTCCATTTACTATATAAAACAAAGTTCAGTCACGTCAAGTCACCACACTATCAACATATAATAAAGGCATGTATAGCTAGACTCACATGCGCTGCGGTAGTCCTAGAATCGACTAAACCGTAAGCTCTGATACCAATCAAATGTAACACCCCTTACCCGAGACCATCGCCGGAATTGAGTAAGAGGCATTACTAGACTTGACTACAAATTCAGGACATAAAAACTTAAAGCTATCAAAACTGCATCATGCTGGATAATTTGACCATAACTCGAGTTACCCAACTCGAAATTTAGATCCGTAAATTTTCCTCGAAACTAGACTCATATAAGAATTTTCCATAATTTTTCCAAAATTTTTGGTCTGGTCAATCAATACCAGATTTTTCTTAAAGTTTCCCCTGTTTCACTGTTGATGATTCTGACCTGTCTCTACAAAAATACAGTTATCTCATTGCACAAATTTCCTATAATGTTCTTGTTTATACCAATGAAAAATAGACTCATTAAGGGTTTTACACATATAAACCATGCTTCCTAATTATTTTTGTACAATTTTTGACAATTTTTCCAAAACAGAACAGTGACTCACGAATTCGTTCAGAGCAGGTCTCACTAAAACTGAATTATCTCATAATATATAAATCTTTTTCCTACTCTGTTTCTTTCATGTAGAAATAGACACAATAAGGTTTAATTCCATATCTCATTCACCTTTTAATTCAATATACCCTATTTTTAGTGATTTTTCTAACTCACACCACTGCTGTTACTACAAGCTGTTTTGTTGCATTTTATAAAAGACTAGCTTCTAACCGAACCTACCTACATTCCTAATTCAAGGATTCATTTCGTATATAAACATTTCCTTAACAAAATGATTAAACTTTGATTAAGAAAGCATAAACCTTGCCATCATGAACCAACATACACATCAAAAACACAACAACGTACTTAACTAGAAATTTAGCCATATTCGCATGGCCATTATATACAAGAACCTTACAATTTCATCAAGACAAAGACCAAGTCCTTCCTATACATGCCTTCATTTAAAACCAAAATAAAAGAGTACCCAAAATGTAGATTGATAGTGTGAGCGACTTTCCAAACGATCCCGACGAGCTTGTAGCTTGCCTAATCTATAAAACAGAGGAAACATTTCACACGATAAGCTTGCTAGCTTAGTAAGTCCTAATTTCATAAAAATATAACATTCAAACACTAACAATTCAATTTCTACAACTCAACTTGTACTATGCTCATTTTCATTATCAAGCTTTCAATTTCATATCCATGTAACTAAGTATGAAATTGATAGGAAAGTTTCTCCTTACCCACATATTTATGATCAAAATATTCGTTCGTAATCCGATCTTTAAAACCCAATGTGTCATCATATAACCATAGGTACCATTATTCATATACTTGGATATCAATTATTATAACATGCTATTAATTATACAACCACTCTTGTGGCCGAATACACCTAGTCTTATATTTACATATTAAACGGCCAAAATCACGATACCACATCATTTATCAATAGAACCGAGAAATACATACCATTGGTAATAATCACCTGAATCACTAGTTTACCTTATCTTAATTAGTAAGAAACTCAATTCCTACTTTACATACTCACCGAGCCGTTAACTCGACATATTTGCTTTAATTCGCCTTGAACATAAATTTCGGTTTCTATTTTGTAAAGCACATCACCGGCATCAAGCCTGCTAGGCGTAGAAGCCCGAATAATAACACCCAAGACAAGGCACGCTAGGCATAAAAGCCCGATAAATAACACCGCACAAGGCCTGCTAGGCATAAAGCCCGATTATGTCACCGGACACGAGGCTCGCTAGGCTCAAGCCCGAATGTCGAATATTTTTACATGCTTTTCACATTTCACTATACATATCGAATCATATACATTTATTCCCATTGCATTAAATAAATTCAAATCAATCCAATCCATCATTATCACATTCGCCAACTCATGGTTTTACACCAAGCTTATACAAATTTTATCATTCACTAGATATGTAAATGATCTTTAAATATAAAGTAGCTCAAGAACTTACTTATTCACCTTACATTAGCCAAAATAATTTCCATCACATACTCAACATAAATCATCAACCAATATGTCAATATACATTCTACCATGATGTAATTGGATACTAACATTCATAAATTTTTTTTTAATAGTCAAGATAACCATAATTAATTCTTTGACATGATTTAACTAAAGGACTTACCTTAGAAGTCGATAGATTCAAATCTCCAACTATTCGTTTAGTTTAGCTTTTCCTCGCTCCAAATTCTTCTCCTTTTGTTCTTGATCTAATTCGGTTCAATTAAACCAATTTAACCACATTTTCATTCAATTTAAAAACAAAATCATATAATATATAATTTGTAACCAAATATAATAGCTAAATTTTCATTTCATCTCAATTAAATCCATGAATACTTGATTGCACATTTTACCCTTTTTGTCCCCGACATTTACAACTCTTCCAATTAAGTCTTTAAAGCACAAAACACAAATTGCATGGAATTTAAGTTCCTTCCTCAAGAGCCGAATGTATCTCTAGCTAATACAAGTCCTTACAAACTATTTTTTTTTCATTTTAATTCCCCAACTAATTATTCTAACATCTAAATTCTAACTTCCTCATTTTCACTAAAAGTCCAAGAACAAAATTTACTACTTTATCACCTATCATCAAAATTTTACCATTTAACAACTAAATCATCAAGCTTTCTTCCATGGTACTTCATGAAAATCACAACCAAAACGCTTTTTTTTTTTTTTACATGGGCTATATAAAGCTCTTGATAACCATTTCAAAATGCCATCAATTATCAAAATTATCAAACACACATACCTATTTTAGCTTGAAGTAGCCGAACATGAGAGAGCTTTTTCTCTTCTTTTTCCTTTAGCAAATTTTCGGTAATAAAGAATAAAGGAATAAAGATGAACCCCCTAGTTGTTTTATGTTTCTTTATTTTATTAACATGCTCACCTTATTAACTTATTATTATAACATATAAACTACTAATTTCTTAGCATGCTTACCTTATTAACTTATTATTATAACATATAAACTACTAATTTCTTAGCATGCTTACCGTCCTCTACTTTGCTTTTTAGGGAAATTTGACATGCAAATCTATTCTTGCAAGAAACAATTCAATTTGCCCCTTTTATTTGCTAATAATCGCCATGAGAGAATGAAGGAGATAGTGGCCTTATTTTATGTTTTATCTAACATTTACACTAACTTTATTTCTTTATAAAAGTACTAACATAAGCATAAAATAAAAATTTAATTAAACTAGCATATATATCTAGCATAACTTGGCCAATTGCCGTCCATCACTATGGTCAATGGGCTAATTGCCCTTTTGGGACACCCACTTAAAAAGCCACAAGCAATTTAGTACATTACACCTTAGCATGCAACATTTACGCTTTTCGCGATTAAATCCTCTTTACCAAATTAAGCACTTAAACGATAAAATTTTTCTACGACATTTTCACACATATTAATTCACATATAATAAACATAGAATATAACACCAAAATATTTCTCGGGCTCGGATTCGTGGTCCCGAAACCACCGTTCCGATTAGGGTCAAAATTGGTCTGTCACAAGTCCTGTGCAAGTTGTTCCAAAGAAAGGAGGCATGACCGTTGTAGCTAACGAAAAGAATGAATTGATTCCTACATGGACAGTCACATGTTGGAGAGTCTGCATTGACTATAGAAAGTTGAACGATGCAACGAGAAAAGATCACTTCCCTTTTCCCTTTATTGATCAGATGTTAGAAAGATTATCTGGGCATATGTACTACTGCTTCCTAGACGGACTCTTTGGCTACTTCCAAATCCCAATAGCTCCTGAGGATCAAGAAAAGACAACATTTACATGTCCATACAGTACGTTTGCTTATCGTAGAATGCCTTTTGGATTATGTAATGCTCATGTTACTTTTTAGTGCTGCATGCGAGCCATCTTTGATGAACTCGTGGAAGATATTATGGAGGTATTTATGGACAACTTCTCGGTATTTGGTAATTCTTTCCATCTTTGCCTTAAAATTTTAAAACGAGTTCTAATGAGATGTGAAGAAACGAACCTTGTGCTTAATTGGGAAAAGTGTCACTTTATGGTTCGAGAAGAGCTTGTGTTAGGCCACAAAATTTCTAGTAAAGGGATTGAGGTTGATAAAGCAAAAATTGAAACCATAGAAAAATTACCTCCTCTTAGTTCAGTTAAGGCTATTAGAAGTTTTTTTAGGACATGTTGTATTTTGATCAGATAAAGCAAAGATTTTTCTAAAATAACTAAGCCTTTAACAAAACTACTAGAAAAAGATGTGCCATTTGATTTTGATCAGGAATGTTTAGAAGCATTTAATACCCTTAAAAATAAATTAATAAATGCTCCAATTATAATTGCACCTGATTGGAATTTACCCTGTGAACTAATGTGTGATGTGAGTGACTTTGCAGTAGGTGCAGTTTTGGGACAACGAATGGACAAACATTTTCAACCGATCTATTATGCTATCAAAACATTGACAGCCGCACAAGAAAATTACACCACCACAGAAAAAGAATTGCTAGCTGTGGTTTTTGCATTTGATAAATTTAGACAGTATCTGATATTATCTAAAGCTGTCATTTACACTGACCATTCAGCTCTTCGTTATCTCTTAACTAAATCTAATTCAAAACCTCGACTAATAAGATGGATTTTACTCTTACAAGAATTTGATTTGGAGATTCAAGATAAGAAAGGAGCTGAAAATCTTGCAGCAGACCATCTTTCTAGGCTTGAAAATCCATATATCAAAGAACTCGATGAGAGTGAAATAAACGACTCGTTTCCTGAAGAACAACTATTTGCTATATCTAACTCCGAGGTACCTTGGTTTGCAGACATTGCAAACTACTTAGCTGCTAACATCCTACCAAAAAGGTTAACACATCATCAAAAGAAGCGATTCTTTGCTGATGCTAAAAACTATTTTTGGGAGGACCCTTTTCTTTTTCGTACATGTGCAGATCAAGTAATTCGGAGATGTGTTACAAAGGTAGAAGCAAGTAAAATCCTAGAACATTGTCATTTAGGACCATTAGGAGGACATTACAATGGGATTAGGACAGCACATAAAACACTTGAATCAGGTTTTTATTAGCCCACTCTGTTCAAAGATACTAACATGTATATTGCTTCATGTGACAGATGTCAGAGAACATGGCACGATGAAATGCCTCAAACGTATATGCTATCATGTGAAATATTTTATGTATGGGGTATTGATTTTATGGGTCCATTCCCTAGCTCATTTGGGAATAAATACATCTTAGTAGCAGTAGATTATATGTCAAAATGGGTGGAAGCCCAAGCTTTACCTACTAATTATGCTAGAGTAGTAGTGAGATTTCTTAAGAAACTCTTCTCTCGATTTGGAACACCCAGAGAAATTATTAGTGATAGGGGTACTCATTTTTGTAATACTCAATTTGATAAATTCCTAAAGAAATATGGAGTACACCACAGAACAGCTCCCCCTTATCACTCTCAAACCAGTAGACAAGTGGAAGTACCAAATCGAGAGCTTAAGCGTATTTTAGAGAAAACAGTAGAATCCAACAGAAAAGATTGGGAGTTAAAGGTAGACGATGCTTTATGGGCCTATAGAATCGCTTTTAAAACTCCCATTGGAACATCACCATATAGACTTGTCTACGGAAAAAGTTGTCATCTACCATTCGAGTTAGAACACAAAGCATTTTGGGCTATAAAATTCTTAAATTACGATCTTAAACTTGCAGATGAGAAAAGAATGATGCAGTTAAACGAGCTAGATGAGTGGCGAGCTAATGCCTATGAGAACTCACGTCTATATAAGGAGGCAACAAAGCGACGCCATGATGCTCGTTTAAAGCAACCGAAGCAATTAGAAGTGGGAGATCTTGTCTTGCTTTACAATTCAAAGCTTAAATTGTTTCCTGGAAAGCTAAAATCAAGATTGTCAGGTCCATTCATAATAAAAACTATTTCTCCCTATGGCACAATCGAGGTAACTCATCCGACTTATGGCACATTCAAGATAAACGGTCAGTAACTTAAACTATATAATGGTGAAGATTTTAGGGATATTAGAGAGGATCTTCAGCTCCGTGAACCTTCATATAGAAATGAAAATAGGGTAAGTCAGCTTAAGACTTTAAACGAGAGCTTCTCGGGAGGCAGCCCGAGCACTAACCTCATTAACAATCATATTTTTGATGTTAACATCTAACGAAGAACTAACTAGTTTATTAGGTGCAGAATTTCCTACCCACACGGCCTAGAACACGAGCGTGGCCGTGGCCGTGTGGACACCACAGGAAGAGACATTGGCGTGGCAGAGATTGTGCGGGCCAAGGAAGAATAAATTTTTCCCAACACGGGCTATGATAAAACACCACAGCCATACGATGAGGCCGTGGTCGAAACTGACTCAAAAACACGGGATGAGATAAAATGCCACGACCGTGCTATGTGGCCATGGGCAATACTGAGTAAATAACACGGGTGTGGAACATGCCTGTGCCCAGAAGTCGTGGTTGAAACTGAGTAATGCCCACAGGCGTGTGACACGCCTGTGCCTAGAGGTTGTGGTCGACATTGATTGACTACCACGGACATATGACATTCTATACGGGAGTGAGAGAAGCGAACACAGCAGGACACGGCCGTGTGACCTAACACGCCCAGGGAACACGGGCGTGGGACATGACTCAGACGCGCCCTAATTCAAAATTTACGAAACACACGGGCTGAACAGTAGGCACACGGCCGTGTTTCCTAACCGTGTGCCCTTATTTCTATTTAAACCAACCCTCTGTTCGCTTCCCCCTAAATTCCCTCCCAAAAGCCCTAGCCACCCTCCACCCTCTCTACTCACCTTCCACAGTCCGGCCACCACCATCAACTCCCCTTCCGCTCTTTTTGTCCCCCCTTCTCCCTTTTTTTCCTCTTTCCCTTGTCTTCTCTATGCACACAGCACGTAGTCCATGCCTGTGTGAGATCGACACGCCCGCGCACCACCACCATGCTCATGCTCCGACCACTGTTCTCCATCGGTCACCTTCTCTTTTTTTCCCTCCATTTTATTTCATTATTATCATTGTTATTATTTTTCTTTTCTTTAGTCTATAATTATTTTTATCTTTATCATTCATATTTAGATTTCTTAATATTAGTACTATTTTCTACACTCATTATATTAGATTGTTAGTTTATCATTCCTTTCTTGTTTAGTAATAACGAATAATATATATGCTGATTTGTTAAAGAAAAATGTCATTTTTCTTGACATCAGAATTATAATAGAATAATACATGTTTTGGATGGCAATAATATGTGATTTATTGAAAATTTTGTACATTTTCAGGTACATAATGCCTCCCCCACGTGAGAAAAAGGCCGTTGTCGCCACCTCTAAAAAGCGGAAGGGACCCGGTGCAACCTCATCTAGTGCCTCTACCAAAGTATGACACCAGGTTTTTCGGTCCCCTCCAGGATCCCAGGAGGACCTTTTTCATATACTTCACATGCGACCCCTCGGCGTGGGGAGGTGCATTGATTGGGCCGCTTTGGAGCAGGTCCAACTAGCCGACGATGTCCGGGCGCTCCTGACTACCGACCCATGGGGGCAATTCTTCGAAATCATCAAGACATACCTAGAGCTCACTTTGGAGCTCTGTTCCACATTCCATGTAACGCCCCAAATTTGGGCCTAGAAGAATTGGGCCTATTGGGCTTTGGGTCTCATAAAAATTTTAAGTGAGTAAGAAAAATGACAAATGACATGACGGCTTTAAAGGTTTAATGAATTTGGAGTGTCTAGGTGTGTTGGAGAAGCTCTGGGTTTGAGTTTTGTGGTGGAGGATTCTTAATTTAATTAATTAAGGAATCAGGGTTGTGAGTAGTGGGCTTTTAAATAAAATTAAGTGAAAAATGGCACAAAGAAGCCTATGGGGAAGTGGCTAAGTGACGCCACTAAGGTTTAGAGAGCTGGCAACTTATGCATGCAAGGAGGTCTGAGGTTCGAGTGCTAGCTTAGCTTTATTTTGGAGTTTAATTTTAGGCTTCTAAAAGGCTAGAAGTGGCATGTAGAGGGACTCTAAGGAGAAGTGATCAATAGAGAGAATTTAGGAGAAGGATAAGGGAGATATCATGGAGAAAAATTAGGAGATGAGTAGTGGATGAAGTGGTGCCGAATTGGACTTTAGGGGTGGCTAAGTTTCGGCTATAGGCTATATAAATGTGTGTGTGCCGAATCTGGGGTCCTAGGTAATGCCAAATTTTCCGTTCTTTTTCTTTTCCTTGCCTGTCGAAACCATTTTTTTTCGTGTTTTGAAAAAACGAGGATCAACTTTAAAAATAAGGAGTCGCCACTAATCCTTTTTTGTTTAGGTGTGATCGGATCACCTATAAAACAATTTGGTCTCCGAAATTTGAGAAAACGAGTTCAGGAGTCGGTTACGTGCGAGGAAGGGTTAGCACCCTCGCAACGCCCAAAATTGGTACCAAATTGATTAATTAATGTCCTAACATCGAAAATTTGAAAGATTTTAAAACTACGACCTTTTCGACCCATTTGAAGATACTCGAATTTGAATCTTAAGATTCTCAGGTTCCGGAGGAATAAAATATCACATCCAGCACGTTAGGATGCAATAATTTAAGTCTTCGAATTCCAGATTATCCCAAAATTCTCAAAACTCATGCATGGAGATGTTGAAAGGCTATTTCATTATTTGGCATTAAACGGAAAATCGAAACCCAACACGTTAGGGCACAATTTCCCGAATTTCCAAATACGAAATATTGCCTTGTTTTTTAATTTAAGAAAATATGAATGAAATCTTAAAAGGATATTCAGTTATTTGGTCAAATAAAAAACCGAAACCCAGCACGTTAGGGCAAGATCTCTCGGATTTCCAAACACACAAATATGCGATTTTAAAATTGGCTCAAAATGCATTTTATTCTATCGTTATTCGATAATGAAAAGCAAAATTATAATATCGAGCGTATATTAATAATATGGCAACAATAGCATATAAAGGAACAACATCACATGAAAATACCAAGAAACCAAACTAGTACACATGCGATGGCAATACACATATACTTCCCGAATATCAACAGTCGGAATCCATAAATTAAAAACAATTTTTGAAATAATATTAGACAAATTGGCATGATTCAGATGCGACAAATACATAATAAAATGAATAACATAAAAGATTCTAAAATAAAATATTAAGTAAGGTGAAAACCAAAGTAATATATATATATAAAATAATATGTGTTAATCTACATAAGTAATATACATGAAAATAAAAAGACTAAATTTAATAATATGAAAATAATATATCAAAGTTGTTAAAATGAACAATATATATATACATATCATAGGGAATAAAAAGGAAATAAACTAAGTAAATAAATAAATTTAAAAAATATACCTATACACGTAAATAGATTTAAAAGAAAATACATATATAAATTAATATGGAATTAATAATATATACACATAAAAAATAGTTTAAATAATGAATAATTTAATACAAAAAGAGTACAAGAATTTAAATAAAGACTAAAAAACTTAATTGAAAAAGACATGAAATTCAAAGGCTGTTTTATAAAGAATTTGCAAAATTCTGGACTAAATTAAAAAGCATTCGAATAATCAGGGGTTAAAATAGAAAATATTTAAACCATCAAAACGCAGTGTATAGGCTAGACTAAATCGAAATGAAGTGTAAATTATAAGGGTCAATTTAAGAAAAAAAAGGAAATGTACAACAGGCCGGATTTGAAGAACAGTACGATAAGGAGGGACTAACCGCACAAATATTCCCATGGAGACCAAACGCGCGGATCCTGAATGGACATCTGGTTGGGTCAAATCGGGTCATTGGATATTGGCCAACACGGCACCATTTTAGAGCCACTGAAACAGGCCTAAACGATGCCGTTTCGTGCGCTTCAATAAAGAACAGACTAAAACCTAATTCTAAGTTGTTTAGTCACTTAAAACATAAACAAAAAGAAGTTTAACCCCCCTCCGGATCTCTCCTTAATCCACCGCCTCCAAACAAACGCCGATGATCATCCGACTACCTTACACTTCAGAGACTAGCGACGTCGTCGGATGGAGACCGAAGTATAACCCTTTTCGGTGCATATATGCTAAAATATTTCACTCCCAAATCCCCATTCTGGCTTCGATTTCGACCAAACAAATAGGAATCCAGCGACGGTAAAAAAAAAAGGTAAGCACTCTTTCCCTTATTCACTTTATTCGCATGCAAAGGAAGAAGCAAATCGAATGCCAGTAGAGAAAAAAACGAAAACAAAAAAAGTTGAAATCGAAAAGGAACACCCTTTTTTATTCTGATTACTGTATTGCTCTGTATATTTTTTGTATGATGTGTGTAAAATCGTGAAGAAGAAATTACAGGGGTTGGTTTCGATCCCCTTAAAGGCCGAAATTGAAAATAAAATGAAAATAAAAATACACTGGTTCTTTTTTTGTTTTTGCTTTGTTGTCATTTGTCCTTGTTTTTACAGGTTCGGTGGTGGGCCGACGTGGGCACGTGGTGTGCGTGGCTGTAAGAAGGCCATACGGAGGCTGTGGTGCACGAGACTTGCGTGTGGAGCGTAGGGGAACGCGTGTAGTGGCGCGCGTGGAGGTAGCACGAGAGAAGCCATTGGGGCGCTGGAACCCTCTGAAGTGTCCTAGGGTTTTCTGAAATGTTTTTAGTTTTCGGGCTGAAATTTTGGGTTTGTATCTGGGCCACTAATTGGGTTTGCTGGGATTTTATTTATCTGGGCTTGTAATGGACATTTAATCGACATTTTATTTTTATTAATGTTTTGGGGTTTTTATGGTTTTAGTTTTTTTTTAATTTTGGTTTATTTGGTTTGGTATTGGGTCTGGGCAGATTGGGCCTGCTACAGTTGCCCCTCTTTGCTCGTTGTCGTGTAACGAGAATGAAGCAAAGACTCATAAGAAGTGTCAATCTTGCCCGGTCTCGCTGAATCTTGACTTCTTGGCGCTCTTTCCTTCAAGTAGCTTCATTCCATCCCACTACATCTTCAGGGGCCCGGGAACTGGCGCTTCGATCTAATTCTGATGTAATTTTAGGGAGAAAAGATTCATAGTTTCAATGTGGCTCCAATGTGATTTCAGGGAAAGGAGATTTGTAGCTTCAATCTTTTCCACAAGAACTTCTCGAAAATAAAGGTTGATCCTCAATAAATTCAGTGAGACGGGATTTGTAATTTCAACCTACTCCGCTGGAACTTCGAGGTGATAAGAATTCAGAGAGAAGAGATTTTTAACTTCAATCTTCTTACTGAAACTTATCGAAAATAAAGTTGGATCCTCGTTGTAAACTCAGGGAGACAGGATTTGTAATTTCAACATACTCCGCTGAAACTTCGAGGTGATAGAAATTCAGGGAGAAGAGACTCGTAACCTCAATCTTCTCTGATGAAACTTCAAAGAAATAAGGACTGATCCTCATTGTAAACTCAGGGAGGAGGGATTTGTAGCCTCAACCTACTCCACTGGAACTTTGAGGAGATAGAAATTCAGGGAGAAGAGATTCGTAACCTCAATCTTCTCTGCTGAAACTTCAAAGAAATAAGGACTGATCCTCATTGTAAACTCAGGGAGGAGGGATTTATAGCCTCAACCTACTCCACTGGAACTTCGAGGAGATAGAAATTCAGGGAGAAGAGATTCGTAACCTCAATCTTCTCTGCTGAAACTTCAAAAAAATAAGGACTAATCCTCATTGTAAACTCAGGGAGGAGGGATTTGTAGCTGCAACCTACTCCACTGGAACTTCGAGGAGATAGAAATTTAGGGAGAAGAGATTCGTAACCTCAATCTTCTCTGCTGAAACTTCAAAAAAATAAGACTGATCCTCATTGTAAACTCAGGGAGGAGGGATTTGTAGCCTCAACCTACTCCACTGGAACTTCGAGGAGATAGAGATTTAGGGAGAAGAGATTCGTAACCTCAATCTTCTCTGCTGAAGTTTCAAAGAAATACAAACTAATCCTCATTGTAAACTCAGGGAGGAGGGATCTGATGTCTTCGATCTACTCCTGCAACTTCAGGATTGCCAAATTTGCTATCTTCGATCCGCTTCATTCAGGAAGGCAAGATCTTCGAATTCACCGATGTGCGACAACGTCCTCTAGGGGACCTGTCCTGTAAAATCAGTTTTGTGTTTATGCTTATGCAAAATGGTTAGGATGCAATGATTAGAATGAATCTAATTCTCCTAACTAAATGTATTATGGACGACATTTGTATGAATGCAGAATGTCATGAGAATGGTCTTGTTACAAAGATTAGGATGCAATGATCGGAATGAATCAAATGCCCCTAAATAGATGTGTCTTATGGATGACATTTGTATGAATGCAGAATGTCATGATTTCTTACAATGATTAGGATGAGTGATTGGAATGAATCAAATGTTCCTAAATGTGTTTTACATGAATGCAGAATTTCATGAGAAGGATCCCTGCTTAAGGTGTCATCGTTCATTGTTCATCAGGGTAATATGCTGCCCTCTTGTTCGGCTGGTATTCTCGATAGAAAACCCAAGAAAACAAATATCTTGCTCAACAAACTTGCCCCACTGTAACTTCAGGGTTCATCTCATTGTGACTTAGGGGTATAGGATCTGAATCTCTTCCCATCTATCCCACTACGACTCGGGGGCATAGGGCCTGTAGCTTATTCCATTAACTGATCACTTCTCGGGTGACTCAATCAGATGTGTATGCATGATGCTCGCATGAATGTAGAATATCAACTTTCTTGAGAAATGATCCCCATTTTATACTTGGGTTAACGATGCCCACTGAAGCAATGACCTTAATTTAGACTCATCCTTAAACTTGGTGAGTTTTAGACAATAGTCCTGTTTCAAGTTCTTGTATTATTCAGAAGCTTCCAGAGTAATATGCGAAACTCCTTTTATGAAAGTATTATTAGTCCACTAATTGTTATTTCAATGCGAAATGCCTGAAAAAGATCATAACCATGGACAATAAGGAAATTAATTAGGAGCATAGCTCGAAACAAATAAGCTAAGCAAAGATAGTAATAACAATTGAGAAGGAAATTTATTGTGAACATATTTTGAAAAGAATAATATAATCACAAATAACAAGTTTAAAATGGAAACTAGATGCCCCAGATATCGCAGTTTGAGCTTTTCTGTTCCAACTTCTTGGGGACCTTTTTAAGCTTAATATGTGTTTAGGGGATCTGGATTACTTTGTCGATGCTCCAAGGCGTAGCATACTTCTTCATTATTAATTCAGGCATGACAAGACTGCTGTATGTCCCTCCTTTGATCAAAATTTGAGCTGGCCTTTTCTGGTTTTCAACTCAAATCCCCTCTGGTCCCAAAGTGCCCTTTGCGGGGTTTCGCCTTGGCCTCTCCTTTTTCTTTCTTCTTTTTTGCTGGAAATTTCTATTTTTTCTTTTTTGATTTGATTTTTTTGAATTTTTTTTATCAGATTGGGCAGGTCATTGCCATTTATCTTAGACAATACCCATGCTCTTCCAAAACAGGCTTTCTTTACCCTATAAGGTCCTTCTCAGTTTGGCATCCGCTTTCTTCTAAAGTCCCTTTTACATGGGAAAAGTCTTCTTCAAAGCCCTATCGTGAAATTTTCTAGGGTGAATCATTTTTGTTGTGAGCTCGCATCACCTGTTCATGACAGATAGCTTTTAACATCAACTGGTCATATTGAGATTGAATTTATTCTGCCTCATCCAACTTCAGTTCTGATAAAACTCAGAAAAAGGAATTTCGACTTCAATGGGCAAAACTAATGAGGAATGTGTTGCCCCGGTGACAGTCCTGGCCAATGTTTGATAAGTATATATGGTAAATAGTAACTTTTGTATGCCAACCTTTACAAGTCTCGGTCTTTTTTGATCTTTTGTTTTTCTTTTTGGCTGCCTTTATTCCACTGTGATGTGGCACTTGATCTTTGAATAGACTGCAAACTTTTGACATTGTGCGGTTAATATGATCTTTTCGACCCTTTTTTTGTCGGTATTCTTTCTTTCTTCTTCTTTTTTTTAATCTGACGACTATCGACTTTGTAATGTTGGCACTTGAAGCGACTTTTACCATCTTAGTGAAGCAATCAAAATCCACGAAAGTGAATCGATGTTGGCTAGAAGCTTTTGATGAGGCTGGCTTGATAACATTCATGCCCCACATATAGGAAATTTTATTTCTGCTTTGAACGAACCTTTGATCTTCATCTCCTTCCTTGGCTCGCGATGTAGGATCTATTTTTCATCCAGTATTAACAAATCAGAAACTATGTTACAATTTCTGTCATCTTCAAAGTCTTGAGATCCCTTAGACCCATATTTCATTCAAAAAGGGAGTCAGTAACAGCGTTGCTCATGTCTTGATATTTGGGTACCTATTGCAGGTACGAATCGAATTCCAGAGAATAAATGATTCTAAGGATGATTATTCGCATGGTATGGTTATGAATAAGAAATGAAAGAATATTCTAAAAACCAAAGAATGTATAGTATGAAATGTAAAGAATAGAAGATATTTGCTTAAAAGATGCATCTCATTGAAATAAGAATTCTGGACACAAGCCTATTTCACAAAAGAAATCTTATTGCTTCTAGGCTTAAAGCAACAAGTGCGTTTTGTACATTACTCCGAGTAAGCTCTAAATACTACAAGAATTTCTTCTGCGGTCCAATTGTTCAAAACGCTCCCAGGTTCATAAGGGCAGATATCCGACAAGGTCCCCCTTTCAGTGATTTCTTCATGTATGGCATTGATGTGTACATTTTCCAGCATTTCTTCAATCGCATTTACTCTAACATCAGTGTGATTTTGTAGCGGATTATCGGCATTTAACATATCAGCCACTTTTACAACGCCCAGCTTAATGAGTCTTTCCACGACTTTCTTAAAAGCAATGCAATTTTCTATTGAATGCCCCAAAACTTTTTGATCGTACCACTTGGGGTACGGGGGCTACAATGGTGTCAAGTAGAAAGGGGACACTATGCGCTCATCAAATAATTTCTGATATAGCTCTCGGTATGTTATTGGAATATGAGTGAACTGAAGCTTTTGTGTATTCTTCCTTTGCCTAGATTCATTCTTTGAAGGAGTCTGAAGGTTTGTAGTTGTCATCCTTGGTGATCCTACAGTAACTTGCTTTAAATAACCCTTACTGTATGCTCCCACATTGTTTACCTCGTTTTCTTTCTTTCTCAGGGTTGACCTTTTGGCACTTTCCCCCGCATCTATTTTACCGCTTCTCACAGCGTTTTTGATCATTTCACCGGTCATTACTTTGTTCGAGAAACTCTTCGTGGCACTCCCCAACATATGGTTGATAAATGAGGCTTTCAAGGTGTTGATGAAGAGCATAGTGGTTTCTGTCTACAGAAGAGGTGGCTGTACCTGTATGGCGACCTCTCTCCACCTTTGTGCATATTGTCGAAAACTCTTGCTTGGTTTCTTCTCCATATTTTGCAGAGTAATTCTGTCAGGGGTCATTTCTGTTATATGACTGTACTGCTTCATAAATGCCTGTGCTAAATCCCTCCAAGAACCAATTCCGGTACGGCTCAGCTGATTGTACCATTTTGATACTGCTCTCGCCAAGCTGTCTTGGAAGCAATGAATTTGCAGTTGGTCATTGTTAACGTACCCAGTCATTCTCCGGCAAAACATAGTTATGTGAGCCTCTAGGCAAGTAGTCCCATTGTATTTTTCAAATTCTGGCACCTTAAATTTGTGGGGAAGTATTAAATCTGGCACCAAACTTAGATCTTTAGCATCGATTCCATATTGCCTATCAGCGCTTTCCATGGCCTTAAATTTGTCTTCCAACCATTTGCATCACTCCTCTAACTGTTTTGGCAATTCAGCCCTTGCCTTTCTCTCTCTGCTGCCTCATCAAAGTTAGGACTAACATCATTAATTGGATGATCCCCTAAATTAGAACCCGATCCCATTTGAAAGTTGGCCAGTACCGAAACATTTTCTTGAAATTGTTGAGGTTTAATTGTGACGGATGTCCTTCGTGAATGTTCTTCAGGATGTGTTGGGGTAAAACCCAGAGGATATAGTCGTTCCTCACTCTTTTCACCAGTGTTAACCATGGGGGTTTTTCCTTTGTCTATTCCGTCCACCAGTAGTTGAGTTAATTGAGTAATCATACTCCTTTGTGATTCCATCATTCTGTCTATCATATCCTGTTGGATCTTAGCAAGCTGCTCTTGCATTTGCCAATGAAGTTGATCCTGCATCTCCCTTTGGAGTTGCTCCAGCTTCTCTAATATCTGATCCATATCTTTTGTCATGGTTCTAGTACCGTACGGATGTTTTGTTTTGTTGGTGTCCAGGTTAATGCTGAAATATTTTCAACCAATCAGGGTCCTATCATGAAATCTAATACATGTAATGTAATGCTATGTGAATGCATGCAATGCAAAAGGAGCCAGTTCTAATTTAATTCCATTTAGGAAACTTTATTTGAACATAAAGCTCTTTACATAAAGCGGATTACAAATATATAGACATTCGTATTGTCTTCTGTTTTATCAAGAAAGTCGTTTTCCATGTCTAGCTCCCTAATTTAGCAACCGAACCCGAATCGACACCCCTCTAATATGAAAATGCAAAGCAATGAAACAAATAGTCAGTACAATAGAAACAAAATTCAAAACATGTAAAATATTCAAGCACCTATTGGGTGACCACTAGAGTTTATCACAACTCCATCTGGGGTAGGCTCTTAGGGCCTTTTACATGCTGTTTGAGTTCTAAAGTGTAGGGTACCTGAACCAGCAGATTTCTCAATCCTCACCCGTTATAGGATCATATGGATCGAGTTCAGTTTCCATATGTCTGCACGGAGATGAAAATCTCACGAAGACATAGGTACGGATGTATCCCGGAAGTGATTCACTATCCTGCACGGAGGTGAAAACCTCACGAAGGAGTAGCTTCTCACTCCCACTTAAAGGTGTGACCCAGCAGCCATGCAATATGATGCAAAGTATTCTACAAGACTCGAACCATAACAATCAAATGAGATGATACAACCGAATGCAATAAAAGGATCGTAATTTTTCAAATCAAATTTTCAATTTTCGACAAAAGGATAGAAATTAATCAATTTATGGCCTAACTCTCAACCAGCCCCCAGTGGAGTCATCAAGCTGTCAAAACCATTTTTTTCGTGTTTTGAAAAAATGAGGATCGACTTTAAAAGTAAGGAGTCACCACCAATCCTTTTTTGTTTAGGTGTGATCAGATCACCTATAAAACAATTTGGTCTGCGGAATTTGAGAAAACGAGTTCGAGAGTCGGTTACGTGCGAGGAAGGGTTAGTACCCTCGCAACGCCCAAAATTGGTACCAAATTGATTAATTAATGTCCTAACGTCGAGAATTTGAAAGATTTTAAAACTACGACCTTTTCGACCCATTTGAAGATACTCGAATTTGAATCTTAAGATTCTCCGGTTCCGAACGAATAAAATATCACATCTAGCACGTTAGGATGCAATAATTTAAGTCTTCGAATTCTAGATTATCCCAAAATTCTCAAAACTCATGCATGGAGATTTTAAAAGGCTATTTCATTATTTGGGATTAAATGGAAAATCGAAACCCAACACGTTAGGGCACAATTTCCCAAATTTCCAAACACGAAATATTGCCTTGTTTTTTAATTTAAGAAAATATGAGTGAAATCTTAAAAGGATATTCAGTTATTTGGTCAAACGAAAAACCGAAACCCAGCACGTTAGGGCACGATCTCTCGAATTTCCAAACACACAAATATGCGATTTTAAAATTGGCTCAAAATTCATTTTATTCTATCGTTATTCGATAATGAAAATAAAAATTATAATATCGAGAGTATATTAATAATATGGCAACAATAGCATATAAAGGAACAACATCACATGAAAATACCAAGAAACCAAACTAGTACACATGCGATGGCAATACACATATACTTCACGAATATCAACAGTCGAAATCCATAAATTAAAGACAATTTTTGAAATAATATTAAACAAATTGGCATGATTCAGATGCGACAAATACATAATAAAATGAATAACATAAAAGATTCTAAAATAAAATATTAAGTAATGTAAAAATCAAAGTAATATATATAATAATATGTGTTAATCTACATAAGTAATATACATGAAAATAAAAAGACTAAATTTAATAATATGAAAATAATATATCAAAGTTGTTAAAATAAACAATATACATATATATATATCATAAGGAATAAAAAGGAAATAAACTAAGTAAATAAATAAATTTAAAAAATATACCTATACACATAAATAGATTTAAAAGAAAATACATATATAAATTAATATGGAATTAATAATATATTCACATAAAAAATAGTTTAAATAATGAATGAATTTAATACAAAAAGAGTACAAGAATTTAAATAAAGACTAAAAAAACTTAATTGAAAAAGACATGAAATTCAAAGGCTGTTTTATAAAGAACTTGCAAAATTCTAGACTAAATTAAAAAGCATTCGAATAATCAGGGGTTAAAATAGCAAATATTTAAACCATCAAAACGCAGTGTATAGGCTAGACTAAATTGAAATGAAGTGTAAATTACAGGGGTCAATTTAAGAAAAAAAAGGAAATGTACAACAGGCCGGATTTGAAGAACAGTACAATAAGGAGGGACTAGTCGCACAAATATTCCCATAGAGACCAAGCGCACGGATCCTGAATGGACATCGGGTCAGGTCAAATTGGGTCATTGGATATTGGCCAACACGGCACCGCTTTAGAGCCACTGAAACAGGCCTAAACGGTGTCGTTTCGTATGATTTAATAAAGAACAGACAAAAACCTAATTCTAAGTTGATTAGTCACTTAAAGCATAAACAAAAAGTAGTTTAACCCCCTCCGGATCTCTCCTTAATCCACCGCCTCCAAACAAACGTCGATGATCATCCGACTACCTTACACTTCAGAGACTAGCGACGACGTCGGATGGAGACTGAAGTATAACCCTCTTTGGTGCATATATGCTAAAATATTTCACTCCCGAATCCCCATTCTGGCTTAGATTTTGACGAAGCAAATAGGAATCCAGCGACGGTAAAAAAAAGGTAAGCACTTTTTCCCTTATTCACTTTATTCGCATGCAAAGGAAGAAGCAAATTGAATGCTAGTAGAGAAAAAAATGAAAACAAAAAAAGTTGAATTCAAAAAGGAACACCCTTTTTGATTCTGATTACTGTATTGCTCTGTATATTTTTTGTATGATGTGTGTAAAATCGTGAAGAAGAAATTACAGGGGTTGGTTTCGATCCTCTTAAAGGCCGAAATTGAAAATAAAATGAAAATAAAAATACACTGGTTCTTTTTTTGTTTTTGCTTTGTTGCCGTTTGTCCTTGTTTTTGCAGGTTCAGTGGTGGGCCAACGTGGGCACGTGGTGTGCGTAGCTGTACGAAGGTAGTACAGGAGCTGTGGCGCGTGAGGCTTGCGTGTGGAGCATGCAGAAAGCGAGTAGTGGCGCGCGTGGAGGTAGCGCGAGAGAGGCCATTGGGGCGCTGGAACCCTCTGGAGTGTCCTAGGGTTTTCTGAAATGTTTTTAGTTTTCGGGCTAAAATTTTAGGTTTGTATCTGGGCCACTAATTGGGTTTGCTGGGATTTTATTTATCTGGGCTTGTAATGGACAATTAATGGACATTTGATTTTTATTAATGTTTTGGGGTTTTTATGGTTTAGTTTTTTTAATTTTGGTTTATTTGGTTTGGTATTGGGCCCGGGCAGATTGGGCCTGCTACATTGACGAAACCTTATTTCTCCACAACCGAAAATACCTTGCCTTGTTGCCGAAATCTCCTATAGTCGAATCCCTTTTTGCCGAATTCTCTCATAGCCAAACTCTTTTATTGCCGAAGTATCATCATCTTCTCTTTCTGAAATCCCTATTAGTGCCGAATCTTTGTTGTTTTCCTCTATCACAAATTGATTGTTATCTACTATCAGTCAAGGTTAAAAGTCGAATCTCATTCAGTAGCTATCTAGGCTGCAGGATCAAAAGTGGATTCGGTAAGTATTCAATTAACCCCTTAGTGTGTTTTGTTAAAAGCCGAAGAGCTATCTAACTTCTTATTGTCGTTAATCTTGTATTAACAAGGGTAAGGTTCGAAGATCAAAAGCGTGGTAAGGATCGTTAGTAAAGTGTAAATGTATTCAACTCGATTATGGTTTAAGTAAATGGCCGAATATGAGTATGATCTATAGGGGTGACTTGTGTGGATTATGAGTCACTCGAAGTTTAATGGTGTATGTGTGAGTGCAGATCTAGGGGATACCCATGATTAGTAGCTAAGGAAGGGCTATTAGAACCCGATGCACACGGTAAGGTTACGGTGAGGTTTCAGTTTTTGATAAAGTGTGTATTAAGCCAAGATTAATTGTTAAGTGATGACTATTGTAGGTTCGTGATTAAGGGGTTTATAGCACGTCGTACTAACCAGGTGTGTACAAACACTACACACACATGATATCGGCAATGCCGGAAAGCCGAAAAGCCAAAAATGGCTAAATGGGCCCGGTGGGCCCTGAGGCTAAGTTTGATGAAATTGATTGATTTGGTCGTATAAATTAAGTTTGTCATGCATGTTACATGATCTAGAATTGTTTTCGGCTTAATAGGCCATATGAATGAGATCTGGCCCTAATGGGCCATAAGGATGTGATTTGGGCTTAATGGCTATATGAACGTGAGATGGGCTTGATGGGCTTTATGGGGACGTAGACAAGTATGCTAGGGTTTAATGGACTTTAGGCCTAGTTCTGAACAACTCTAAACCGCATAAGACTTAATTTAATAATCAACTTGTTTGGGGACAAGTCGCTAGGTTAGAGTGTGGCAATGAACATATGCATGTCTAAGACTGGATCTAGGGAGAGCTTGGTACTTCAGCTGTCTTAGCGACCCACCTCCTCTTCTCTAGAATCCTAGCTGGTGCGTATGTCTGTTCACTTTAGTCGCAAGGACTTGTTAATGGGCCAAAGTTCATAACTAAAACCCGAGAGGTACTAAAATACCCTTAATTTTAAAATTACTAAAATACCCCCGATTTGTAAAATTACCAGAATACCCTTGATTTGCAAAATTACCAAAATATCCTTAATTTACAAAATTTCCAAAATACCCCTATTTAGAAAAATTACCTAAATACCCTTGTAGGGTAAAATTACGAAAATACCCTTAGGTAGTGAAATGACTAAAATACCCCTAAGTGCTTAATGTGTGAAATTGTGTATGTTGCATTCATGAAATATATGTTGCATTGGGTGGGTTTTGATGATACGGAGGAAGATTTGAGGATCGCATAGTCGCTTGACGACCGTGGATCCACCGGTGGCTTTAAGCCCATTATAGTAGCTTTGCTGCAACGTTTGAGTAGTGCCGCTGCTGGTGCTACCTTTGGAGTATAGGGATAGGTGGGTTGATATTTATATCCCCGCAGAAGTGTAGGGTTGGAAGGGAAATAGAGTGTAGGGTTGGATTTGGGATGGGTACATTGCATCCATGTGATACTGATGTGATATGAGGTCATTGAGGGCTAAGGCCCAAGACCACCATTTTTGGTAGGGCTTAGGCCCAATGTAATAATTGTATGTTGATTGGATTACCAAGGGTCGTACACACTGAGTTTTGAAACTCACACCCTTTTTCTTAAATGTTTCAGCTGATCCTCGGTAAACGGCTCGACGTGGGAGAGGACTCGGAGATGGCCACACTACAAGATACTTAGAAGTTTTATTTATTTGTCTCAAAAGACATGATTTTAATTACTTTATTTTCATTGGATGTTATAAGGCCTTCTACTCCGATTTGACTTTAGATTTTGTGTTTTGTTATCATTGTTCAACTGTTTACTTAATTGTTAAACTTAAATAAATTTTCTTAAGTTTAAACATGGTTTTTGAAATACTTAAAAACATGGGCTTTTATCATTACTTAACAAGTTGTTGGATTTTGGGCTTTTAGGCCTTAAATTTTAACTTAACACAATCGTTTTGAATTATCCCTTTGATGTGACATCACCGAATTCGGCCATAACGCCTGGGCTGGGTCTGGAGCTGTTACATTCCACCTCCAGACGGTGATGACGAACCACGATGACCCCGACACAGTCCAATTCCATCTCGGAGGCATTGTACTTGAGCTGAGTGTCCCACAGTTTGGGGCCGCCTTGGGATTCTACACCGACGAATTCATAGAGGACAATGATCTCGAGAAACTCTATCGCCACATCCATTACTCCCCTTCTAAATATTGGATAACTTAGCCCACATCCATCCTTGAGGTACTTACACGCCGTCTTAGCTCATACATTGACAGGTAGGCGAGAAAGCACCGACATCGTCAACACTCACAATGCCTACTTCCTATGGTACATGGCGAACGAGCACGTCTTCGACTTAGCCTGCTTCATAGCTCGTGCCATTCAACATCAGACGGAGTAGCATAGGAGAGGGTTCTTCTCCATGGGTCCCTACATCACACGTCTGACTCAGTATTTTGGGCTCCTCAACACCGCCGCTCAGTCCTCCTCACTCACACTGATAAGACAGATATCCCCACAGGGCATCCAGACGATGCTCCACATGAGGATGATTGAGCATCGCCGTGGGTTCGATCCTCCCCAGTATAGGCTATCACAAGCCACCAATGACCCAGAGGACATTACTGATGATGTCCCTCCATAGCACGAGGAGCCACCTTCGGCACCACACCGCCCTCGCCGACCAGTTCATGCGACTGCTTCACTTTCATACATCTCTCAACACCTCACTCGGTTCGAGCATTACTATACTCAATAATTTAATGACACCGCTCGACGATTTGACGGCATCGAGGCGACTCTTCAGTAGATTTATCATCACTTTCACATATCGCCACCTTCACCACCTCGCGATCCAGCCGATGATGAGGACCTTTAAGTCCCTTTATTTTTATTTTTATTTTTATTTTTATTTGTTTGTTCAAATCTTTACCTTTCTTGTTTAAAACTTTTATTAGTATAGTTCGATTTCTTTTATCTCCGGCTGTCTAATTCTTGAATAAATATAACAACGCCCCCTAATAGAGCATCCTAAAAATTTACTGATGACTTCGCAGTTTACAAAGGTTCAAGGTGCCACTAAAGGAACGAACACACTACCGGAGTATTCTCTACCACCTTCACCTCTGCCCAGTTATCATGTTCATCATTGGTTATTTTCTAAGAATTTCATCCACAATTCAGGAAGTTTTACTTCTTTCCCTCTCTTATGATTTCTAACTATATTGTTCTTAGCCATTTTTTGTACATTGAAGACAATGTACATCTTAAGTGTGATGAGGTTATTTAATTTATTATCAAAAAATACATGAATTATGCTTTGTCCTAAGTAATTTTCTCATATTTACTATTAGAATGAAACTTCTATTGATTTATAATTTTTATTAATATGTTTGGGATTAAGTCATAAGTAATTGTGTATTGATGATTTAAACTTTAAGATATTAGAAAATCAAGCATGATAAGTCTATTTTTCAGAATTAAAAATTTATTAGGTTGTTTCCCTAATCTTGAATATTACTTTGAAGTTTGAAATTTACAAGGTTGACATCAAAAACCATAATTTTTGTGAGATTTTGAGCCTTTTAGAGCATATATTTTTCTTGCTCACTTTATTGATTATGAGTGTGTCAACATTGATTTGTTATTCTATAACTTGCTTCGATTATGCTTGTCGAGACCACACTTTTTGATTTGATATACTGAGATGATAAAGGCACCTAGGATTTAACCCACTTATCCCAAAAAGCCTACCTCCGTAATTAACCCCTAGTGAACCCTTTTTAGCCTAATAAACCATTTATTGACTCACCCATTAATATTAACCCAAAACCAGATTTGTACTTCCCCTAATCTTTTAAATGTCTCTTTTGTCGAGAATTGATTTGAGCAGTTGCCTAACTATGTTCTCTATTTCCGTTGTTAAAGTTCTTTCTTATTATTTTAAATACGTATTCTAAAATATATATATATTTGGAAATTTATTCATTATTAGTTTAAGCTTGAACGATTAATGTCACATCTTTAAAAGAAGCTCATGTTATTAGTGATAAGTTTTCAATCAATGTAATTATCCAGTATTAGTTCAATTTTTCTAGTTAGGTAATTTGTCAATTCAGCCTATATCCACACCTTTAACCCAAGCCCCATACAACCCTTTAAAGACCTTTTGATTTGTGTATCATCTCATTTTGTAGTGGTGGAAATTTGATTTTCATGCAAGCTTATGGGATTAACTTTTCATGTTTGACTTTTGAGTGCTTAATCTGAACCTTAAACACTTTTGACTGCTTTGATTGAATCCTTAGTGAGGATGTCAATCCTTGTCAGTTTTGAATCAGAGGTAATTATTTAGGTAAGGGGAAACACCTATCTTTTCATGCTATAAAATGTATGACTTAGATTGTTTGAATCTTTAGGACCCTTTTAGTTAAATTACCAATGTATGAATTATCTACGAATTATGATGAAACATTATTGATAAAGATTATGAATTAAGGAAGTTAATTTTCATTGTGAGTTGATGTTTTTGCTTGAGGACAAGCAAAGGTTTAAGTGTGGGGATATTTGATAAACCATAATTTACAAATATTTTAACCCCATGCTTAGCTTAATTTTGGATGACTTCTCAGAAGAGCTTAGGAAGTTGAAAAGGATGAGAAACGGACCAAAAGGAGCAAAATGGGCCTACCTAGGAAATCAACACAGCCTGAACCATTAGACACGATCATGTGTGGCGAGCAAGATCGACCACGGCCTGGACTATCAACCACGGGCATGTCACACGGTCGTGTATGGCGAGCAAAATCAACCACGGCCTGGACTAATTGACCACGGGCGTGTCACACGGGCATGTCCCTACCGAAATAAGGATGAATTCGATTCGGAATAGGATACTTGTGGGCCAAGTAAGGCATCTCAAAGCTTATATAGAAACCCTAGGGGGCAACCTAAAAGGGAGTTCGACCGGACGTAGAATAGACGCCGAGTAGAAGGAGAAAATACTCCAAGACAGCAGTCGGGAACAGTTTAGGAGAAGGATCTCCATCAAGACTGAGGATCCCCCATCAAGTTCTTTAGAATTTTTTGGGTTTTCTTATGTTTTGTTGTTTTCCCTATTCTAATATGTTTCCCTTTTTTAGTATGAACTAAATCCCTTAAATACCTATGGGGATGAAACCTAAGACAGATCTTATTATTATTTGATTTATGAGATAAATACTTGTGCTTATTCTTAATTGTGAGTTCTTATTCTTGTTTTGATAATTCAGGTTATTGATTCAAGTCGAATGTGCTTATTTAGTGGAGCAAAAGTCCCTACCTAAGAGTAAATCAACACAATTAAGCGGATTTGATTACAACCCTAGAAATAGGGTGACGAAAATCTGTCGGATTAGGGTCAAACCTAATAAGGGAATCCATAGATCGAGTTAATGCGACAAGAGGGGTTTTAATTAGAAAAAGGTTTCAATTAATCAACCTAGAGTCAGTTGTTAGTCGCCTCGAAAGAGGTATTAATATAATTTATGGATTTCTACAGATTAAGTCAAGTGAATAAATCGCATGAATCGAAAGTAATAAGTGAAGTCTAGGTGGATTCTTCCTTAGGTATTTCCTATCTCATATAAGTTGTCCAAAAGTATTTTCCCAATTCACTCTCTGTCGCATTCATAGTTAGTTAAATTAGTTAGTTAATTTTAGATAAAAAATAAATCCCCTTAATTATTAGGCTAGATAATAAAAAGATAGTTGATACTAAGTACTCTTGATCCTTGAGGATACGATATTCCGGACTCACCACGGCTATACTACTGTTCGATAGGTGCACTTGCCTTTGTCGAAATAATAGTTAGTTTCGAGCTCCATCATCAAACCCCTTAAATACACTCCTCAGGCATCCCTATACACTTACCAACCCAAAAACACATCAAAAGATATTTTCCCATTATTTTTTTTGTTTTCCACAAACAAATTTTAACTCTTCTCAAGTGCTTCATGTTCTTCATTTCTTGGTTTTGCCACGTCATTCTACATAAAGAGACATTTTAAAGCCAACATGTCCTCAACAACCCCACAATCATGATATAAGAGGTTATCATTTCTAGACTTTAATTTTTTTTCCAACCTTTATATTCACATTTATTAGTGCATTGTGGAAACAAAAAAACTTGTTTTTGTTGTGATGAATGCCAAACATGCTCAAGGAACACCGAGCAATGAATCATCAATTGTCAATAATTTCTTAAACATGAAAAATAATGGGCTCGATACACATCTCAAATTTTTCAAAAAGAAAGCCATCATTCAAGAGCAGTGATTTGTATTCCCAATGGATAGTGGAGGTGAATTTTGGAAAATAATGTATACCCGCAAGTGGGGAAATTTTAACAAACACTTACCCGAACAAGCATGCATCCCAGTAGTTCAAGAATTCTACGCGTCACTCAAGGAATACTGTAACACCCCTTACCCGTATTCAATGCCAGAGCAGGGTACGAGGCATTACCAGACTTATACACAACAATTATACAATATCGAGACATAACTTTCCATTCAATATTAAAACTTTTCGTAACACCTCTTTAAAAAGCCTACGAGGCCTAAATCACATATTAGGAATGGTTTGGGATCAAATCAAACTCTTTTAAAGATCCCTAGAAAAACCTAGAAAATTTTCATCAAGCAGTCCACACGCTCGTGTGGAGGAAGGGCACGCCCGTGTGGCATATCACAGGCCCGTGTTCCACACCCGTGCAGATTTATTTCTCAATTCGAACCTACAGGGGTTTTCACATGCCCGTGTCCCTGGCCCTTGTCCTAACACGGCCACTACATGTCCGTGTCTTAGCCCGTGTGCAAAAACCTTGGCATTCTGTTTCTAATGTCATCATCCTATTATGGTCATCATCCCATATAATCATGATATAACACATATAATAATATTAAAAATAATTTTTCTGGTCTAGGATTAGTGGTTTCGAAACCACTATTTTGTCTAGCTCCAAAATCGGGCTGTTACACTCTCCCCTTTTAGAGATTTTCGTCCCTGAAAGTCTTACCGATAAAGAGGTTTGGGTACTGTTCTCTTATGGCTTTTTCCGATTCTGACGTAGCCTTTTCTACACCGTGTTTTTTCCACAACATTTTCACTAAGGCTATACTTTTGTTCCTCAACTATTTAACCTTTCGAGCCAAAATCTTAATCTGTTCCTCTTCATAAGTCATATCCGGTCATATCTCAATTTCGGTCGGAGGAATCACATGCGAAGGATCGGAACGATATCGTCGCAACATCAACACATGAAACACATTGTGTATTCTCTCTAATTCTTCTGGCAAAGCCAGTCGGTAAGTTACTGTTCCAATCCTTTCAATAATCTCATACGGCCCTATGTATCGTAGACTCAATTTGCCCTTTCAACCAAATCTCAATATTTTCTTCCACATGGATACTTTCAGGAATACTTTATTGCCCACCTGAAACTCAATTTCTTTCCTTTTCAAATCCGCGTATGAATTCTGTCGATCTGAAGCAGCTTTCAGACTATCACGAATCATTTTCACTTTCTCTTCGATTTCTCTAACTAGATCAACCCCGTGAATTTGCTTCTCACTAAGCTTGGTCCAATACAAAGGAATCCGGCACTTGCGACAATATAATGCTTCGTACGGTGCCATCCGTATACTCGACTGATAACTGTTGTTGTAGGCAAATTCAACCAAAGGTAGATATTTTTCCCAACTACCTTCAAACTCTAAAACACAGCATTGAAGCATATCCTTGAGAACTTGAATCACTCTTTCAGATTGGCCGTCAGTTTGCAGATGGAACGCGGTACTAAAATTCAATTTCGCACCCAAGGCTTCTTGCAACTTTTTCCAAAACCTCGAAGTAAACCTTGGATCTTTATTCGATATAATGGATATAGGCACCCCACGTAATCTCACAACCTCGGCAATATACAACTCAGCCAACTTGTCAAGTGAGTAATCAACACGTACCGGTATAAAGTGAGCTGATTTCGTTAATCTATCAACAATAACCCATACAGTATCTTTCTTTTTCGGAGTCATGGGTAACCCCATTACAAAATCCATTGTAATTCGGTCCCACTTCCACTCGGGAACCATCACTGGCTGAAGTAATCCCGAAGGTACATGGTGCTCGGCTTTCACTTGTTGACAGATCAAACACTTTGTAACAAACTCAGAGATATCCCTTTTCATACCCGGCCACCAATACAACTTCTTCAAATCATTATACATTTTTGTGCTGCCCGGATGTACTGACAAGCAACCATTGTATGCCTCATGTAAAATTTTTCGAATTAACTCATCATCTTTAGGTACACAAACTCTATCATGAAACATCAAACAATCATCTGAACCAATCCGAAAGTTAGAGTTATTTCTCAATTCACACTTAGCTCTCTTAACTTGCATTTCACTATCATTCTTTTGAGCTTCACGTATCTGTCGAAGAAATAATGGTCTAGCCCTCAACTCGGCCAATATAAAACCATCATCAGACAATGCAAAGCTCGTACTCATGGCTCTCAAAGCATACAGGGATTTTCTACTCAAGGCATCCGCAACCACATTCGTTTTCCCCGGATGGTAATCGAATACTAACTCATAATCCTTCAATAATTCGAGCCACCGTCGTTGTCACAAATTCAAATCCTTTTGGCTCATCAAATATTTCAAACTCTTATGATCGGTAAAGGTTCGGCATTTCTTACCATACAAATAATGATGCCAAATCTTCAAAGCAAAAACGATAGTAGCCAACTCCAAATCGTGAGTCAGATAATTCTTTTCATGCGGTTTTAGCTATCTTGAGGCATAAGCTACTACTTTACCCTCCTGCATCAGCATACAACCAAGACCATTCATTGATGCGTCACTGTAGATTACAAACTCTTTTCCCGACTCAGGTTGTACCAAAACTGGTGCTTCAGTCAACAAGGCTTTAAGTTTTTCGAAACTCTATTGGCACCTCTCAGCCCATTCAAACTTAACATCTTTATACAGCAGTTTTGTCATCAGTGTAGCAATCATGGAGAACCCTTTAACGAACCGTCTGTAGCAACCCGCTAAGCCCAAAAAGCTCCTAATCTCTGATACATTCCTCGGCGGTTTCCACTCCACAATAGCCAAGATCTTACTTGGATCAACTCTAATTCCATTACCCAACACAATGTGTCCTAAGAATCTAACCTCTCGGAGCCAAAACTCACTCTTGCTAAACTTAGCATACAACTACTTGTCTCTTAGAGTTTGCAAAACAGTTCTCAGGTGCTCCGCATGCTCACTCTCATCCCGAGAAGAATTTAGTATGTCATCAATAAAAACGACTACGAATTTATCTAATTACGGTCGAAAGATACAGTTCATTAAATCCATAAATACCGCAGGATCATTCGTTAAGCCAGAGGGCATGACAAGGAACTCATTATCGCCATACCTTGTCTGAAATGCAGTTTTCGGCACATCCTGCTCCTTAACTCTCAACTGGTAATAGCCAGATCTTAGGTCTATCTTAGAAAACATCGTAGCTCCCATCAATTGGTCGAACAAATCATTGATCCTTGGCAAAGGATACTTATTCTTCATTGTCACCTTGTTGAGCTGTCCGTAGTCTATACACAATCTCATCGACCCGAGCTGTCCGTAGTCTATACACAATCTCATCGACCCGTCTTTCTTCTTCACAAAAAGTACCGGAGCACCCCACGGGTAATAGCTCAGTCTTGCAAAACCCTTATCCATTAACTCTTGCAACTAAACCTTCAACTCCTTTAACTCTAGTGGTGCCATCCTATATGGGGCAACCGAAATAGGTGCTGTACCCGGAAATAACTCAATGCCAAACTCGACTTCTCTAACTAGAGGCAATCCGGGTAACTCTTTCAGAAACACGTCCGGATACTCACATACCACAGGCACTGATTCGATCTTTACTTCTGACCCTTCGGTATTTAACACAAATGCGAGATAGGACTCATACCCTTTTCTCATGTATTTCTCAGCTACCATAGACGAAATCACTACAGGCAAACAATCCGATTTATCTGATTCAACCCGAATAATATCTCCATTTACACATTTCAATTCAATAAACTTACTACCATAGTTTACTAAAAGAATTATAAGCAGTCAACCAATCCATGCCAAGAATTAGGTAAAATTTATCAAACGACAACAGCATGAGGTTAGTTGGAAAATAATGACCTCTAATTGTCAGGGGACAATTTCTACACACTTTGTCAACTAGCACATGTTTACCTAACGGGTTTGTCACTTTTATCATAATTTCTGTAAACTCAACAATCATATTCATGCTAGATACCAATTTCATACAAATATAAGAATCGGTAGATCCCGGATCAATCAAAGCAACAACAGAGATATCATGAAGAGAAAAAGTACCCGTTATCACATCTGGAGATGATGCCTCTTCACGAGCGCGAATGGCATAAGTCCTTGCGGGTGCTCTACCCTCTGATCTCACAGCAGAATCTCTAGGCGCACCTTTACTACTAGTTCAACTCCCCGGGTTCCTTTGTGGTATACCCCTCGAAGGTACATTACTCGCTCTTACTTCTTGTTTTCTGTCTTTCTCATCCTTCTCAGGACTATTTTGAATGAAGTGGTCTGGTGAACCACACTTGTAGTAAGTTCGATTATTTCCCTAACACTCCCCAGTATGTTGTCTACCACAATTTGGACACTTAGGTTTATTTGACTTTACATAACCCACACTTGTCATCGAGGTGGCTTGAACTCTCGAGCCCGAATATGTGTTACCACAATCTCAATGTGGATACCCAGCTGAAGCAGTCGTCTGAAGATTCGTTTCTTTGGACCTCTTTGATTGGGTTTGGAATGACTTACTCATCGGCCTCTTCCTTGCATCTCGGGCTTCAATCATAGCTTTTCTCTTTTCCTTATTCAGCTCTTCAGCCTTGCAAGCTCTATTGACCAATACTACAAATTCCTTCAACTCCAAGATCCCAACTAGCAATCTAATGTCCTCATTCAGCCCATCCTTGAACCTCTTGCACATAATAGCTTTTGTAGACACACACTCTTGCGCAGACTTACTGAGTCTGACGAATTCACGCTCATACTCTGTCACAGTCATTTTGCCTTGCTTCAATTCAAGAAACTCTTTCCGTTTCTGATCAATGAATCGCTGGCTTATGCACTTCTTTTGGAATTCTTCTAAGAAGAAGTCCCATGTCACTCTCTCCCCCGGAACTACAAATGTTAGTGTTTTCCACCATCGGTATGTCGAGTCCCTCAATAACGACACAACACATTTTAAGCTTTCCTCGGGTGTGCAAGAAAGTTCATCAAACACCCTCATAGAATTTTCGAGCCAGAACTCTGCTTTCTCAGGGTTATCATCTATGTTGGCTCTCAATTCCTTGGCCCCTTGTTTTTGAAATCTTATCGACCGAGGGTTTAGTCATTCTTACCAAATCTATACCTTGAGGAGCCACGGGGACTGGCTGAGGTATAGGTGGGGGTGGGGGAGGTTAAGCATTAGGGTTTGCTCGTACAAAATCAATATAATAGTTACTCATCATATGGAGAAAGGCTTCCCGAGCCTTTTCTCCTTGACCCAAAGTCTCGGATCTACTTTCTACAGGCGCGGTCCCTTGCGTGGAGCTGGCGTATTACTAGCAGCGTCATCAGCAGCAGCTCGGTCGAGATCTAATTACAAAATGAAAACACAGTTTAAAATTGTCAGAAGTCACCACACTATCAATCTATTTTTATGACATGTATAGTTAGACTCTTCCACACGCTACGGTAGTCTGAGAACCGACTAAATCATAGCTCTGATACCACTAAATGTAACACCCCTTACCCGTATTCGACACCAAGATAGGGTACGAGGTATTACCAGACTTATACACAACAATTATGCAATACTGAGACATAACTTTCCAGTCAAAACTAAAACTTTTCGTAACACCTCTTAAACAAGCCTACGAAGCCTAAATCACATATTAGGAATGGTTTCGGATCAAAACAAACTCTTTTAAAGATCCCTAGAAAGACTTAGAAAATTTTCATCAAACAATTCACACGCTCGTGTGGAGGAAGGGACACGTCTGTGTGGCATATCATATGTCCATGTTCTACACCTGTGTGAATTTATTTCTCAATTCGAACCTACAGAGGTTTTCACACAGCCAGACACATGCCCGTGTCTCTGACCCGTATCCCTCACACGGTCATGATACACCCGTGTCTTAGCCCGTGTGCAAAAACCTTGGCATTCTATTTCTGACTTCATCATCCTATTATGGTCACATAGCCAAAGTACACACCCGTGTCCTTCGACCGTGTGGCGAATTAAAATACTAATTCAGGTGCAAACTTCACACGGCCTGGGCACATGCCCATGTCCTAAGGCCGTTTCCTCCACACGGTTGAGACACACGGTCGTGTCTCTGCCCGTGTGGTTACTACTAAGCACACTGACTTACCAACCTAGTATATAGGGGGACACACGCCCTAACCACACGCCTATGGGGCTGACCGTATGCCACACACGGCCTAGACACACGCTCATGTGCCTACTCGTGTGGACAAGAACAAGGCTATTTGTCAAACTCTTTCTACCACCCCAACTCATACGAACATAAATCACATCTAACCATCAACCCATTCATGCATAATTAAACCAAGTAAGTCAACCATGCAACTTACACATTCATGAATAAGCTCATCATTTCATAGATTAATAAGAAAGAGCCATCAACTATTGCCTTATACAAAAGAATTCATCTTTAAATAAGCCAATGCATTTGGCCAAAACAATATGACATTCAACTAAGTCTAGTCCTTATACATGCCATACTCAAAATACTAAATCTAACTATACCAAGATGTGCTGATAGTGTGGGTGATCTTTTGATTATCTCCGTATCCCGAGCTGGCTCTTTGACACTATAAAATAAGGGAAAAGATAAGGGAGTAAACTTTAAGCTTAGTAAGTCTATATGTAAACAATAAGCATCATACCGCATACTAATCAATCAAAAACATTACATACTATGTAAAAGTAATTCATATCCTCATAATCATGCTTACTCGTTTCAAACCTTACCACATCCCAAACACATATCATAAACATTGCTCACATTTACTTGCACTTATACCCTGCACTTATCACCACAAAGCCACATGTAATTTTACTTAGACAAGTTTCTCGATGAACCCTTCAGAATAATACAAGATACCTGGTGGTATCGCACACAGCCCACCATTAATCAATAATAGGGTGGTATCGCACACAACCCACCAATAATAATAATTACGGTGGTATCGCACACAACCCACCAAAATAATAATTACGGTGGTATCACACAAAACCCACCAAAATGATAATTACAGTGGTATCGCACACAACCCACCAAAATTATTTATTCATGGATTTAAACCGTATAATTTTCCTATTCTGAAGGTTCATCTGACAATTTCCTCACTTTCTATCATTTATTGGATAACAACAATATTCATTCTCATTTCACATAATGAACTAATAGGTAAAACATACATAGTAAGGATTTATCGTTTACACATAAACTCGATACAAAATATGTCAGTTTGCAATTCAGTCTGTAACCTTGCCTTTTCCTCGGTCAAGGTCGATTCTATGTTCTTCTTGATCTATAATGACATATTTAGCACATTAAATAATCACATTAATTGTATTACTCCAAAATTCTTATTTTGGAAAAAATAACCATTTTGCCCTTAGACTTTTGTAAAATTATGATTTTACCCCTAAGCTCATAAAATGAAATGTGTTCATTTTTCCATACACTCAAGCTTAGCCGATTCATATTCCCTCTTATAGAAACTCAAGAATCAATTATTTCACACATTTATGATCCAAAAATGTCCTTTTAGGTGTTTTCATGGAAACACCTTTCACAAAAACTGTATATTTAACAACCAAGATTCATTTTCTTTCATAAAAACTCAGCAAACAACATAATTATTCTTATTGCAGCACCCTAAACTTTCAACCATTTTGCAAAATAGTCCCCTCTTTAGCTAGCTTAAGCTTTAGGGGTTTCAAAAGTACAAATATTATCAAAAAAAGACCACTAAAATTACTTACTTGCAAGAGGATAGCTTGGCTAAAAGTTTGAGCTTCAAAAACCCCTATTCTTGCTTCAATTTTTGATGGAAGAAGAAATGGGAATAGGAAAAGATGATAACTCTTTATTTTATCTTATTTTATTCAATTAAGTCACCAAAACTCACCTAACCATTGACCATGTCTCTAATTTATCCCCCATGGCCGGCCAACTCTCCCTTAAGGGTTTAATTGCACTTTAAGGACCTCCAATTTAAGGTCTTATAGCTATTTAACACCTCTAGCTTGTAAAATAAAACTTTTGCACTTTATGCGATTTAGTCCTTTTACACAATTAAGCATGCAATTGCCAAAATTAATGCACCAAAATTTTCATACACCCAAAAAATCATAATATAAAACATATAATAATATTAAAAATAATTTCACTGGTCTCAGATTAGTGGTTCTGAAACCACTATTCTGTCTAGCCCCAAAATTGGGTTGTTACAAGTACAAAGCAAGGTGACCATTATGCAAATCTTGGTCGTATGTTACTATTAGAGGGAAGGAGATTTTAATTTTTGGCCTAGAAATTTATAGGTTTTATGGGGTTCTTTTTTACATGTATGATTTTATACAGAAAACTGACCTAAATTTTTGCCCAAGCATTAGCTTAGAGGATATAAGAGATTATTTAATCGAGGGAAAGGGTGAATGATAAAGAGATTTAGCTACCAATTTTCTAATATTCTTCCATCCATCGAGCATGATTCCTTTATCTAAGGTATGGGTGCAATTCTTTTGCTCCCAAAAATACCCCACTACAAATAGTTCTAACATCACTACTTTCTTAGCTACAATGTTACACTCTATTTTGCAAAAAGAAAATATCTGTGTTGGAACATGGATATACCAAAGTATGATTCGCTACATTTGCGAAGAAAAAGTAGGACTCCTCTTCCCATATCTTATAACCTCTTTGTGCAAGAAGGCAAAGGTTCTCATGGGTCAGCCTAAACAGTGGTTGAGCCCAACTACAAATTCAATTAGAAACTCAATCTATAACCTACTCATCCCAGCACATCACAAGCAATTTAGTGAGGGGAATAGGACAAAAGTGCCACAAAAAGAAGATTTACCTCCTCCGAAGAAACAAAGGACGCCAAAACATTGACAAAATAGGGGCACCAGCCATATTCTTAATGTTGAATGGATAAAGTAATGGATGCAAGAAGTAAGATCGTTGTTCAAGGATTATGCAAGATGACACAATCTAAGAAGCCCAAATTTCAAACCCTCGAAATCAACCAATTGCAAGATCCCCATACCAATGAGGAATAGGATCCAAAAGAAGAGAACAAGGAGCAAAACAATGATGAAAGGGACACGAAAGAGTCAAAACCCAAGTTCGACTAAGACACGGCTTTAATTTTTAGTTTTCTTATTTCAAGTATTTTATTTTAAGACTTTACTTATTTCTGGGATTTGGATAATTTTAATTATGTTTTTCTTTAATTATTTTTTAAAAAAAATTACAGTTAGTTTCTATGTAGGAACCCTGTACGATACAAGCCACTACAATTCAGAGCAACACCAACACAAGGAGGACCATCGAACCACATTCGAGGATCTTGAACAATCAAACTAGGTAGTTTCTTCTATTATTTATTCAGTGCATGTTAGGGACAATGTGCCAAATAAAGTGTGGGGGTAACATAGAAATATTTTCAAAATTTTCAAAATCTTTATGTTTTTGTTTGTTCTTTTCATTAATTTTTGTTTTGTGTATTCATTTGTGCGCGAGCTTGTAGCAATACAAGTGATTGGTTAGGAGCATGTAAATAGGATTTTGTGTTTAAACTATAAATTTAACTCGATAGCAATCGATTTTAAGTTGTTTAATATTCCTCTAATGAGTTCATTTGGTTACATAGTGAATTGGTGATAGTGTGTTCGATACACCAAATGAAAAATAGGAACATAAAAAACATATGTGTTTGTTTGAAATAGTTTGTTAAAGTGTTAATATTTAGTTTTTCAAAATGTTTATGTTTTTTTTAGTTGTTTCCGTTAATTTCTGTTTTATGTGTTTGTTTGTGTGCGAGCTTGTAGCAATACAAGTGATTGGTCAAGAGTTATGTGTTTAAACTATAAATTTAACTCGATAGTAATCGATTTTAAGTTGTTTAATATTACACTAGTTAGTTCATTCTGTTACACTATGAATAGGTGATAGATAATTTCGAGCCAAAAAGCCGACCCTAATTCAAAATCCCAAGTACCTTAATTTTTTAGCCTAAATCCTTGTTTCTTGATGAACTGCAATGGAATCCATAAGCCTAAAATATAACTTCTTGATCTAATTTTCTTGGCCCCTACACGAACTTAGACATTAGGCCATTGATATTGAGGGTTAGGTAGATACAATACAGGAGTTTCCAAAATAAAAGAAAAACAATAGTGAACCTAGGGAATAATATAGTATAGCATAGTAAGTATAAGATCTTGAAAACTTGTACGTAAATAGAAAAAGTCAAAAATTATAACAAGAAAAAGTTTGAAAAGGCTAAAATAGCCAAGCGAGAAGTTCTTGAGAAAATAGAAAAGCAAAGTGAGTGAAAAAGAAAGAAAAAGAAAAGAACGAAAAGAAAAATACTCATTATTGCACAAAATCCTAGCTAAGACGATTGTATTGACTAATATTGTATTATACATTAAGATTCAGAGAGAAAAGCTAGCTGACAGAAGGGGATATAAAGTGGTGAGCTAAAGGGTTTAATCGGGGTAGTATTGGGGTCAATATAATGTGTCAAACTATTTTGTGCTTAAAACATTTTGTTGTGCCTGTTCTTTAATTCTAAACCAAACTAAGCTACAGAACATTACAAGCTGAAAAGACCTATGTGACCTAGGTGATACTATTCATGGATGAGAATTGACTGAACTTTAACATTTCTAACTACTTGTATTCTTTGAGCATAAATGTAAATTTTGTGTACTTATTTCGATGGCTCAATGTACTTGACATTCTTGAATTTGTTTTCTTTGTAATTTTATGAACTAATATGTGTGATATTGAAGATCAAAAGTCAATTGCATATCGTGTTAGAGTTACTTATTTATTCACATTGTTCTGTGTACATAGTTTCGAACTAATTTTTTTATGTAGCATGCTCGACCACTGTTAGTTGCTTTATTTTCTTGTTTGTGTGTGTGTTTTTATTTTGTTGGTTTTGGACAAACAATGACTTAAGTGTGGGAAGGTTTGATCTGCCACAATTCATTGTGGCAAATTAAGGCATTTCCGGCACATTAACGAGTTTGTTTTCTAGTGTTTTTAACAGTTTTTATTTTGTTTTTTGTTTTTGTTATCTTAAGTTTAATTTATGCAAAATAATTATTTTTACACAAATTTTGAGTAATGTCATGTCCTAATGGGCCACTATAGGCCTAGGAATGATTTAGCAGCTCTATTTAACGTGGATACTATTTTCAGGATTAGAAGACGAAGGACGACTGGGGTGTTGCAACACCAAAGAGTGGTGTCGCAATATCAGACTTTGAAGCCAGATTATTCCCATTCAAAAGACAGTGTTGCGACACCAATCATGTGGTGTCACGACACCGGGCAACAATTAGGAATTTTAATTATGGGTATTTTAGTCCAAACAATGAAATGTAATCACATTTTTTGGGCTGTTAAACAACCCTAGTTAGGTCAGAACATAAATTCTATAAATAGGCATGTTTAGCCTCATTTTAGGAAGCTTGGCCAAGTGAGCCACTTAGTTAGTTTTAGGTTTTTATTGTAGTTTTTATTGTCTTTCAATTTAGTCCTTTAAACAGTTTGTGTTCTTGTTTAACTTGGATTCTATTTTTATTCAAGCTTTCAATTTAATAGTTTTTCTTTATTTCTTTTTGGTTTGCAACAGCAATCAAAATTATCTTCATACCTATTAAAGGAAATCCAACTTTTGTGCACAAGTCAACATCGAAACGAATTTATTTTCTTATTCTTTTCTTTTATTTAATTTACTATTTTTTATGTTAAATATGAGTTTAGGGATTATTGCATTTAGATCCATGAGTGGCTAATTTCCTTAGGGAGATTAATGAACGAATGTGTGACTAGTTAATAGATGAATTAGGGTTTAAATCTGAGTTAGTTGGTTTAAATTATATATGATTAAACCCTAAGATATGATGATTCTAGGAAGAAATTTAGGATAAATGAGATCGATAGATAAGTTTACCGAGTAAATCATAATTTATCCCGGTCAAGAAAGTGAGCCCAAGAGGTAAGTGTGTATTAGTCGACTAGTTAATTAGTTAGAGGCCGAGAGTTAATAACTAGCTAATTAATAGCTAACTCGATAAAACCCGAGCTTTGAGGTTAATTAGGAGCTCCGACCTCTTTTATAGAATTAATTTCGATTGTTAATTGGTTGTTTTCATTTTAGATAAATTATGTTAATTAATTTGGTTAATCAATTTTAATTTTGGTTGTAACATCCTAAAAATTAGAGTATCATCTTGTTATTTGTGTTGGATCGGGTATGAATTTTGTGTGTTTAGCATAGTCTTGTAAAGGCTTGACTTTATTTATGAAGCTAGAATAATTCTTAGTATTGAAAATTTAATGAAGTGGATTAAGTGAACTTGACACTTAAGTTAATTTTAGTGTTAAATTTAGCACATGAGGAGTTAGTGGCAAGGTGGTTAAGATGCATGAAGGGTTGCTTGAGGGAAGAGGTTCGAGTTGTATGAATAGCATTTTGAAGACTTTATTTTCATGTATCCTAGCATTAAATGTCGGTCAAGCTCTAATTATGATAGGCTGGACTTTCAATTTTATGGCAAGTTGAATAGAAAATTTGGAAAGTTTGTACTTTGGGAAAGGAATCTTAAGGTTTATGGAAGGATGGGGGGACATAAGGCTTGGCTTAAGGGAGTTGTTTTGGAAACTCTCCTATGGCCATTAGTGCATGAATGTGGACGGCATGTGTGGCTAAGGGGGGTGGCCGAATGTTGATAGGAAGTTTGGGGGGGAATTGGTTGGTATTTTTGCATCTCGTGCACCATTTTGCATTTTCTTTTCCTCTCCAAAGCTTTCCTCCTTAGCCGAATGTGCCTTGATCATTAGGTGCAATTTTGTTTGTTCTAGCTCTCATTTTTGTTGGAACCAAATCCTATTTTTCTCTCTTTTATTTTTCCTCTTGAAACCGAAATTACATTTGAACTTTGTGCACTTTTCTTCTTTGGTAAATTAGGTGTTGGCCGAACCTCTTTCTCCCATTTCTCTCTTTATTTCTTTTGGTATTGTTCAAAACCACATTTCTTTTTATTTTTCTTGACCGAATTTTTCTTCTCCCCATTCCTCTTTTCTTTTCTTCCACTTTTGCTCAAAACTGAAAACATCCCTTTCCCATTTCAAATTCTTTCTTTTACTTCCTTTTTCCTTTCTCTTTCTCCACTCTAGCCGAATTCTTTTTGTTATTACAAATCATCCATAGCCGAAATTCCCTTGACCATTTAATCATATTGCCGAAACTTCCCATTCTCTTTTTGATTTGTCTTGGCCGAATATCATCAAGGGTAGGACTTCATGTGGTTTTTTATAATCGGTTTTGGAAGATAGGTATGTGATCATGGCCGTATTTTCCTTTTTTTCTTTTCTTTCTTTTTTTTATGACGATTCTCATGAAGGCAAAAGCCAAATTTTGGGTATATGATAGTAAGATTCTAATCATAGGGACTTATTTCTTTTAGGCTCTTCGGATTTTGGAAGCAATCAAATTTCGGTAAGTCAAGTGGTAAGGTTTGTGTTGGTTCTTTAATTCTTTAAATGGATGTAAAGCCGAAGGCTATGGTGGATAAGGATTGTTGTTGACCGAATGGTCTATGGTAATGATCTAAGTATTGGCCGAATGTAGGGGCAAGGTGATCTAGTGCGGTAGATCGGATCTTCGGATTTTAGTATTTGCGTTGGTGAAAGGTGTGTACCTTACACACTTTATAACTCGGTAATATGTATATGTGTGTTAATAACTCGGTAATATGTATATGTGTGTTAATAACCATTCATGTTGTTAAAACCGAAAACTATGAAATCTTAATATGATACCTTGATGGGTATGAGCATGGATACGGGTAAGTCTGTTTCGATATGATGTTGCTATATGTTGATTATCACGATCTACGATATATATATTGGTTATATATTCACATCAAAGTATAATGACATGATTTGTTCATTTGTTGCATTGGTACGGGCGATATGAGAGGAAGGGGAAGATTTGATATCTGTGTCTTTGGGACACCAGAGGTTTGGCACCTCCAGTGGTTTGGTACCACATACTCGTGTCTTTGGGACACCAGGGGTTTCGCACCTCATAGCGACTCGTCCCAGTGGTTTCGCACCACCGTGGGTTGGCCCCACTTTTGATGATTTGGGATTGTCACCAGTGATTTGGTATCACACGTGGGTTGGCCCCACAACTTGATTATTCGTAACTTCGGGTCACCAGTGGTTTGGTACCACATATTTGTGTTTTTGGGACACCAGAGGTTTGGCACCTCATAGCGACTCGTCCTAGTGGTTTCGCACCACCGTGGGTTGGCCCCACTTTTGATGATTTGGGATTGTCGCCAGTGATTTGGTATCACACGTGGGTTGGCCCCACAACTTTATTATTCGTGACTTTGGTCACCAATGGTTTGGCACCACCAGTGGTTTGGTACCACACGGGATAGAAAAAGGAGTTATGGATGGCTAGGTTGGGTGCATCATATATATATACATTGCTTGGTTATAATTTGTGTAAGTAAGTGGCATTTACCCGGGAGAGGGATTATGCACTGAGTCTTGGTGACTCACCTTCTCCCTTACCTTTTCAGGATTCAGTAAATTCATGGATAAGGAGCCTGGATGAACTCGAGGAGGCCATGCAATAAAAGTTGGTTTTATATGAACTTCCATTTGGGTATTTTATTTTAATTTGGTTTTCATATTTTATGGATTTGTAATAAGGCCTCTTTAATTATGTTTTTTTTTTGGATTATTTAGATGCTTTGGATTTGTTTTAAATATGGTTATAAATTACATGGTTGTTATAATAATTTGAGCACAAAGTTTTCTAAACTACAAAGCGCGATGGTTTTTAAAACGTTACCATCGGGTAACATAAATCATTTGATAATTTTTAACTACTTAAGTATTTTCGATAACTCATACTATTTTCCAAAACTTAAGTTTTCAAATTTCTATTAGCTACGGTTTTCAACCTAATCGCTTTAGTTTCTTTATTTATAAAAGGTTTACAAATCTAAGCTATAACTAGGTTTTTTTTAAAGATTTATGTACGGAATTTCATAGTAAATTATTAATTTTTAACTTATTATACACTCGATTTCTACGAACTTAGAACAACAAAAAGTTTTTCACTAAAATTTAATCATTAATTCTATTTCTCTTTAAAACGTTTTCCTTCGTGGCATGCTAGATTCGGTCATGGCGTATTGGCCGGGTTTGGGGTGTTACAAATTGGTATCAGAGCCAAGTTTAAAAGCTCGGCTGTGGGCTCGAGGCCCAAAATGATTTAAAGTACGGTCTTAAAATGTTCTTGTTTTAAAATTATATGGTTGGAAAGGCATGGCACCGAGTTTTCGGCACCGATCCGCACTGGTAAGTATATCAAACTGTTGAGTTTGATGATATGATGATGATGGTATGACTGTATAGTAATAGGAACTACTCTAGAGACTCAAAATTATAGGTTGGATGTACTCGCGAAACAACCTCTTATTAAAACTTTTCATAAAATTGTGCTTTAAAGAAAGTGGAATTATGACTAATGCATAAAACTTTTAAATCAGATAAGTCGAGACTTTAGACATGAGTACTCGAGGTCGGGGTCGTATTACTCGTGGACGCCAGTCGAGGTAGGATCGTCGTGTCTCGAGCCGTGAGAGGTCCGGTCAGTCAAGATCCGAAAATGAAGTACCACCACCTCCACCACCAGCGGTTGGTGTTGAGCATCAGGATCAAACGGGGGATGACGCAGTGTCTCAGGCGGTGCTGCGAGTTCTTGAGAGGGTAGTTGGATTAGGTGGAGGCGCGGGAGCTCAGAAATCCGTACCTGAGCGACTTCGAGCCAATGGAGCTGAAGTATTTCGAGGTGTTTCAGGTGTAGCTCCTAGTGCAGCTGAGTATTGGTTAGAGGCGACGGAGCGAATCATGGATGACTTGGATCTGAATGCTGAGGACAAGCTGAAAGGGATTGTGTCACTTCTTCGGGATGAGTTATATCAGTGGTGGCTCACGGTACGGAATAGTGCTGCAGCGGATGATCTCAATTGGGATTATTTCAAGGAAACATATCAGCGGAAATATGTTGGGTCTAATTATATTGATGTGCAGCGTAAGGCATTTCTGAGTTTGGTCCAGGGTAATAAGTCCGTATCAGAATATGAGGCGGAATTTTTAAGACTGAGCCGGTATGCTAGAAGTATCGTGGTTTCAGAGCACGAGCGATGTGTCCGGTTCGAGAATGGATTGAGGGACGAGCTAAGATTGCTGATTGCTCCACATCAGGAGCGAGAGTTTGCTGCTTTAGTTAAAAAGGCTAAGATAGCCGAAGGGATAAAGGAATCTGTAAGGCAGAGTCACGACCGGAATAAGCATAAGAGAGGTTATAGATCATCCGGGTCAGCCAGTAATTCTCAGAAGAGGGCTAGGCAGAGTGGGCCGAATCGATCGGAAGGCTCATTATCGCTAATCGTGACCAACACAGAGTATAATCGATGTGGGAAATCTCATTGGGGCGAATGTTGGACCGGAGGGAAAGGATGTTTCGAGTGTGGCTCGCTGGATCATCGTGTGAGAGACTGTCCACGTAAGCTAGCCAAGAATCAGTCTGAGGGTCAAGGTCGTGCTCAGTTCAGAAGAGAAAGACCGCCACCGCAGAGAGGTCATGGTAATGGTAGAGGAGGTAATGGTTCTGGTCAAGGCCGTGGAGCATCTGGCAGAGGCGCTGGCAACACTGAGGCAAGACAGCCTGGTTTGGTGTATGCAGCAAGACGTCGAGAAGAGGGCGATACACCGGACGTCATAACCGGTACGTTCTTAATCTTTGGTGTACTATATACTACTTTGATAGATGTGGGTTCGACACATTCGTATGTTGCTAGTAGCATGGTTGAGACTATGAACTTAGACTTCGAGACTACTTCTAGGAAGATGACAGTACTTAGCCCTCTAGGTCACTCTGTAGAAGTAAATAAGCTGTTTAGAGATGTACCCCTAGAACTTCAAGGCGTAGTGTTTGTAGCTGACCTGATGGAACTGCCATTTGGGGAGTTTGATCTGATTCTTGGGATGGATTGGTTGGTCAAGTACCAAGCAAGTTTGGATTGTGTTGCTAAGCGCATGGTTTTGAAGACAGCTGAGGGCGAAGAGGTGGTCATGATAGGTAATAGAAGAGATTATCTATCCAATGTGGTATCTGCGTTGAAAGTTGTGAAGTTGGTCAGGAAGGGCTGTGAGGCATTTGTGGTCCATGTGTGTGCGTTGGAGGCTAAAGAGTCTACTGTAGGGAATGTTCGAACGGTAAAGGAATATGCGGACGTATTTCCTAAAGAACTTCCGGGACTGCCTCCGGATCGTGAAGTTGAATTTGGTATAGATCTGTTGCTGAATCGCACTGCGTGTCTATTGCTCCGTATAGGATGGCACCGAAGGAATTAGGGGAATTGAAGGCTCAGATTAAGGAGTTGTTGGATCGAGGTTTCATTCGACCTAGTGTTTCGCCTTGGGGAGCGCCAGTACTCTTCGTCAAGAAGAAAGATGAGTACGATGCGGATGTGTATTGACTACTCGCTTGATTGAATAAGTTTCGACGATCAAAAGCAAGTATCCTTTGCCGAGGATAGATGACTTGTTTGATCGACTTAAGAAGCGGCGATTTTCTCCAAGATTGATTTAAGGTCTGGATATCATCAGCTGAAGGTGAAAGAGGCTGATATCTATAAGACGGCATTTCATACTCGGTATGGGCACTACGAATTTCTGGTGATGCCGTTTGGGTTGACTAATGCGCCGGCAGCATTCATGGACATGATGAATCGGATTTTCCAGCAGTTTTTGGACCAGTTTGTTGTGGTATTCATAGACGATATTTTGGTATACTCAAAGTCAGAGGAGAAGCATGATGCGCATTTGCGAGTAGTGTTGCAGATTTTGAAGGAAAAGCAGCTTTATGCCAAATTTAGTAAGTGCGAGTTCTGGCTTAGGGAGGTGACTTTCTTAGGACACGTAGTATCAGCTGAGGGGATTAGAGTGGATCCTCGGAAGATTGAGGCAGTGTTGGATTGGAAGCCGCCTAAGTCAGTGGCTGAGATTCGGAGTTTTCTAGGTCTGGCGGGGTATTACCGAAGATTTGTGGAAGGATTTTCTTTGATCGCCGCACCTATGACCAAGTTATTGAGGAAAGGAGTTCCATTTGTGTAGACCGAGATGCAGCAAGGAAGTTTCGACAAGTTGAAGAAGATTCTGACTGAAGCTCCAGTTTTGATTCAACTAGAGGCAGGCAAGGAATTCATGGTTTACTGTGATGCATCATATACTGGTTTGGGATGTGTGCTGATGCAGGAAGGGAAGGTAGTGGCTTATGCATCTCGACAGTTGAGACCACATGAGGTTAACTATCCGACGCATGATTTGGAATTAGCTGCAGTGGTTTTTGCTTTGAAGATATGGAGACACTATTTGTATGGAGAGAAGTCGATAGTCTATACGGATCACAAGAGTCTTAAGTATCTTTTGACTCAGAAGGATTTGAACTTGAGGCAGCGTAGATGGATTGAGTTGTTAAAGGACTACGACTGTTCGATTGAGTATCATCCGGGCAAGGCTAACGTGGTGGCAGACGTGTTGAGTCGTAAGGTTGTATCTGACTTAAGATCGATGTTTGCTCGTCTTAGCTTATATGACGATGGGAGTCTTTTGGCGGAATTGCAAGTCAAGCCAACCTGGTTAAAGCAAATCAAGGAGAAACAGTTAGAGGATGATGGTTTGAATGATCGGAGGTTGCAGGTTCAGAATGGAGGTTTAGAGGATTATAGTTTGTCCGATGATGGAGTTTTGTGTTTTCAAGGGAGAGCTTGTATGCCGAAGGATGTTGAGTTGAGGCAAAGAATTCTTCGAGATGCACATAGCAGCCCATATGCTATGCATCCTGGAGGTAGCAAGATGTATCGGGATTTAAGAGAGCAGTTTTGGTGGCCAGGTCTGAAGCGGGAGGTAACTGAGTTTGTGGGCAAATGTCTGACGTGTCAGCAGGTCAAGACGGAACATCAGTTACCGTCTAGGTTACTTCAGCCGGTGAAGATTTCATAGTGGAAGTGGGAAAGGATCACTATGGACTTTGTCAGTGGATTACCCCTTACGCCAAGTAAGAAGGATTCGATCACCGGTGATTGTGGATCGTCCCGACTAAGTCACTCATTTCATTCCGATAAGGGTGGATTACTCGCTTCAGAGGTTAGCTAAGTTGTATGTGGCGGATATAGTGAGGTTGCACGGTGTACCAGTGTCGATCATCTCGGGCAGGGATCCTAGATTTACGTCGAGGTTTTGGAGAGCGTTACATCAGACTTTGGGTACGCGGTTGGATTTCAGTACCGCATTTCATCCACAGTCTGATGGGCAGTCGGAAAGGGTTTTACAAATTTTAGAGGATATGTTGAGAGGTTGTGTTTTGGACTTCAGAGGCAGCTGGGAAGAGTTTTTGCCATTAGCTGAGTTCGCATACAACAATAGTTATCAGGCAAGCATTAAGATGGCTCCATATGAGGCGTTGTATGGTAGGAGGTGTCGCACACCTACTTGCTGGACAGAGTTGGGTGAACGTCAGATGTTAGGACCAGAGTTGGTTGCAGAGACTGAGGATAAGTTTAAGATGATTCAGGCTCATCTGAAGGAAGCTTCGGATAGGCAGAAGTCTTATGTCGATCTCAAGCGGAGGGATATAGAGTTTTCCGTGGGTGACACAGTTTTTCTAAAAGTCTCGCCATGGAAGAAAGTGTTAAGATTTGGGAGAAAAGACAAGTTAAGTCCAAGGTTTATTGGGCCATATAGGGTGTTGAGACGAGTGGGACCAGTACCCTATCAGCTCGAGTTGCCATCAAAGCTGAGTCAGATTCATGATGTGTTCCATGTCTCCATGCTTAGACGCTATCGTTCTGATCCATCGCATGTCGTGGCAGTAGAGGAAATAGAGGTGAGTTCAGATCTGACGGTGGAAGAGGAACCAGTGCAATTCTAGATCGAGACGTGAAAGTTTTGCGCAAGAAGTCAGTTCCTTTAGTGAAGGTTTTATGGCGGAACCATGGCATAGAAGAAGCTACGTGGGAACCGGAGAATGCAATGAGGCAGCAGTACCCTCAACTCTTTTGATCAGGTAATTTCCAAGACGAAATTTTCTTAAGGGGGTAGAATTGTAACATCCTAAAAATTAGAGTATCATCTTGTTATTTGTGTTGGCTCGGGTATGAATTTTGTGTGTTTAGCATAGTCTTGTAAAGGCTTGACTTTATTTATGAAGCTAGAATAATTCTTAGTATTGAAAATTTAATGAAGTGGATTAAGTGAACTTGACACTTAAGTTAATTTTAGTGTTAAATTTAGCACATGAGGAGTTAGTGGCAAGGTGGTTAAGATGCATGAAGCGTTGCTTGAGGGAAGAGGTTCGAGTTGTATGAATAGCATTTTGAAGACTTTATTTTTATGTATCCTAGCATTAAATGTCGGTCAAGCTCTAATTATGATAGGTTGGACTTTCAATTTTATGGCAAGTAGAATAGAAAATTTGGAAAGTTTGTACTTTGGGAAAGGAATCTTAAGGTTTATGGAAGGATGGGAGGACATAAGGCTTGGCTTAAGGGAGTTGTTTTGGAAACTCTCCTATGGCCATTAGTGCATGAATCTGGACGACATGTGTGGCTAAGGGGGGTGGCCGAATGTTGATAGGAAGTTTGGGGGAAATTGGTTGGTATTTTTGCATCTTGTGCACCATTTTGCATTTTCTTTTCCTCTCCAAAGCTTTCCTCTTTAGCCGAATGTGCCTTGATCATTAGGTGCAATTTTTTTTGTTCTAGCTCTCATTTTTGTTGGAACCAAATCCTATTTTTCTCTCTTTCATTTTTCCTCTTGAAACCGAAACTACATTTGAACTTTGTGCACTTTTCTTCTTTGGTAAATTAGGTGTTGGCCGAACCTCTTGCTCCCATTTCTCTCTTTATTTCTTTTGGTATTGTTCAAAACCACATTTCTTTTTATTTTTCTTGACCGAATTTTCCTTCTCCCCATTCCTCTTTTCTTTTCTTCCACTTTTGCTCAAAATTGAAAACATCCCTTTCCCATTTCAAATTCTTTCTTTTTCTTCCTTTTTCCTTTCTCTTTTTCCACTCTAGCCGAATTCTGTTTGTTATTACAAATCATCCATAGCCGAAATTCCCTTGACCATTTAATCATATTGCCGAAACTTCCCATTCTCTTTTTGATTTGTCTTGGTCGAATATCATCAAGGGTAGGACTTCATGTGGATTTTTATAATCGGTTTTGGAAGATAGGTATGTGATCATGGACGTATTTTCCTTTGTTTCTTTTCTTTCTTTTTTTTATGACGATTCTCATGAGGGCAAAAGCCAAATTTTGGGTATATGATAGTAAGATTCTAATCATAGGGACTTATTTCTTTTAGGCTCTTCGGATTTTGGAAGCAATCAAATTTCGGTAAGTCAAGTGGTAAGGTTTGTGTTGGTTCTTTAATTCTTTAAATGGATGTAAAGCCAAAGGCTATGATGGATAAGGATTGTTGTTGACCGAATGGTCTATGGTAATGATCTAAGTATTGGTCGAATGTAGGGGCAAGGTGATCTAGTGCGGTAGATCGGATCTTCGGATTTTAGTATTTGCGTTGGTGAAAGGTGTGTACCTTACACACTTTATAACTCGGTAATATGTATATGTGTGTTAATAACCATTCATGTTGTTAAAATCGAAAACTATGAAATCTTAATATGATACCTTGATGGGTATGAGCATGGATACGGGTAAGTCTGTTTCGATATGATGTTGCTATATGTTGATTATCATGATCTACGATATATATATATTGGTTATATATTCATATCAAAGTATAATGACATGATTTGTTCATTTGTTGCATTGGTACGGGCGATATGAGAGGAAGGGGAAGATTTGATATCTGTGTCTTTGGGACACAAGAGGTTTGGCACCTCCAGTGGTTTGGTACCACATACTCGTGTCTTTGGGACACCAGGGGTTTCGCACCTCATAGCGACTCGTCCTAGTGGTTTCGCACCACCGTGGGTTGGCCCCACTTTTGATGATTTGGGATTGTCACCAGTGATTTGGTATCACACGTGGGTTGGCCCCACAACTTGATTATTCGTAACTTCGGGTCACCAGTGGTTTGGTACCACATATTTGTGTCTTTGGGACACCAGAGGTTTGGCACCTCATAGCGACTCGTCCTAGTGGTTTCGCACCACCGTGGGTTGGCCCCACTTTTGATGATTTGGGATTGTCGTCAGTGATTTGGTATCACACGTGGGTTGGCCCCACAACTTTATTATTCGTGACTTTGGTCACCAGTGGTTTGGCACCACCAGTGGTTTGGTACCACACGGGGTAGAAAAAGGAGTTATGGATGGCTAGGTTGGGTGCATCATATATATATATATATACATTGCTTGGTTATAGTTTGTGTAAGTAAGTGGCATTTACCCGGGAGAGGGATTATGCACTGAGTCTTGGTGACTCACCTTCTCCCTTACCTTTTCAGGTGATTCGTAAATTCGCGGATAAGGAGCCGGATGAACTCGAGGAGGCCATGCAATAAAAGCTGGTTTTATATGAACTTCCATTTGGGTATGTTATTTTAATTTGGTTTTCATATTTTATAGATTTGTAATAAGGCCTCTTTAATTATGTTTTTTTTTTTTGGATTATTTATATGCTTTGGATTTGTTTTAAATATGGTTATAAATTACATGGTTGTTATAATAATTTGAGCACAAAGTTTTCTAAACTACAAAGCACGATGGTTTTTAAAATGTTACCATCGGGTAACATAAATCATTTGATAATTTTTAACTACTTAAGTATTTTCGATAACTCATACTATTTTCCAAAACTCAAGTTTTCAAATTTCTATTAGCTACGGTTTTCAACCTAATCGCTTTAGTTTCTTTATTTATAAAAGGTTTACAAATCTAAGCTGCAACTAGGTTTTTTTTAAAGATTTATGTACGGAATTTCAGAGTAAATTATTAATTTTTAACTTATTATACACTCGATTTCTACGAACTTAGAACAACAAAAAGTTTTTCACTAAAATTTAATCATTAATTCTATTTCTCTTTGAAACGTTTTCCTTCGTGGCATGCCAGATTCGGTCATGGCGTATTGGCCGGGTTTGGGGTGTTACATTGGTTTTTCATAATATAATTTTAAATTACTACTATTTAGCCTTGTTATTATAGAAAATTGATTTAAGTTTAATTCAACCTCCCTGGGGTATGATCCTTGGAATACTTGCGGAGTGTTTCGTTTTGACATTCTTCTATATTATAATTTGACCCGTATGCTTGTGGACATTGTTGCTCAATCATATATTTATTTCCTGTAGTATTTCCAGTCCAGACGTTCACAGTCTGGCAATGGTCACATGATTGATGGGTGTGAGAATCATTGTAGCAACAGAAAAATGTTTTTCAAGGTTTTAATACAACACACATGCATCATACTGCATTCTTGATATATTGCTGAAATGAAAATATTTGCTTAATACAAAGATAGTAATTAGTGAATCTTTATTGTTTTTCAGTTCAAATATGTCTCTTACTCCTCTTATTAGCATTCTTACTGAGAATAAATTGAATGGGGATAACACTCTAGAATGGAAACAAAATGTAACACTCCAAACTCAGCCTAGACTTTTCGGTCGGATTGTGGAGGTTACATCGTACGTGAAAACACTAATGCTTAATTTTGATGAAAACCCACTTTTAGCATAAAGAAAACCAATTTGAATAACTCTTCAAAAATGCATCAATTCTTGATAACTCATGAGTACTTTGAGGAAAACCGTGTTTAATAGTTTCACTAAAACGAATCCATTTTACTTAAGTCATTTGCATGATAAAACATTCTAGTGATTTTTTGACAAAATCTGGCAACGGACAAATTATAGCAAATTGAGCTTATTAAATATTATTGTTAGTTTTCTTGTTCTAAATGCCAATTAAAACCAAAAACTTTAGCAAAACAATTACCAAAATAAATTCTAATGTCCCGAAAAAAATTAAAATGTCCAAAGCCCGAAAAAGTCCAAAAAAAATGAAAGTTCGTAACATACTAAACCCAAAAGCATGAAAATCGAGCTCCAATGTTGCTGTCCAATCCTAAGTCTAAGGTTCACCTGAAACAAAACAACAAACACATAAGCTTAAAGCCCAGTGTGTGATTTGGCCCACGAAACATGGTAAGTATATACAAATATCAAAGTGTGTCATGGCATAATAGATTTCATAACAGAGCATATCTTATATCGTATCTTATCAAATCATATTTTTTATCATCTTATCTTATCATAACATATCATACCCCCATCCTCTACACACCATCTTCATCCCAACCAATCACACCAATTAGGACTACAAGAGTCCATCCATCCAATCACATCAATATGTGGTGATATGCCACTCATAAACATGCAGCTGAGTTGCCAGACAAGAATCTTCTGGTCTAGCTGCCATAGTTGTAATAAAACTGTCATAAAGCACTTCTTCCATCATATCATATCCCACCCCAAAACATAAGCATAATCATAATCATAAAATCGTAAACACATACTCATATCATAAGTTCTACGACATGCACACTCATATATTTTCTTAAGAGATCATAGCATAGCATAGAGTTTTTACACAACCAAACTTGCTTAACATATTTTTCTAAGCTAAAACTTACTATTTTTTGGGCCTTTATGATACCCACAGACCCTATTTTCAAGTCCCTTATTTGACCCCCAAATGGGCCTTAAAATTGGCCTCAAATGCCCATACGATCGTGTAGCCCACACAGCCTAAAAAGTTCGCCCGTGTGGTCCACATGTACCAACATAGGTTGGAAATTCACACACGAACGTGTCCTCTACACGGCCTACCACAATCACACATGGCTTGACACACGGTCTACCACACAGTCTGGCACACGGCCATGTGGCGCTAGGCAGATTCAAAAACAGCCCTTGTTTCGTAATTTTCTTGAGTTTCAAGTGATTATTCAGGTTAGTTTCACATACCTAATTATTGATTTGATCGACTACCCAACAGGAACTCACAAAACCTACAATTGTTCATCAAATTGCACCAATTAACCATGAGAAAAATCCAAGTAAAATCACATCCTCAACACGAAATTTTAGACCCTAAACCAAAATTTTATTACTTACTTATCTGAAACAATGTCTAAGATCGAGCTTACAATGCTGGAAGAAGTTGATTTTTGATTCGTTCGCCTAACCAAAACTCAATAACAATTAACACTACAGAGAACGAGGCTCAAACACAACAAAACTATATGTCATTTCAAATAATTGAATTTCTGAAAAATAATGATTAAACAAAACTTACACCACGGACGATCTAGCGATCCAAAAGCAACAATACAGACAAAATAAAAAGGCAATACCCAGGAGTGATCCAAAAAATGAGAAAAAGAATTCAAGAAGAAGAGAGAAAAGAAAAACAATTTGGCAATATAGGAAAAACAAAAAGAACGTGCAACAAATGGGTGGGGGTTGGACGATTGCCAAGGAGAGAAAATAGGGATTTGGTCAAACAAAATAAAATAAATAAGAGATTTAATTTAATCCAAATCCCACCTACCAGATTTTTTAGAATTTAAATTAAACTCCACAACTAACAAGTGTAAAAGACTAAAATATTACACTCACGCGCACCATGGGTTTTGAACACGAGACCTAAAGGTAAGCTGAAGCCTTACCACTGAATCAACAAGTTTATTCTTAACACAACCCAACGAAGAATAAAAGATAAGCCCTAAGGCTCAAGCTTAACATAAGAACAAAAAAAAAGGAAAATTCAAAGCGAGGGAATCAAACTTAAGACCTAAAGCAAACTTTCAAGATACTTAACCAACACACCAAATAAAATTATTTGACACACTTAAACAATTGTAATTTAATAAATTCAAGGTGTTACACGAAACTTGCTGAAAGTTCTCAACTATGATAAATACAAATTCGTCCTTAACGAACCTTGCCCACCTGAAGCTCAACCCAAAGTGAGAATTGCTAGAGAGATTTTGACTCGATTGCTCGATGTTATATTTTAGCGAGCATAAGCAGTGTTGATCGCTAAAATCAGAGCTTTAAAATTTATAAAAGAATGATCGAATCTGGAAACTAACTCTGACAACGATTAAAGGCAAGTGTACCTATCGAACAGTAGTATAGCTTAGGCAAGACCGGATATCGAACCCAAAGGAACTAAAAGTACTAATACTAGCTTTCTTTTTATTATTAAGCCTTAAAAATAGAGTGAAGTTGCTTTAAACTATCTTGACGAAGACTAAACTAAGGACACAAAGACAAAAAGGACGAATAGGAAAATAACTTTGAAGGAAAACTCAGTTGATTACGATGACCCTCAGGAAGAATCCACCTAGACTTCATTTGTTACCTAACCCTAAATTATATGATTTCTTTTACTTAGCTTGATCTGTAAGACTCCCTAACCTATATTAAACCCTCTCTCGAGGCGAATAACGTCTAACCCTAGGTTAATTAATGGAACTCTCGTTCACTTATAATAACCCCCTAGGATAGCAGTAAATCGATCAATGTACTCCCATATTAGGTTTCACCCTAATCCGATAAAATCTCGTAACCCTATCTCTAGGTGTTTGTTCAACTCCGCTTAATTATGTTAGATCTACTCTTAGCCAGGGTCTATTCCTCCTCCACCTAAGCACATTAGATTTGGATTAAGCAACATAATCAAGAACAAACTAAGCAATTATCATATAACTTAGAAATCAAATAACAAAATTCATCTAGGTTTCATCCCCTTCAGGTATCTAAAGGGTTTAGTTCATAATGAATAAAAAGAACATCACAAGAGAAAAGATAAAACAAAACATAAGAAAACCCTAAAATCCCCTGAAGGAATTGAAGGAGAATTCTGCCGTCTTGAGTATAATTCTGGCTTCTTGGGATGGATCAACTGGCTATCCTCGCGTTATTCCCTAACTCTGACCTCCTTGGCTTGGCTCCTTGGCCTAGCTTTGACGCCTCTGTTTCGGCTTCTGCCAAACTCCCCTTTCAAGTTGCCCCCTTGGGTGTTTATATAGACTTTGTGATGCCTTACTTGGCCCCTAAGTTTCCTAATTTAAGTAGAATTCCTGCTAGGGTGTTTGAATTGGCTTTGGAATGTGTTTCTTTGCCTCCAAGTATCATTTCGCGAATGAAATTGCTCTTTTCAGCGACAGGGACACGGCCATGGCACACGCCCGTGTGAATTGTGGTCAGGCCGTGCTCAGACTTCTTTAATGAGGCACGGCCGTGTGAATCGAGATCAAGCCGTGTTCTAGTAGATTGACGTGGCACGACCGTGTGGGCTTAAGTCCAGGCCGTGTCGATTTCGTAATATGGCCCATTTACTCTGTTTTGGGCCCGTTTTACGTTCTTTTCATCCTCGGGTGCTTTCCTGGGTATAAGACATGAAAAGAAAGGATTAAAAGCACCTTTTTACATAAATCGAGGGATAAATCATCCAAAAGCATACTAAATGTGGGATTAAAATATGTTAGTTTTACGGTTTATCAAGTGTGCTGCAAAAGAAATACGAGAATTTTTGTACTTCTAAAGAGATCATGAAAAATTTGTAGGATTTGCTTGGAGGCCAAGTTGCATTGGCTTGACAATCCACTATTACAAATTTGATGAAACCTTAGCAGAAACCCGACACTCCGGTCAAATAACATACGCTTAAGCATGTGGGATTCTTTGTTGAAGCGGAGGACAATGGAGTTGAACTAAACGTGAACACTTAGATTAAAAGAGTGTTCAAATCCTTCACCAAGGAGTTCACTAGCTTTAGGGTTGCTTACAACTTGGGAAACAATGTGCTTACCTTAACTCAACTTATGAAGGAATTACAATCCTATGAATTGATGCTGAATGGTTATAAATCGGTTTAGGAGAAACTTGAGACAAACTTAGTTCTGGGCTTCTCGTCCTCTAAGAGGAAGCAGAAAGCTAAGGGAAAGAAGAAACCAACTAAGTCTTCGGTTCCACCTCTTTATGGATAAGAAGAAGACTAAGAAGTCAAAAGATCCTAAAATGATCAAATGTTTCTTCTGCAACAGGAAAGAGCACTTCAAATAAAACTGCAAAGGGTATTTGGATTATCTAGCCAAAAAAGGTAAAGGTATGAAACTCTTTATGGTTGAAGCTTGCTCAGTGGAAGAATCAACTGACAATTGGGTTATTGATTCTAGAGTCATTAACCATGTGTGTGTTTCTTTATAGAGGTTCAACGAAACGAGAAGTCTGCTTGACAAGAACCTTTCATTGTGAATCGAAGATGGGAGCCATGTTTCAACCGAAGCAATGGGAGAAGTTATTTTACATTTTGGTAATTTTAAGAAGATTATTTTAAAGGACATATTTTATGTACCTCATTTTAAGAGGAATTTAATTTCTATAGCATGTTTATTTTATGACGGTTATTCTATGACATTCAATAAAAGAATTTCTATTCACAGAAATTTTTTTTTTTTAAATCTGTAATGGATGGATGGAAAACAATCTCTACTTTATCAAACCAAATAACTACTTGATGCTTCAAACTAAAATTGTGAATAAAAAGCTTAAAACTTCTCACTTTAATGAGGGGTACCTATGGCACTTAAAACTTGGTCATATTAACCAAAAAAGAATCACTAGACTCGTGAAAGATGGTCCCTTAAGTATGCTTAAGGAAGTTAGTCTTCCACAATGTGAATCTTGCTTGGAAGGTAAAATGACTAAAAGGTCTTTTAATGCAAAAGGTACAAGGGCCAACCAACCTCTAGAACTTGTGCACACTAATCTATGTGGTTTCATGAGCATTAATGCCCGAGGAAGTTACGAACGTGACTTTTATCGATGATTATTCTTGATATAAATATGTGTATCTAATGCACCGTAAAAGCGAAACCTTTGATAAATTTTGAGTGTTTCGTGCGAAAGCGGAAAAGCAATTAGATTTATCCATAAAAAATCTTCAGTATGACCGAGATGGGGAATACTTGTCTAATGAGTTCTTAGCATACCTCATAGATAATGGGATTTTATCCCAATTGATTGCATTGGGTACTCTTCAGCAGAATGACGTAACTGAGAGAAAGAAAAAAACATTGCTTGACATGGTTTGTTCAATAATAAGCTATTCACGACTCCCTACTTCTTTTTGGGGATATGCTATACAAACGACTTGCTATATTCTAAATGATGTGTCAACCAAGTCTTCTTGAAAGACACCTTATGAACTTTGGTATGGAAAAATACCTGCTCTAAATCACTTTAGAATATGGGGTTGTCCAGCACACGTTTTGGATAAGGATGCAAAGAAGTTGGATGCATAGACAGAATTGTGCATGTTTGTAGAATATTCGAAAGGAACAAAGGGTGGATTATTCTACAATCCGAAAGATAATACGATTAAAATTTCTACTCATGCTACTTTCTTTAAAGAAGCTAAATAGATAAATTTAAGCCTCAAAGTAAAGTGGTACTCGAGAAAATTTTGGGAGTTGTAGAACAATCAGCAAGTTCAATTCTCAAGAGAGTTGTAGAAAGACATGTAAACAATCAACAACATAGGGGAATCCATCATAGTGAGAGAGTTTTTAATAAACCAGACTTCTCCATCTATGATGGTAGTATTTATAATGCGGAAGCCAATCACGAGGATGATGATCCACTAACTTACGAGAAGCTATGCAGGATGTTGACTCCAAGCTCCGGAAACAAGCCACGGATGTTGTGATGGATTCTATTGAATCCAATACGGTGTAGGAAATTGTAGACTTACCAGTTGAGATTAAACCCATAGGATGCAAGTGGATCTACAAGAAAAAGAGAAATGCGAAAGAGAAAGTGGAAACACATAAAGCTAGACTTGTAGGGAAAGGCTACACATAGAAAAAAAAGGCATTGATTATGATGAGACCTTCTCTCTAGTAGCTATGCTCAACTCTATCCACATACTATTATCCATTGTTGCTACTCTCGATTACGAGATCTGGCAAATGGATGTGAAGACAACATTATTGAATGACTATCTTGATGAGGCCATTTATATGACTCAACCCATTGGCAATGTTGTCAAAGGAAAGGAGCAGAAAGTTTGTAAACTGCTAAGATCCATTTATGGACATAAGCAGGTGTCACGCTCATGGAATAAAAGACTTTATCAAATGATCAAGACATTTGAGTTTGAGCAAAATTCTAATAAACCTTGTGTTTATAGGTGTATAAAAGACAAAAAGGTGGTATTCCTTGTTTTGCATGTCGATGATATTCTAAGTCAATCTCATGTTCAATGTCGAAGATCAAAGAAGAAAGTTATTTGGATTTTAGTTCTCAAATTTTTAACATTCAAAGTTGTTTCATGAAAAAAACTAAATTGTAGAAGAGAAGGGGAACAAAAGCTTCTTATTGGTGCAAGCAGTGTGAACAAAGAATGTCATACAACAACAATTTCAACGAACCTGTGACTTGAAGGAAAACCTTTGAATAGTTCAATGACCATTTTGTAATTTTTTTGAAGTTGAGTGACCAATACGTAAACTTACTAATAGTTTAATGACATTTGATATAGTTTACCCTAAATATTAATATTATTATTATACGAGTTATTATCCTGTCTATTGTCAGTGGAGTGGCATATGGCAATATTTCACCATTTGCTTGTGGAATTTTTTAACTCTATTACTAGTGTACCAAATAATTTTCTCTTAATACATATACATATATGATTGTTTATCATACAATAAATTGAAAAAAAAAAATTATACAAGTAAATAAGTACATTACAATAGGGGAAGGGGGAAAGAGTTTAGAAACACAAGGATTAAACCTTAAATCTTATACTAATTAACTTGAAACCCACACAAATTTGTCACCGAGCAAATGTTGTGATTGACCAAAATTTTCTAATTATATGCATTTTTGAAATTATATTTGATTTGTTTTAAGTCGATTTCTATATGATAATCTATTCCAATTAGATATTTAATTATTTTAATGTTACTTATTTTCCATATTTCTGTTTGATATAATCATACTTTTTTTTCAATATTTGGCTAATAAATTTTGAATAAAAATTATACAAATAAATATATCAAATATTTTTATAGCAATTAAAACCCGTGTATTGCACAGAGCAAATGCTGGTATACATATAAATAACGAGCTATTTTTGCACTAAAAATTGTTTATATTTTTTTAAATCTATACCTCTAAAATCATATTCGGCTGTAGTGTTGATTATATAGAAGGGCTAAATTGGGAAAAATATTCATTCGGAAGGAAACGACAGGAGAGTAATTTTCAATGTTTCGAAACCAAATTGGTTAGATCATCTGTTCCGGTTCGACCGATTCAAAATAAATAATTTATTAAAAATTCAAAAAATATAAAAACATAAAAACTGGTTCAATTAGTATGGATTTTTCACCTCTCACCGGGCCAATACTCTGGCTGGTTTCTAATCTGATTGGTATAGCAGGTCTGATCCGGCTCAGACAATATTGGTAATTCTGTTTGGTTGACTCATGAAATGCGACAGAGGGCATTTGAACACAAAATCAGACTCCTCCCAATTTCCAGTTGCAATTAATAATATGACTACAAGGTCTGCAAATCACCTTTCCAGTTCTACTCAGCTGGTGTATTTACAGGAACCAGTGGCACTGATCTGGACCACGCAGTCGGCGGTTGAATATGGAATGGATAATGATGGGACTAAGTATTGTTTAGTGAACAACTCTTGGGGCAGTAGCTGGGGTGAAGAAAGCTACATTAGGATGCAAAGGAAGGCATTTGTGGCATAGCAAACTGCATAAACAGGACTTCTCTATAATTGCCCCTTCTATGTGAATGTACCATGAACAACTCAAACACACACTGCCAGGCTTTTATACAAAGGAACCCCATGTTTATATTCTGTGTTTTAGTTCATGGGAGGTAAAAGTACTAAGAAGGTACTTGTATTGGGAGTTAGATTGCATTTTTACCTCCACTACTTAAAAAATGAGCAAATTAGTCTATGTATGTTAGATCAAAGAGCAAATTGATCATTCTGTTAAAAATTTCATCAATTTTTGTTGTTAAAAATTGATCCTAATTACATCAGTATAAGGCGCATGTGACACGTCACATATCAATCTAATTATTTCATCAACCACGCCAGTTTTTAACAGTCAAATAGATAAAATTTTAACAGAAATGACCAATTTACTTTTTAATCTAATATAAATGAATTAATTTACCTATTTTTTTATTAGAGGGGACAAAATATAATCTAACTCCTAGTAACAGGAGCCTCCTTGATACTTTTACCTTCAAGGGATGACTTAATTCTATGAGTCTCTTAAATAAGGTAACTATATCATCCAAAGCCAACAAATCCGAGTTCGAGTAACATAGGAACAATCTTAACTAGCATTTTATTAGTAAATCAGTGTGGATTCCATGCTAAGCAAGCAAAAGAACAAACTTAGTTATAAAATTATGATCATTAATGTTAAACAGACCAGACTATCTTTTCCTGATGAAAAGACCACAATAGTTGTTATAGCATATCACAAATGCTGGTTTGCTGGAACAGTAACAGGAATAATTGTCAAAGCTACATAGATCACTTACACCACTAAAGATCATCAATGGCTGTTTCTCTTCCTAGCTAGCTCCCAAGCCATCTCCCTTAATTCCTCCGGTGATGGAGGTCGTGGTCCCTCTGGAGGATACACTATATACGAACGCTTCACATCAAAGGAAAACAGAAGTCATTTAGGCTCGAATAAGAAATCATTTCGTACCAAGGAAAACAGGTAGACTTGAAATCCTTTACAAGAGAATGGACGCTAATTGAATAACTAAAAGGGTAAACTACACCATTAGTTACTAAATTATGAGTAAGTTTTCGTTTTGATCACTAGTTTTCATTTTGATCACTTAACTAAAAAAAGTTACAATTTAGTCATTAAACTATTCAAAAGTTTTCATTTAAGTCATTGAGCTATTAAAATCGATACTCAATGACTTTCTTCGTTCACACTGCTCGCACCAATAAAAAACTCTCATTCCCCTTCTCTTTTATAGTTCAATTTTTTTCATTAAACAGCTTTGGACGTCACGGATCTATGAACCAAAAATCAAATAACCTTTTTCTCTAATCTCTAACACTGACCATCAAATTGAATTAGATCTAAGGTATATTATCCTACTTGTCGATGGGTACTGATCTACCGTACCGATTGGCGAATCGTCACTTAGAGCTCACTAATAGAACTTTTAAAAAGAAAAGATTATAGTTCAACGACTTAAATAAAACTTTTGAATAGTTCAATGACTTAAATGAAAACTTTCAAATAGTTCAGTAATTAAATTGTAACTTTTTTTTTTTTTTAGTTAAGTGACCAAAACGAAAACTTAGCATAAATTTAGTGACTAATGATGTAGTTTACACATTTCTCAACATTCCAATCTACAGGCGATGTTGAAATACAGAATTCCCATTTATTGCCAGACCATAACAAGTTATCTAACCGGTTATCAAATTACAAAGAGATTCTTTTTATAATTTAACAAGAACAGGGTTAATAGGATCCCTGCATATATATTTTTTAAGTTGATTAGCATGAGCATATCACAGGAAAAATAACAAAAGCACAGCATAAAAAGATGACACAACATAAAAAGTAACATGAAAACGAATATCTCGAAATCTATATAATACAAACTTTTAGCATATCAATTTTTTATAAGTATAAAGTATGTTAAACATGATTATATTGCAGAAAATACACGATCATAGATACAGAAGATCTAATTGCATTCTTCCATTTACTTTTTGAACCAACAAACCAAGTTACTAAAATACTGCTTTCTTACAAATACCTATTGCCACAATCCAGAATGTTCAGTTATAAAGAGGCCCAAATTTCAAAAAAGTTCGAATGAGTATTAAACTTTGTTCCAATTTCAAGCCTAATCCAGATATAAAAAAAACTCTCAATCTGTCACAGAGTTCAACGAATCAGACAAATCCGGCCAACTAAAAATATGAAAAGAAAAAAGATACAACACAAAGAGAAGAAGAGATAAAAGAGAGTATACATTTCCCATAAATTTCTGGAGATTCTTGGTGTTGTTGGCGAAAGTGTACATAAGAACGATAGGGATCGTAACATAGAGACCGAATTTGGCGATTTCAAGAACACCCTTAGAAGTGCCTAAAGAAGACATTCTCCTTTTCACTTTCTACAGAGAAAAAAAAAATTGATGGGAATTCACGAGGAGACTGAAAACTTTTGCAAAATTACCCTTCAGACATCTCAAAATTTGTGAGGCTGAAACCTTGGATACGTCATACAGGACGATGCCCGGTTCTAGGAAAATAGATCTTAATGGGCTCTTCTTTCAACAATAATATCTTAATGGGCTCAAAGCTCCCAAAATAATGCCCCAACAACAAACATGGATCTGTTTGATATTTTCTGGATATTTACTTTAGCAGACTTGAGGCTTATTGCATGGTAAAGTCCCCCACACCTTTGCTAGCACGGTTGTTATTTGAAGTGCATTAAATAATTAACGGGAATATGCAGTGATTAGAGGTGCTCATAGTCGGGTCGGGCTGGGTTTGGGCTTAAACATGATATTAACATATTTTATGCTTACTTAAATCTGGCCCGACCCAAAATCTGAACTTAAAATTTTATCCAAACTCGCCCATATTTGTAAATGGTTAACTCAAGCCTATTTTAAGCCCACCCATATTATTATTTAATTTTTTTAAATAAATAAATATTTTATTTTAATTTTTAATAATTTTATACATTTTTATAGTCATCTTAACATTTTTTTAATGTTTACATTAGAGTAGTATTATATATTTAGTATAGGTTTTTTTTTTAATGTGTTCTAATATATAAAAATAACATAATATAAAGTATTATAAACTTAAAATGGTTCGAGTCGGGCCGGGATCGGACCTTAAATGTTCAAGCTCAAGCCTAGCCCAGATTTCAAAATGGGCTTAATTTTTTTGTCCAAGTCCATTTTTCGGGCTTAAATTTTTTGCCCAAACCCTCCTAAATTTCGGACAGACCTTCAGGTTTGGACCGGTAGCCTGGCCCATGAATATGTCTAGTGGTGATAGGGTATTGGTTAATTTTGAATAACAAGAACCATTTCGTTCTAAAATATGTAGAATGACTATATCGAGTCAACTTGGTAACCATCAAGTTGAAAAAGTATGCATTCATTTGGAGGAAAATTTAATAAAACCTCATCAGAAAATTGAAAAAGGAAAATAAAACTTAAAAGAAAGTTTCTTACAAATTATAGGCAAGATTCTTTCTAGCAATTTCTTAGTTCCAAACAACATGAATTGTTGGTAAAGCAATACACTATTGAATTTGAGCATCTCATGATGAAATGTGGAGATTGAAGAGCAAATGATCACTCGGTATCTTGGTGATTTTTGTCAAGAGGTCGGTGATGTTGTCTAATCACAACCTTATTGGAATTTTGATGATGTTTGCAAGCTAGCAATCCATGTGGAGAAGCAAATCAAGGCGAAAGGTTCTAGCAAGACCCTACGAAAAGAAGAAATTTCTAGACGAGGCAGTGCCTCAACTTCTAAGCATTAGCCTACTACCAAGATTACATCTTTAAAATCTGTTCAACGACACAAAGGCAACCATATGCTTTTATATTCTAGAGGAGATCTCCTCCTATCGGTTATACCGATTTTGACTTCCGAACGTGTCGAGATTTGATGAAATCAACATTGGGCTATATCTTTGTTCTACATGGTGGGTCCACAGTATGGAGAAATGTCAAGCATGGTTGTACTATTGACTCTACTATAGAGGTCGATATATGGTTGCTTCTAAAGCAATAAAATAAGCAATATGGTTTCGGAAAATCCTTACAGATCTCGAAGTTGTTCTTGGAATTGAAAAAGCTATCACATTGTATTGTGATAATAATGCATCAATAGCTAACACCAAGGAAACCAAAAACAACAAGAGCACAAAACATATTAATAGAAAGTATCAGATTAAAAGAGAGGCAGCAGTGGACAAAATAAAGGATGTAGTCAAAGTTACATTAGAGGACAACCTTGTGGATCCGTTTAGCAAGACTCAGGTGGCTAGGAGTTTTTAGAAACATGTAAAAGGCATGGGAATATCAAACATGACTCATCTACCTCACTAAGGTAAGGGGAAACTGTTGGAATTAATGCCTTTAGTGTAGTATTTTCATTTATGTACACTTGTATTTTTTGAACAAACTAGTTTAATAAAGTATTCATTGATTGCAGTAATATTCTTTGTGTATTTTCCTCAATGATTTTTGCATGCAATGAAAAATGAAAATAAATATTGGCTCATGGATTATCTAACATTTAACTACTGTCACGGATTTAGAATTTTCGCCTCACAATCCATGCGGCCTTAGGCAGTTTCTTGCTCCAAAAACGCCTAAGTCAGCTGTCGAAGCCAATTTTTTGTTGGAAAACACTGGGTCGACTTTAAAAACGAAAATGGAGTCGCCACCAATCCTTTTTTCGAGGTGTGATCAGATCACCTTGAGATTGATCATTAAAACATTTTGATTTATTAAAACAATGATTTTGGCCTACAAAATTCGAGAAAACGGGTTCAGGAGTCGGTTACGCACGAGAAAGGATTAGCACCCTCGTAACGCCCAAAATTGGTACCGAATTAATTGATTAACTTCTTGATGTCGAAAATTTGAAAAGATTTTAAAATACGATTCTCTTTGTTTAGAAGAAAACTTGAATAAATTAAATTAGATGCTAAGACCCTCTTATTTCGAAGAAGTAAAATGTCACGCCCAGTGAGTTAGGATACGACATTTTGAATCCTCAAAACTAAGCTTATCTTTTGACTTTTAAAACTCGTGCATTTAAATCTAAGAAGGATATTCGGTTATTTGGGTCAAATGAAAAATCAGAACCCAGTAAGTTAGGGCACAATTTCTCAAAATTCCAAATACAGAATATTGCCTTTGTTTTTAGAAATCCTTACCTCAAGATAACAAAATGTCACATCCAGTGAGTTAGGACATAATATTTTTGAATTCTTGAGAATAAGTTTTTATTTAACTTATACGCTTGATTTTTAAAAAAGATAATCAGTTCTTTTAGGCTGAACGAGATAAATTAAAACCAGGTAAGCTAGGGTATGATTTCTCAAGTCTCGAATTACAAAAAAAAAATTTAATAAAAAATTTTGTATCGGACAAATATTAATGTAACACGATTTTATGGTAAAATACAAAAAATAAATGACGGAACTAATATGCATAACGGAAGAATAATAAATGCGTTAGTGTGAATAACAATAATAAGGACGGTAATAAAATAAAATAAACAAGCAGAAAAATAAAAAGAAAAATAAGTAAATAAACACGAAAAAGAAATATGATTATAATAGTAAAAAAATAATAGCAAAAATAATAGTAATAATAATGACATAATAATAATAGTAGTAGGAAATAAATAAATAAATAATGATAATAGTAATTGTAATAATAATTATAATTATAATTATAATTATAATTATAATAATAAAAGAAATAAATAATAATAATAATATGAATAATAATATGAATAATAAATCAATTGATTTAATAATAAAATAGCAAAATAACAAAGAAAGGACTAAAGTGAATTTAAAACAAAAGTTCAGGGCAAATCTAAAAATAAATAAAAGGAAAAGGACCCCATTGAACGCGCGAATAACAAGGAGGGACTAAAAGGGAAATTTTCCCTTCCCGTCCAAAACTCACAGCATCAAGGAGGACCAATTGAAATCGAAATGAATCATGGGGTAAAATTTAAAAATAAGAAAAACTTGATTATAAAACAATAAAAAAGTGGAAGGGCTAAAAGTGCAATTAGCCCTTCCGTTGAAAACACGCAGATCCTAGGCCTGGAGCAGGTCGGTTCTAGGGTCGGAGGGGCGAAACGATGTCGTTTTGGGGCTTAAGGGTGCCGACCAAAACAGCGTCGTTTTACACGCCTATAAAAGTAAATTTTTCTATAAAAAAAACTCATTTTAACCCCTCCCCACAAAAAAAAAAAAAAAAAAAAAAAAAAAATGCTTTCCCCTCACTCTCTTAACACCCCAGGTCTGGTGGGAGCTCCAGTCTCTTCGCCACCGGCGACCGCCGTGCACGTTGGCGCTCCAGGTAAAATTTCTCCCCTTTTTTATATTATTTTTTAATATGTATATATATAAAGAAATAAATTTAAAAATAGGAAAATAAAAAAATAAAAGAAACCTTAGAAATGATTCGATTCTCTCTTCAACTGCTGATTATTTTTTTGATTGTTTGGTGAGTTTAAATCTGTTGTTTTTTTTTTATATTTGATAAAAATCCGGAAAAAAAAAAGAGAGTCAGATACACTGGGTTTTTCGTGGCTTATATAGCCATTTTTTTACAATTGTTTTCTATATTCTATGCTATATTTTATGCTTTTTGATCTTGCAGGTGCAAGTGGCGGTGCCATGACAGTGGCGGTGGCAGCAGGCGGCGCAGAAGGCAGGGGTCAGAAGACCTAGGTGCGGCGCACCTAGGGTTTGTTGTTTTTTTGTTTTGTTTCTAATTTGAGTTTGTAGTGGGCTAGGATTAGATTGGGCTGTAATGGGTTTAGTAATTTGGGTTTAGAGTTTGTAATTGGGTCTGTTTGGGTTAGGTTTAGTTTGGGGTGGGTTTTGATGTCTGTTTGGGTCTTATTAGGCTGTAAATGAACTATTTTATTGGGTTCGGGAAAATTGGGCTATTCACATCAGCCTAACTCCCACAATATGAGGATTCAAACTAATTCCTTCACAAAACCCAACTCAAATGAAAGCAACTCAAAGCCAAACGAGAATGAACGAAGAACGAAATAAGAACAAGCCACAGAAAAATAAGAATATAAGAAAGAGAGAAATTTGAGTGAATGCTCCCAAGAATTCTTATTGCTCAAAACTCAAGTGATTTACAATGAGGGGAGAGGCCTCTATTAATAATTGAGCCTCCCCAAATCCAACGGTACAGATCAAGTACATCAACGGGTAAGATTAAAGGGTATCTACAAATCAAATCTCTAAGATTACGAAATCATATCTTCTAAGATTACATATCATATCTAAGATTGCATATGCTTGAAGATTATGTTTCCATATGTGTCAAGCTTGTAAATGGACCTTCAATCTCTTCAAGCAACGGACCAGTCCGATTGGGCCAAATGACCTCCTTCCCTCTTGATGGATAGCACAAATGTGTCATGGTTGCAGGCTCCCATGCGCAACCCACGACATTCTCCTCCACTGAATCTAGCGACACCCTCGTCGCGTCCTCCGCATGATACCAATCTATCTTGTCTTGGAATTGCCACAAGGCTTCAGCGGGTTCCCAACTTGTCTCACTATTGGGAAATCCTTTCCATCGGGCTAGGTATTCATGCTGCGGTCGATAGTACTTCCGTCTGACCACACGATCCGCCTCGATGTTTTTGACCTCTCGATCATTGATGACTTTTACCCCTATTGGTGCTCGTTCGGAATTGCTTATATTTGGTTCTTCTCCATCTTCATGGAATGGCTTAAGCATACTTACATGGAATACTAGATGGACTTTGAGCTTATCATCAGTTCATCATTAACTTTGAGCATACTTACATGAAAGCTTGAGTTCAAGGAATCGAAAGATGGTACGTTGGATATACGATTTCTGTAGTATATAGCATTATTCCACAATAGTGAAATTCATAGCCCAAGTAAAGGGTAAAAGATAACACCTCATAGGCATTACATGATAGATAAAAAGTAAACGTGACCATGGGTCATTTATCTTTGTGATAAATGATTTGGTTACTATTTAATAGTAATTAGTTTTTCATGATGGAAAATGTAATGGTTTCTGTGAGATAAAATAAGGTCATATTGAGAGAACGAATTTATCCCCAAAAGGCTAAGGATATCCTATGAGGGTAACACACTTAAGACAAGGTCATTGGACGAACACTTATTAAGTAACTTTCTTAATTGTATACAATAAGGGAGAGCTCAGTTACGATACCTTAGTTGAATGACTTCATTACAAAATAAGTGTATAATTAATAGGCAAAAAGTCAAAACTTAACTATAAATTATTTGAGCCAAAATTATATATGTTTAATCAGTCCCTCCATTAGCTTATTGAAACCAAAAATGAATTCATATAGAACAAAATAAATAGAAATGAGCGGAAACGATAAAGCAAAAGAAATATATAGTATTCGCAGTGAATATGTATTCTCTCTAAGTACAGAAACAACTAAAGACTGAATTTAAGGTTTACGAAATATTATTTATATAATTGAAGTTCGAAAATAGAATTAAATTAATTAGTCATTATGAACTTGTTGAATAAAAGAATTGAATATATTTTCTCATAAATTCTATTACGATAAAATTGTTATGACTTTAATGGAATTAGAATTGTATTGAGAAAATTATTTAATTGAGAGATTAATTTAGTTAATTAAATTAAATTAATTGATTAAATAATATTTATTTCGAGAAATAGAAAATAAATATTGGATTGGTTTAAATTATAAAGTGTTGCATCAAAATCCCCAAAAGTACATGTAATTAGACTCAATACATGAGAGGCCCAACTTGTATCTTGTGTGAACAAAAAAGGGCGGCAACCCTAGTAAAAATAAAAGGGTTTGTCGCCCCCTCCCCTCCCCCATGTCACTTAGAGTGAGATTGTGTTTAGAATTTAAATAAAATTATTTGTCAATGACTTGTTTAACTAGGATTCTTGTACTTCTCCCTATATATAGAGAGAGACACTTCATACAATATTGAGATATTGTTATCCTACCATAAAATACTGGTAATTTATTTACTTGGAATAAATTTTATTTTCTAGAAATTATGATCTTTACTGGATTTTATACAGAGAACTTATTTTTCTACTGAAAGTAAGTAAATTATTTTATTTTGTGTTTTGATTCGTGTTACTCAAGCCTACACTTGAGGTAATTCATGGTACGAGAATAATAAAAAAGGTCGTTTGGTTGAAAGCTAGGATAGACTAAAACTGTCTCGCATTGCACAAAACACAAGAATTATTTAGGTTTAATGTTTAATACTATAAATATCACAAAAGAGCTCGACATTGAAAACAATAAAACTTTCATTGTAACTGTAAAACATGTTTTTGAAATTGATTTTTCTAACATCTAAAAGTTTAAATGGAATGCAATTTAATAGACAGTCCTATTATTTCTCATCTGCTTTTTGCAAATGACTCCCTCTTCTTTTTTGAAGTTAACTATTCAAATTGAAAGGTGTTTGTTGACTTGATCCAAGATTATTTTCATGCGTCGAGATAGCTAGTGAACTATGAGAAATCCACTATAGTGTTTAGCTCAAACACTCCTAGTAAGCTAAAACAACTTATCCAACAAGCTATTAGTGTTGCAATTTCAGACAATCTAAGCATTTATCTTGGTATTTCTGCTGTTTGGGGTAGCTCACGAATAGCAGCCCTTGGTTATACCAAAGGCAAAATGAGATGTCAAATGAAGAGTTGGAAACAACAAACCTTATCCGCCAAGAGGCAGAGAATGATGCTTAAGGTAGTGGTAACAGCTATACCTGCCAATGTAATGACTTGTGCTAAATTTCCTAAGTTACTCTATCAATAAATGAGTGCAGCCATGGTAGGATTCTGGTGGGGAAAACTTGGAACTGAAAGAAAGATTCATTGGAAGGCTTGGCATATTCTAACAAGACCTAAAGCTGAAATGGGTTAGGATTCAGGGATTTTGAATGTTTTAATCTAACGCTACTCTCTAACCAAAGCTGGAGAATAATTCAAGAGCCTGAAGCTCTATGGCCAAGTATTCTGAAAGGACTTTACTTTCCTCACATATTTTTTGTGGAAGCAGGGAAGGGTGCTCAAGCCTCTTGGACATAGGTTAGTTTGGTGGATGGAAAGGATTTTTTTAAAGAATTTGTTATTGTGGCAAGTCAATATTGGTAAGAAGATCAACATTTGGGAAGACAAATGGGTTTATGGACTTGATGGATATAAGCTGAACTTCTTTGGAACAGTTGAACCCTCAATGCTAAAGCTGGTTGCAAATATTATGAATAAGAGTGAGGGTAGGTGGAACATTTCTTTAATCAAGCAATGGATTTCAGAGCAAGAGAACCAGGCTATTGTGAAACTACCTATATGCGAGACAGAGGAAGAGGATAAACTTGTATGGCATCATAATATTCGAGGAAACTATTTAGTTAAATCCGGCTACGATATGCTGAGAACTAAAAAAGTAAAGAAAGAACAACTTGAATTCATCTTCGCTTAGGGTGGATATGAAGATTTGGAATATCATTTGGCATTTGAACTTACCTAGCAATATTCAAATCTTTATCTAGAAATTTTGTTCTAATGTATTGACATCAAAAGTAGGACTTCGGAAGAGAAAATTTCTGCCAAACCCAATCTGTGAAATCTACCAGCAATATGACAAAACTATTGAGCATTTACATTTTGATTGTGACTGGGTAAGAGTAATTTAGTTTGAAACTGTGTATGGTTTGCGAATTTGTAGGGAATCAGTTACTACCTTTGATGACTGGTTGTTGTCTGTTGTTAGAAATATTGAAAGATTGGAGGCTCAAAATGATGACTTATTGATTAGAATATGTTATATAGCTTGGCATATCTGGAAGATGCAATGTGAAACAGTTATGCAGTGGAAGCAGATTGATATTTGAAATACTATTAGGAGGATACAAATTGCATCGAAGGAAATGATAGATTGTAAAAAAGGTGATGGTAATTTGAAAAGAGTATCGGAGGCCACTTCACTAGAAAGCTCATGGGAGAAACTTGAGGAACAATTCCTAAAAATCAATTGCGATGGGGTCTTTGACATTAAGTCATAGAAAATTGGCCTTGGAGTTGTTGTCAAGGATTGTACAGGGGCTTTGGTGGATGGCACAGGCTTGAGTACAATTTCAAACTCCTCGAAAATGGCTGAAGATTTGGCACTAAACTTGGGTGTTGAATATGCCAATGGTAAGAGCTTTTGGAAGATTATTCTTGAAATAGATTCACGAAGTGTATACTATGAGCTTGTGAAAAATAAAGAACACTACATATGGAAGTTGAAACTTGTTATTGTCACAATAGATAGGATTATCAAAGATCTCTCGCAAGTGAGGATCAACTTGATCAAGGGAACAACTAACGAGATTATAGACTGGGTTGCTTCCCAGTATAAGGAGACGAGTTCAATAAAATGGGTTACTCGAATTCATTCGATGGCTTGTCTGCTCCTCCAAATTAGTGTGGATTTTCCTAGATTGGTTTGAGGTATTTGTCAAGTTCCTCTAGTTCTATTTTAGGATTAACTTTACATTAGCTTTGGGTTGTTTATAGATTGTTTGGTTATGATCTGAATGTTTGGTTTTAATGAATTTAAGTGAAGTATTTTTTACCAAAAAAAAAAATAGAAGGTATTATCTTTTTGTGTTAATTTCTTAATGATTGTAAAATTATTTATATTATGTAAATGGGTATCTATTGAAAGTAGAAATCAACGATGGAAAATAAAGCTTTATATTCAAGGAACGAAAATTTCATTGATTGTGGAATTTCAAAATATCTCAAGTTGTTAAAGGATAGGTAATGAAAATTTTAATTTCATAATTGAATTTAATTTAACAGTATGATTATTATAAAATTATTGTTATTTAATTAAAAAGGAAACGAAATAGAAGAGAAAATGATTATTACAACAATTTGTTTCAAAATAAAATAAAGAGTTTTAAGTGTGTTTTTTTATGCAAATGGATGAGAATAAAAAAATTTGAATGAATATGAATTCATAATATTGAAGATAAAGATATACTAAAATAAGAAATGAAAAGAAAGATTGCAGAGGAAAGAAAATTAAGAAAAACAAAACATTGAAAATTTAAATTTTATTGTGATAAAAGATTACCTTTCAAAATCAAAAAGCATGAAGATATGTCACGAAGACGAGAATGATGATTTCACATTATGATTTTAAAAAATGTGATACAATTTTAAAATATGATACCAGGCAAGTATAATAACTACTCATTTACTTTTTATTACGGTTTGTCTTTCTGACATGTTTCTGTACGTCTACCACATGTTTTTTAACTGTCGTTGTGGCGTGCCCTTGATTTTCTTGGTTTTTGTTGATTATTGTGTTTCTGTGATGTCAAATTTGGTTGTTGTTTGTCTTAGGTGATGTACATACTACAGTATATTTTTTTATTTTATTTTAAAATAGGGAGTTACATGGATTAAAGATACGGTTGTGTAACACACAGCTTAGACACATAGGCAGCAGGCCGTGTGCATACTGGAGCTAATTTTTTTCAATTTTTTTGCGACACACACAACAATAGAGGCTTACACGATTTGAAGACATTGTCGTGTGAGTCGCACGGCCTGGACACACGGGCGTGTTCTGGGCCATGTGCGTCTTGGGACTTAATTCTTTCAAGTTTCAATTGTTACACGGTCTAAGATGATCCACACGACCTGGATACATGGGCGTGTCTTAGGCTGTGTCCATACTGGAGTATATTTTTCAATTTTATTTCAAAACAGTGAGTTAAACGGGCTAAAGACACGGTCGTGTGGAACACACGGTCTGGCACACGGGTGTGTGTGATACGTGTGCCCTGCACGGCCTTGCACACGGGCATGGGAAAAGCAAAGGATGATCACACATGGCCTGACACACGGCCGTGTCCTAGGCCGTATGGCTACTAGGCATCAATTTTCCTCTCTTTTTAAAGCAACACACACGTTGAGAGTGCACACAAAGGCGTGTAACACGGCCGTGTAGCCTAACACGACCCTTTTACACGACCATGCCCCTTTTTAAAAAAACAAATAAAAATAAAAATTTTCAAACCCTAATTTTCTTTTGTCTTTTTCCTTCCTTCACCGCTTGCTACTTGTTCCATTTTCTCCCCTTCTCTTTCCACCGACATCCTTATCATCGGTCTGACCACCAGCATCCCACATCGCTTTTCTCTCCCCTTTCTCTTCTCTCCCTCGCACGAACAGCCCCTTTAGGACCCATCCTCATCGACCACACCCCTCACATCGCCGACCACACACACATGTACAACTTTCCTTGTTCCCCTTGTCACACCATCGTGCGCAACCCTCCCCTTTCCCCCCCTTTTTTTTATTTCTGTTCAAAACACCACCTCACGCCCACATTCACAACCTCCAGCCCGCCTTCACCCCCTATCGCCGCCAGTTTCACCGTCGTTGAACCCTCAACGTTGGTCTCTGCCACGTGTGCTGTCGCTATACACTTACGCGAACCCACCAAAGTCGCCATCCCGATTTAGAAAAAGTGGAAGACTCTGAAAATGACCTCATCCTCGGGCCCATCCTCCAATACATGTCATCCTTGTCTACGATTTTCACACAGTTCCCATGAGGACCTATATCAGCTTTTTAGGCAAAGACCATTGGGTTTAGGGTGTTGCATAGACTAGGAGGCATTACAGACAGTACACTTAGTCAACAGAGTGCGCGCCCTGATCGAGACTGCTTCTTAGGATAGATTCTTCTCTATTGTTGAGCCCACTTGCTTGGAGCTTACATAAGAGTTTTGTTCAAAATTTGTTCTGCAGCATGTGATGTTAAGACATAATGAGCCGCACACTATTTGTTTCCAACTCGGTGGTACAGCGCGTTATCTGAGCGTTTTAGATTTTGGAGCTGCCTTAGGATTCTATTCTGAGGAGTTCATGAGTGCCAAGGGGTTCCACACCTTATACCAACACATCCATCATTTACTGTCTTTATGTTGGGTAAAACTTACTGCTAGTACGACACCATATGACCCAAGTTGATCGAAGGCGGCTTCTCAACCTCCGACATTGCTCTATATTAATGCTATCTTGACTGTTGAAGAGAGAGTACTAGAGTCATTGGTACATTCGACGCTTATTTTCTTTAGAGCATGGCAATGTGACGCACCTTTGATCTTACCTACTTCATTGCCTTATCATTTCGCCATCAGTCTGACTGCAATAGGAAGGGTCCTATTTGTTTGGGCCAGTATGTGACTCGTCTTGCACGATATTTTGGCCTCCTTGGTTCTTCGGAGCAGTCATCCTCATTTACACTGGTTGGACAGATGACCCCACAGGGATTATCAATTATGAGTCATATGAGGATGATTGAACGATAGCGTGGAGTGGGTCCTCCTCGATACAGATTGTCGTATTTCGATCCTTAGGATGAGCATACAGACTTCCTTGACGATGATCCTTTTCTCTATGAGGATCCACATCGTTCTCCACCTTCGACTCACCTTACTGCTGCTTCTGCCGTTGCACTCGAGGATCTTTCTGAACGGTTTAAGTGCTTCAAGGAGTGATGCTTTGAGCGGTTCGATATCATTGATGTGACTTTACGGCAGATCTATCAGCATCTCCATATTTCTCCTACTGATCCTGCGCCTCACGATCCCAACGCATCTCACAATGACGATCTCTAATCTATTTTCATTTTATTTTTTATTTACTTTATTTACAGTTGAACTTATATTTTTCTTTTCGGTTGTTTTATTTTTATTTATTAGACTTCTTTAGTTTATTCTTATTTTCAACTATGTTTTTATTTTTCTTATTTTGATGGTTGTTTTTATTCAAGTTTGTAACCTCTAAATCTTCTTATTTATTTGTTTTTCTCTTCTTATTAGCTGCTCAGAAACATACACTACATTTAGATTTGCTCACAATTCTGATTTTCTCAATTCTGGATATTTCATCCATATTGAAAGCAAATTCAGTTCTCTTTCTCTCTTTTGATATTATGCTTATTCTGTGCTTATATCTATTTGTACATTGAGGGCAATGTACATCTTAAGTGTGGGGAGGTTGTTTATATTTGTGATAAAATCCCTGAATTATTTGTTGTGTTTAAGTAATTTTCTCATACCCTCTATTGGAATAATTTTTTTAAAAAATTTAGAATTTTTATTGATGTTGTGTTGGATTTATTTGTGGATATTTGTGCATTGGTTGATTCAATCTTTAATACATGAGAGAGTCGAGCATGATAAGTTATTTTTCAGAAATCATATATTAGGTTGTCTCCCTGAACTGAAGAATTATCTTGAAAATTTGAATTTGCAAGTTTGACATCAAAAGCATAATTTTTTTGTGAGAATTTTGAGCCTATAGAGCATATATTTTTTGTCATGCTCATTTTATTGTTGGTTATGAGTGTGTCAACTTGATTTATTATTCTAGAATTCACTTAGATTATGCATGTTGAGACCACACCATCGATTTGATATACTGAGATGATAGAGTCACTTAAGCTTTAACCCATTTAACCTGTAAAAAGCTTACATATTAAACTAATCTTTAGTAAACCCCGTTGATCCTAAGACATTATTTTTTGATTAACTCGTTAATGTTAACCCATAGTCCAATGTTTATTGTAAAGTTTTCTCATTTTATTGACTCCCTTTTTGTCGAGATTTAATTTGGTTAGTTGTCTAACTATGTTTCATTTTTCTTGAACTGCTAAATTTTATTCTTGTTCTCAAGAAATATATATTTATTTGATTGAGCTTGAATCATTAGAAGGATCAGCCCCTCTTTTTGCACCCATTAAATTTTTAATGTAAGATGAGTATAAGCCATGTGTGCAAGCTCAAAGAAGGCTAAATCCCAACATGAAGAAAGTTGTCAAGGCTGAGGTAATTAAACTTCTAGATGCTGGAGTTATTTATTCTATTTCTGATAGTGCTTGAGTGAGTCCTGTGCAGGTTGTTCCTAAGAAAGAAGGTATAATTGTAGTGGCTAAATTAATAGAAATACTATTTTCCTAATACTCAGTCCCCGGCAATTGTGCCAAAAACTTGATGTCCACGAACCTAACTAAAAATATGACAAAGGCAAGTGCGCCTATCGATAAATAGTATAGCTACGGTAAGTAAAGATATAGTTCCCACGAGGACTAAAAGTACAAGTATTTACTATCTTTCTATTATCTAACTGAGAAACCAAAGTGATTGAATTAAACTAAGAACTCGACAAAGAACAAATTAGGAAAATAATTGAATAATAACCAAGAAGTGAAACAATACGCAGGAAAGAATCCACATAGACTACATATGTCATTATCAATTTGAATTAAACAATTTATTCACTTAGTATCTTGATCTGTAGAAATCTCTAAATTATGCTAACATCTCTCTTCAGTACTAAGAGCAACTGACTCTAGGTTGATTAATTGAAATTTCTTTCTAATTAAAACCTTGTTATCGCATTAAATCGATCTATAGATTCCCCTATTATATTTGACTCTAATCCGGTAGATTTATGTCGTCTTATTTCTAGGATTGCATGCAACTCCACTCAATTATACTAGATCTACTCTTAAACAAGGTATATTCCTCCTCTGAATTAAGCACATCAAACATGAATTAGGAATTCGAAAATATTAAATCAAGAATTAAGCATGCATAACTAAGAACAAGATTCAAGTATTTATTACGTAAAACAGAAATCAAAAGACAGAATTCATCGTAGGGTTTATCTTCCTTAGGTATTTAGAAAATTAGTTGATAACCACGAATAAAAACATCTCAAAGTCAGTATAGCCACAAGAAAAAAATAAACTCATAAAAAACATTAAAGAAATTAAAATGGGATCTTCAATCTTGATAGAAATATGCTTCAGAGTCGACTTCAATGGTGTTTTCTGAGTTATTTTCTTCAATATTCTATGATGGCTCCCTTTTCTCTTCCTATATTTGATATTTATAGGTCTTAAAATGCCTAAAAAAACCTAAAAATTGTGTTTTTCCTCGTGCTCGGGGTACGAATCACGAAATTCACACGGTCTGGCACATGGCTGTGTGGGAAGGCCCAACCCGTGTGGCTTCTAAAATCTGCTCTAATTGTCAAATTTTCACTCCGTTTTGCTCCCAAATGCTCTCCTAAGGATAGAAACATGAATTTAAAGAATTAAGAGCATAAAATTCACTATTTTGCATTGATTAATCATCCAAAAATGCATTAATAATGAGATTAAAACATGTTACTTTTGACACTTATCATTGTTGGAGTTATTTTTCAGGGTGTGGCCGATGTCTTTAAAGTTTATGGAGAAAGGACTTGTCAGTCTATGTATTATGGCTGGGGAAGAGGAAGCATGGCTTTTTTTTTTTCTGGTGATAAGGGTTCACGCCGACCGATTTATGAATTCTGTCTAGTGAACTATTTCTTAACTACCAATGTGGTCAATTTCACGGCTATGCGAAATACCATGGCCAATCTATGGCATAGAGGAGTTGAAATTTCAGAATTGGGGGCGAAAAGGTTTCTTTTCAAATTTTTCCACAAGGTAGATGAGGATCGTGTGATCAGCGATGCCCAATGGACTTTCAATGGCCATCTTCTGGTTTTTCACAGGCTACAAGAGGAAGATGATCCTCTAACTATTTCATTGGTGTCCTCTACATTTTGGGTTCAAGTGCATAATTTTCCATCAGGGTTCTTTTCAAAATCAGTAGCTCAACAGTTTGGAAACTTTATTGGTACTTTTTTAGAGTACGATTTAAAATAACTTTCTAGATGGTTGAAAATTTTCTTACAAATTAGGGTGTTCATTATTATCTATAAACCTTTAAAGCGACACAAGCAGATCATGCTCTCCCCATTATAAATTTTCTATGCTACTTTCATATATAAATGATTGAACTTATTTTGTTTTCTATGTGGTTGTTTGGGACATGGAGACCCTTTCTATCCACTACGTCTTAACCCCGAGAAGGGCTAAAATTGCACTAGGATTTTTCTCTCTGTGTGTAACCTAGGAGGGATGCTACGATGAATAGCATTTGGTTGTAGGATGGAGGAGGTGATTTATTTTCGAGTGCTATGTTATGAGGGGGACAACAGATGACATCATGGCATAATACAATCCCATATTCAATATCAATTTAAAAGGTTTGTTAGGCAAATTTGACCTTTTTGACAGGGCAACACAAGTGGGGCGGATAGGTCAAATATGGAGAATGATGATGAAGATTCCCTATTGGCAGCTTTGGATGGGAAGAAGAAGCCCCGTTTTGACACAATAGACTCCATTATTTCTATGGGTACGGATTTGTTGGAGACCGATGATGAGCGGGTTGAAGCTCCGATTCAGCAGATATCAACAGCTACTTGTAGACAAGCCGACCGAACGTTATGAAGATTCTATATTAGAATGTCCATGGTTTGGATGACCCATGGGCAACTCACAGACTTCAGCACATGTTGACAATCTCTTATCTCCAACTCGTCTTCTTTATGGAGACAAAGCTTACTTCTCGACGAATGGAGATAGTTTGGAAACGATGTGGATTTCAGAATGGTATTGATGTTGTGACGAATGGTTTGCGGGGGTGAATTATGTTTGGGATGGAAGGATGGAAATTCAGTTCAACTTCAAAGTTTATCACTGAGTCACATCGATGTTGAGGTACAGGAAGGTTTGAATAGTCCTTGATGGAGATTTACTGGTTTTTATGGGGCCCCTAATCCACGAGAGAAATCTGACACATGGAATTTGTTAAGAGCCCTTAGGACTTAGCATGATTTGTCTCGGTTAGTTTATAGTGATTTTAATGACATCCTTTATTCCATTGAAAAACAAGGTGGACTGGTGAGGGAGGAGGGGAGAATGGAGATGTTTTGGAGGGTGTTGGAGAGTGTTAGAGGCTTCTCAACTTCATGATATCGAATACTTGGGAGTATGGTTCTTGTAGAATGGAGGAAATCTACATGAGACAAAATTTCGGGAATATCTTGATCGTAGAGTTACCTCTTCAGATTGGATTCATCTTTTCTCAAATTTGTCCTTGCAACATTTGTCTCATTCTTTCTCTGACCATTGCCATTTACTCTTACAAACAAATTAGGGGGATATAGAAAGAAAACTAGACAGTTTCACTTTGAATCTTGGTGGTGTTTGAAAGATTCTTGTGAGTTGGAAATCAAATGTTTATGGGATTGAAGTTCAAGAGACATTCTGAATAAACTTATTGCGCTTAGCAAAGGACTATAGCATTGGACGGGTTCTATTAAACAGACAAGGTCAACGATTGAGAAGAACCTTTCAAGAAGGCTCGAGCATTTAGAGGGCCAAGATAAATCCAAGGCAATACTAATAAAATTACTAGATGTTCGATTGCGTATTAATATGAAGATTGAGAGGGAGGAGAGGTACTGAGAACAGTGGGCAAAAGGCAAGTTGGTTGAAGTTAGGAGATAGAAATACTTCCTTTTTTCATAACTTCACTTCTCAAAGATGATGTACTAACATAATCTGTGGTTACAGCGGGAGGATGGTGGTTTGGCCTCGGACTTTACTAAGATGGGTCGTATTGCGAAGGAATATTTCCTAGATATTTTTTCTTCACGGAGAGTGGGTAATCTTTATCACATTCTATCAGGAGTGGAGAGGTGCATGACTATTGATATAAATACTATGTTGATGGTAGAATATGATGAAGAGGAATTAGTGGTGACATTGAAAGAGATTGGTCCAATGAAGACTTCAAGAGTGGACGATTTCCCAACATTATTCTACTAGAAATTTTGGCATATTATTAGCAAGGATGTGGGTTTGTTCTGTCTGGACATCCTTAACAATGGTAAATCTTTAGAGAGGCCTAACAACACTCATATAGTGCTTATTCTGAAGGTGACGCACCCTACAAATCTCACTAACTTCCAGCCTATAAGTCTTTGCAAGGTATTGTATAAGATAATTATTAAGACGATTGGAAATCGACTTCAAAAGATTCTTGATCTCTGTATTGATGAGGCACAAAGTGAATTCATTTTTAGGAGGTTAATCACTGACAATGTTCTTTTAGCCTATGAAGTCTTACATGCATTTAAACAAAAGCGGATCGGGCGCAAATGATATTTGGCTCTAAAGTTGGACATGAGCAAAACTTATGATCGCGTGGATGGTTTTTGTTAAAACGAATGATGTTTTCACTGACAATGTTCTTTTAGCCTATGAACTCTTACATGTGTTTAAAAAAAAGCAAATCGGGAGTAAAGGATATTTGGCTCTAAAGTTGGACATGAGCAAAACTTATGATTGCGTGGATGGTTTTTGTTAAAACAAATGATGTTGCAGACGGGGTTTGCGCTATCTTAGGTGGATTTGGTAATGTGGTGTATAAATTTGATTTCCTATTCCATCATTCTTAATGGTAAAACGGGGACTTGTTTTAACCCATCCAAAGAATTGAGACAACTGGACCCTCTGAGCCCTTATTTGTTTTTGTTTTACGATGAGGGGCTCTTAGCCCTATTGAAGTTTGCTCGGTTGGACCGATCATAGGTGGGTGTGAAGGTCTGTCGACATAGTCCTCAAATCTCTCATTTGATGTTCACAGATGATTGTATTTGTTTGGGAAGGCATCGAAAAGGGGTGTGCGGGTTCTTCAGGACATTCTTAAGGAATATGAACATTGCTCAAGACAATGTGTCAACCTTGGAAAATCCACAACTTTTTTAAGTACTATTGTTTCAGAGGATACTAGAATAATAGTTTCCCAATTTCTTAATGTTCAATGGACGAAGAATATGGAAAGATACTTGGGTTTTCTGAATATGGTTGGTTGGGGGAAGAAATTTGCATTTCAAGAGTTAAAGGACTAGATGCGGAAAAAGATTAGTAGTTAGAATGTTTGAAATCTTTTGCATGAGGGTAGGGAAGTGTTCATTGAAGCAGTGTTCCAAGCTATTCCAATTTTTTCTATGCTTCGTTTCTTATTATTGAAATTCTTGTGTTCGAAAATGGAGAACATCATTGGGAAGTTCTGGTGGCAAAAAAGTCATGATAAGCGTGGCATCCACTGGTATGAATAGCAGCATTTATGCACACTTAAAGAGGAAGGGGGCATAGGCTTCAAAATTTTTTTGGAGTTCAATTTGGTATTATTGGCAAAGCAGGGATAGGGACTAATTTTCAATCCTCACTCTTTGCTCTCAAGAACATTAAAAGCTAAATACTTCCCCAACTTGGATATCCTTCATGCAAGGTTAGGGAGTATACCTTTATACATGTGGAAGAGTATATGGGCAGCATAGGGCCTCTTCCATATGAGGGTTTTTTATGAATCAACACAGAAACATTGGTCTCAATTTGGAAGGACGCTTGGATACTTGGGGGACAGATTTTCGTGTTAGTGCAGCTATTGATCGCACGGGTATTACAATGTTCTCTGATTTAATTGACTCTGGTACAAGATTATGGAAATCATATTTGATAAGAAATACCTTCAGTGAAACTGATGTCATGTTTCCTCATATTAATCACCTAGTTAGAAACACCTACAAACTCCTTTTGCATAATTTACAGGACCCTACAACAACTACTACTCAAACTACATACATTACATTTTACAAAAAAAAATTATGGCTTTTGGATATTCTTTCTAGGTTCAAGATCCTCAACTAGAGGATTTTCTTAATTATCTCCCTATGTACTCTACTCTACTTTATAGACGATTACTCCATTCTGTTTTATGTCCCCAAGTGTGGCGATGGAGCGGAAACACTAGAGCACGTCTTTCGCGATTGTCGGATTACATTAGATATATGGACAGCGTTACAATTCTATTGGCCTCAATCTGCTTTTGTGATGTCCTACAGAGATTGGGCGGCTTACATTTTTTAGCACAATTCCATTCATTATGTTGAATCTAGTGCTCTAAGGTGTAGTATTTTCGTCAATATAAACTTGCATTTTTTAACAAATTGGTTAATAAAAGAAATTCATTGATTACATTAATATACTTTGTATAATTGTCCTCACATGGTTTTTACATGCAAATCAAAATAAAAGAAAATATTGCTTATTGGTTGCCCATATGTTTAACAATACTAAGAAGTATTACGTGGTCGGGTCGTAGTACAGAAAAACAACTTATATTAGTAAATGAACTTAAACATGTCCTTAGTCTAGTGAAAATGAACAAACCAATAGAAAGACTAATATGTCATCTATCAAATCCAATTAGGGAGATGTCTTGTCTTGGGCATCGGAGCGGATAACTCCTAGAAGATAGAGACATAAATGTGACTGACTGGACTAACAGTATATCAGACAAGCACCAAGCAGAATAGATCTTGAATCCGTTTATGGATTTATTCACTTGTGACATTCATAGTGTGACATACCTAAATCCTAAGTGGGTGGCGGACTATGTATGTGTGACTCGTACACTTTAATGTAAGTAAAAGCCCGAGTTCAAATAGATAAGGAAACGAAAACTAGTACGTTAAGTGTATAACTTCTATAGTATGTAACGTCATTCACAATAGTGGAATTCATATCCGAAAACATGGATAAATGATATTCTCTCATTGGCATTTCATGGTTGATGAAAACTAAACGTGGCCATGGGTCGTTCGTCTTTGTGATGGATGACTTGATCATTATTTGATAGTGATGGACTTTTCATGAAAGAAGATGTAATGGTTACCATGAGATAAAATAGGATCATATTGGGAAAACGAATAGCATTCCAAAGAGATCAAAGATATCCTATGAGGGTAACACACTAATGATAAGGTCATTGGATAAGCATTGAATAGTTACTTTCATAATAGTATGTCATTGAGGAGAGCTCAGACATGATACTATAGTGAAATTACTTCGTGACTAAATAAGTTTATAATTTATAGGTGAAAAGACAAAACTTAATTATAAATCATTTGAGCCTCAACTACATATGTCCAATTGGTCCCTCCGCTAGCTCGTTTAAACTAGAAATGAATTGCATGTTTGAATAGAAATAAACAGAATGAATAGAAAAAAAGAAATGAGAAACATTTAGGAATGATTACAATTTTCTTCGAAATGGAGAAATGGAATCATTTGAAAATGAATATAGGTTTCCAAAAATGGAAATGAAAATGAAAATGGAAACTTGCAATCCTATATAAGATTACTTAAAAAATTATAGAAGAATAAGTTCATGTTTTTGGACTATTTTGAAGCTCGAAAATAAAAATAAATCATTCGGTCATAGTGAACATGTTGAGTTGTGACATACTGAACAAATTTTCTCAAAATTTTATCGGGGGTAAAATCGTTAAAATTGTAACGAGGGTAAAATTTTCAAAACTTTACTAGGGTAAATTTGGGATGAGAAAACTATTTAATATGTAAATATTAAAGTTTATTTTGGAAAATAGAAAAAGAAAACCAGGTTGGAACATATTATAGATTTCTGGGTTAAAAAGCCTATGAAGTACTCGAAATTGGACCCGATGTGAGAGAGACCCAAAACCCTTCATATAACATGAAGGGGATGGAGACCCTAGTATAAATACAAGGGTGAGTCATTCACCCCTATTCTACTCTAAGTAGGATGTTGTTTTTCTATTTAAAATAAACATTTACAACTCTAGAAGGGTTCTACCTTCTCTTTATATAAATAGATGGCACTAATAGAGCTATTAACACAACTTTGAGAGATTCTTATTCTACTGAAAAATAGAGAGAATTAATTCTCAACGATTACATATATTTTTCCGAAATAACAATTTTACCAGTTTCTATTATAGAAGAGAGAATTTTTATTTTCACCTCAAAAGGAGATAAAACTTTTTCTAGTTTTGGGTTTCAATTCAATTGGTTCGAGCATACACTTGAAGCAGTTCGTGGTATGAAAATAGCGGAGAAGATCGTTTGGTTGAAAGTCAGAAAACATCAATGATCTGCTTATCCGAAAACACAGGTACGATTTCAGTCTAAGGTTTATTGCTATAAATATCACAAATGGGGTCAGTTTTCCAAAATTTTAATTTTTCACTTATTCATGAAAGGGAACAAGCAACATTTTGCAACTTTTATATAGACTTATTTCAAAGAGCCATAAGGGCTGCAGGCGAGATGAGTGCCATCCCATTGGACACCGTCGATGAGCCAATTCTTGAAGATTAACTTCGATGGTGCTTTTAACAAATAAAAGCACCAATCGTTAGCAGGTATTGTTAGAAGGGATTCAAATGGTGCTTTTTTAGGTACGAAAATCAATTTACACAATTACATATCTTCGACATATATGGCTAAGGCGGTGGCCTACCTCCAAGCACCCCAGATGGGTCGGGACATAGGGCTTCAGATGGTGGTGATCGAAGGAGCTGCATTGACAGTGATTCACAAGTTGCAGAAAGACCATACGTACAAATCAGAGATGGGGTTTTCATATCCGACTGCATATGTAACACCCCAAACCCGGCCTAAACATTATGGCTGGATCTAGCATGTTACATCGAAAGGTAGTTGAAAAGCTAAGCATTCGCTGAAAATGTTGCATCTCTTTTGAAAACTTCAAGTTTCGTTGTTTGTTTGTAAAAACTCGACTTACTTAATGTCCATTTTTATAAAGTTGTTACTATTTTGAAAAGTTGTTTTTGTTGTGAAATTTGAACTTGAAAAGTTGCGGAAACGTGACATTTTGGAAAAACGGTTATTAACATTTTGGAAAACTCAGTTTTCAAACATTTAACAATTTAAAAAAAAAGCCGAATTGAAAGTTAAAAGAAAATAAAATCCCAGAGGCCTTATTACAAGTTATTAACCCAAAATTAATAATCTTAAAATAAGGTAAAAACTAAATTTTACTAAAGTTCACGAGAAATATCTCCGGTGTATGGCCACCACAAAGTCCTGTGGCTCCAAATCCTCTATCGCTGGGGATTACCTGCGAGGTTAAAAGAGAAGGGGTGAGTTACAAGAACTTAATGTATAATCCCCTAAACAGTCACTGACTGGGCTCGAGCCCATAAGACATCCATCTGGGCCAAAGCCCTATAATCATGAAAGTGCAGATAATGTAATGCAACCCAACCCAATCTAACCAATCACACCCATGTACCAACCAATCGTCACCTGTGGGGATCAAGTCAACCCACCCCGCCAATCACACCGATGTTGCAGCCAAGCTGCTAATCACAATATTTGTGTCTGAGCCACCAGAGTAATAGTATGTAAATATGTGGCATAGCCACTAAAACAGTATGTGGCAGAGCTACCAGGCTACACTTCTCTTCAATCATTAACCCGCCCCATGCAACATGATAAAATGCAATGTATCAACGTATAAAAGTGTAAATTAACCATACACACTATATTCAACCACAATCAAGGGTATATCGGTTATTTTTACCCCTTTGAGGGTATTTCAATAATTTTACACATCGAGGGTATTTTGGTAATTTCACAACCCAGGGGTATTTCGGTAATTTACCCTTCAAGGGTATTTTGGTAATTTCGCAACCCAGGGGTATTTCGATAATTTACCCTCCAAGGGTATTTTGGTAATTTTGAATTTAACGGCCTTTTCGAAGGCCCACTATCGCCTCAAGCGACTTAAGACCCTTTTTGGGTCTATACGGTACTATTGGGCCAAAATCCATTTCAGGCCCAAATGGGCCCACACGCTCGTGTAGCCCATTACACGTGGTATCACTATCAGTGTTGCAGATTTCGCAATCGCATCTATCATTCAGTATTTCTCCATCGATTTTGCCCCCGTGGGCTCGTAAGCCCATTGGGCCCATTTCAGTTCGATCAGGCCCGTTTTGACAGATTGAACACTTGGTTGACTTTCCTCTCTCTTTGCCGAGTCGGTCTCACAGTCAGGTTTTTTCTAGGTAAACTCTTGTACGAAAGCTGGTCATCCTTAGTTTCATGAGAGTGCTCGCGATACTCTCAATGATCCATCGTCGTTATTCATATCTCGGTTTACCACTACGAGCGTTCGCATGCTCAAGTGGTCACAGTTGCCGACTTTTCGGCTTTTTAACCTTTGTTTCGATTATTAAAACATCACATGCATTCATCATCAAAATGGGTGTGAGATTACACACCTATTTTACGGTTTGCGGTACTCGGTACTTCCCAAACACCTGAGATCGCAATTGGCTAACAGTTAGTCATCTTGTTCGATAATCCCAAAATCTAAATACATAGGACTATAGGTTTAACTTACCAACAAATATTAGCCTCTCTTCAAAAGAGGGTATTCGGTCCACCTTCTACTGATCAAAGACCCACGCCCCTATCGAAAAGATTGCGTTAGAAAACTATTCAAGGTAATAAGAGAAGCGGCCTTTCTGCCTAAAGAAACTCACTAAATAGTATCAGAATTATCCACCTCTCTAATCAGCCATTAATACACTTACCAAAGTGCCCCAAAAACGGTGGTTGTACAACAAGGATTTCGACCCAAGATGGTGAAGAAAACTCAGATTCGGCCTTAGACAATAAGAAGTACAGTGAGAGATTCGGCTTTACAGGAGAGAAAAAGAGAAACAGGAAAGAAATAAAAGAAGAGAAAAACGCTACCTTGCAATCACAGAAAAACTGAGTAGGCAAAGAAGATTCGGCAACCACAAGAACCAAGATTCGGCTATGATGTTAGCCAAAATGAATAACACAAGATAAGAAGAAATGGACTAAGACAATTGAAAACTAGAAGAAAAGGGATATAGGTTTCTGGTATTGAGTAAAAAAAGAACAATTGGAAGAGATGGGAGGTTGAACCAGAGTTGCACGAGTGGTCAGTTTCCAACAGATTTGGCCAAGTCTCAAAGAGAGAAAAGCAAGAGGAGAGAAAAGAAATGTGCCAAAAGGAAAGAACCCGAAAACACTTGAGTAGCAAATGCCAAAAATGCAAAGAAAAGCTTAGAGAGACTAAAGAGATTCGGCACCTACTCTACACTAGCCGAAAGTACCCAAACACCCCCTTAGCCGAATTTCTCCTCCCCCCAACACTCCCACATTTGGCCACTACCACCTCACACCCCAATCCCTTGATTCACTCCTTAATTTCCTCCTCACATTGCTCTCCACCTCCCATTCAAACCAATTTGACCAAGTCTCCCTTCCACCTTGTAGAGTTCTAACTGAACTCTACTTCTTCCACTCACTTGACATAAAAATAGAAGCTTTGATTTGCCAATTGTGGGATTCGAACCCCTCTCTTCTTGCCTCACAAGTGACACCACCACCACTCCACCACAAGCTCCTTTTTTTGTTGAACAAACACACTCTATTAACTATAAGTCTTGCTTCCAACAGTCTTCCCCCTAAAGTGCCCAAAAACCAAAATTTTGCCAGGGCTCAAACTCGACCCCAATCCCTCCTAGAGCCCCTAAACACCCATAAACAACCCACAGAACCAGCATGCCATGCAATTACAAATGTCACAAACCCCTAATTTTTGGGATGTTACAGCATATCTATTAGTGCAAGCTTCCAAGTGTGCCTCTTTCAACGTGCATAGCGCCAAGCCAACGTAGTGGCTCATACGTTAGCTACAAAAGGCTTGCGGACGGAATCAGAAGCTTGTCTGATCGGTGGAGCTCGTCTTTTTGCAATTGATGGGGTGGAATTAGATTAGAGGCAGATGGTACGGCCTAGCTGACAATCATGGTCGAGAGGACCATGAGAAAAATAACACGACAACGAGGTCTACTGTTGCGAGAAGTGGTGTCACCAGTGGCTTATAGTTTTCAAATGCTTTGAATAGATCGGAGCATGACGCTTCTGTAGGCTAGAGAGTGGATTCTTTTTTTTTCGTTTGTGCACATTGGTTTTGTTTAGGGTTGTTTAGTTTTTTACGATTCTAGTTCTCACAACCATATTTCTTGAGACTTTTTTACTAAGTTATTAACATTCAGCCTCTTTTCATTTTCAAAAAAATTCTAAATATGTAAAAAAATTGATAAATAAAAAATTAAGATAGAAAAAGTTTAGGTTTTTATGTTTTATTATCATTACTCTCAAATTTTTATATTTAATTATATTTTGAATTTAATTTAGAAAATTTCCGTAAATATTTGAAATATATTTTGTTGAATTATAGTTTTCTTAATTAATGTTATTTCAAGATTATTTATTAAAAAATAAAATAATTTATTATTAAAAAATAAAATAATTTATTATATTGAAATTAGTGTATATATATACACATATATATATAATATAAATATTCTAAATATAAAGTAATCACTTGAACGGATTTTACTTAAACACTACTCTAATTGTCCCAAGTATTTAACAATTGACCTTTAAAGAATTCGAAGTTGAAGGAGCACCTTTCGTGATTACATCAATGTTCATTTCTTTTTTACTCTTTGTCCTTTTCTTGAAGGCCACCTATGTAATGATTATTCAAGATGATAATGACTTGCACATCTAATACTCTTGTTGTATCATTATTGGAGAAATTTTTTTTGAGGTTTTGATGATATTTTTTTATATAATATCTAGAATTACCTATAGCTTCTCTCAAACTCATAAGTAGGAGGATAATGCACTTTAGCACACTCAAACCCACGTCCTCCTTCATTGACACCAATACTAATACCAATTAAACTACAACTTAATCGACTGATTATTAGAGAATTAATTTAATGGTTAAATCACTCACTATATATATATGTATGGTTTAAATAAAAACGATGAGTTAATAGATTTCTTTTCATTTTAGATAGATAAGTTTTTATATTTGTAACGCACTCAAATAGACATTTAAGCTTAAATTACACTACTAAATTGATTCAACTCAATTTTTAAAAGTTTTTAATAATATTAATATCAACTAAGTTAAAATTAGTTGATGTATTTAAATAAATTTTAATTTTATCTAAGTAAATTTTTAACATAAATTATATTTTCATTTAAATTAAGAATTTAATTTGAATTTGAATTTAAATTTTAATCGATAAGCCTCTAAGAATTTTTAATAATATCAATACTAATTAAGCTAAAACTTAGTTGATATATTTAAACAGCATTTTAAATTTTAATTTATTTAAAAACTTTTAACATAAATCATATTTTCATTTAAAATGGAGTTTATTGAGTACAAATTTTAAAAAAAATAAAGACTTGTATAAATATGATAAAATGTTAAAACAAACTTGAGAAAAAATAAAATAATTAAGGAATCTTTTCAATATTTCACCCTTTCATTTTCTAACAAAATCTCTTATTTTTTAAAGATATTTTGACGGCTAGAAACATTGGTAGTGACAAGTCAGTTAATACGTCCAAGACCACTGATTAATGCTACTATGATTGTGTCAATAGTTTAACACCATTTATCCAATGCGTCAAATGTTTTGTTTATATTTATATACCTTTTTGTGCCTTCATCCCTTTCTCCATTATCATTTTATTAATTAACCTCAAATTTTAACTCAAGATATGTTTAAATAATTTAGATAAAAACGTTGTTTTTATTACTCGAGTAAACACTTGAGAAGTTATTATTGGATTTTTTTTTAAGTCTAAGGAGTTCAAAATTTGGATAATTTATCTATTTATAGTTGAGCTGTGAGTTTATATATATAATATATATATTGAAATATGGTATTGTCAAAATTTGCTCAAATATGAACATATAATTATCAAACTTTCTTTTTAAAAATTTGGCCCCCCTTGAAATTTGCATTACTAATAGTTTTTTTGGGATCTTAAATCTAGTTTTGAACTGAATAATATTCTGAAACACCAAACAAACATTCTGATTTAGACTGTTAACTATTGGATCATCAGTCAACAAAGACATGAAAATCTAATCCCATCTAAAAGCAAGTTGCCAATTGGGGCCTCCACAATATTCATTATTGTCTTGAACCCAAAAACCATATCTTTCATTATCAAAACCTCAAAAGATCCGTCAAGGCTAAGTTTTAGCATCAAATTAAGATTTAAGTATAATCTTTTCCTTGTTAAACAATTAATTTCTCATCAAATCAAGGCAAAAGATTTCCCCATTGTTTAATAAACAGAAAAAGTGCTAAAGCGTCCTAAATAATTGTCGACGTTTTATTTGTACTTGTGGTTGGATCAGAATGTAAGAATTTTAATATGGTTTAAATAATATTTTAGATTAAATCTCATGAATAAAAAATAAAGTCAGGACAATTTACTTTACAAAACAAAATTTTAAAAAATAAAGTGCATTTATTGAAGACAGCTCTCTTAAAATATCATACAGACAATGCTTTACTGCAAATAAAAAAAATTCGAAAATATAAAGGATTGTATAATTAAAAAAACAAATTACAAAAATTGAATCAAATTGCTTATGTTCATGCAGGGTTTATTATTATTATTATTATTACTTTAAAAAATATATAGAGAGAAGGCGGGGAGGCTAAAATAATAGAGGCAACTATTAATGATTATAGAGAATACATTTTCAAGAAAGCATCCATATTTTTATTATAAGTGTTTTAGTTCGTTTTAAGATTTCAGATTAGTTTTTTCATGATTTTCATATTTAAATTTGGTTTAAATATCTAACCACGAAGTTTACTTCTTCTTTTTTTCTCTTAAGTTTGAACCTCATCGAACAAAAATTCGAGATTAATGTACTATTCAAATTCCAACGTGTGTCTTGTTTAAATTTATTTTTATTTAAGCTTGTGGATTTCAAATTTAAATTTTATTTGATTTGAGACTATTATATATGGACTCTATTTAAATTTATTATGATATAAATCTAGTTATTATTTTGATTAAACTATCAAAATAGTCACTTTTGTTTGACTCAAATTATGTTTTAGTTATTTATGTTTGAAATGCATTTTAGTCACTTATGTTATCCTGTTGTAACATTTTAGTCACTGGGCCATTAATTGTCGTTAACAGTGTAACAGTAAGTTGATGTGGCACGTTAAATCATCATTGCAAAAAAAAAAAGATTAAATTCTACAACTGGTCCTTATATTTTTTTCATTTTGAGCAATTTAACTTTTTTCATGTTCTTTTAACTTTCTTTTTTTTTTCTTTCTATTCTCTTCTGCTTCTCCCTCTGTTTTCCTCATTTCTTCATTTCTTTTAACGTAGTTTTTCAATGTTTTGCATTTGTTAAAACTAGTCTACAAGTTCGCTTCACTCAAAAAAATTAAATTGTTCAAAAAAAATAGAAGTATAGGGATTAGTTTTAACAAATGGAAACATAGAAAAACTACGTTAAAAGAAATGGAAAAGGTAGGAAAATAGAGGGAGAAGTAGGAGAGAATGAAAAAAAAAGAAAAAAAAAGGAAAGTTAAGAAAACATAAAAGAAAAAAATAAAATTGCTCAAAATGAAAAAAAATGGGGACTGATTGTATAAATTAACCTAAATTTTTTGTTTGCAATGTTTATTTAAAGTGTCACGTTAGCTTACTGTTACACCGTTAACGATAATTAACGGCTCAGTGACTAAAATGTTACAACACGATAACATAAGTGACTAAAATGTAACATTTCAAACATAAGTGACTAAAATGTGATCTGAGAAAAAAAGTGACTATTTTGATAATTTACCCTTTTAATTAAGTATGATTGTACTCTATACGGTTAATTTTTATGAGACCTATTTAGATGTGTAATTTTTTAGGATAATTATTTAGATGTGTATTATTTATATTTAAAATTGTAATTGTATAATTGTAATTGTAATTTCAATATATATGAATTTAAAGTCCTCCTCTCCACTTAAACTTTTTTTTTCTTTTGCAATATATGGTAGTCTTGTTTTGATTTTATAAAAAACACCTCTTTAGAACAAAAACATTTTCTTATTCATTATTTTTTTTGAAGAAAATAAAATAGTAACTTTTAAATTGGAAATATATTTTTTAAAGGGAAATTTATTAATTTATTTCATAAGTGGGATCATACAATTCGAGAAAAAATCAACAAATATCCGTCGTAGCCAGTGAAGGACAAGCTACATGGTAAGAGTCAAAAGTAACATATTTTAGCCTTATTCTTAATGCATTTTTGGATGATTATGTGTTGTTAATTATGAATTATATACTGCTAATCCTTTATATTCATGTTTTGACGGTTAATAGAGCTCTTCGGGTTAATAAGAGTGAAAAACAGGTGGAAATTAGAACATCAGAGTAGTCCGAAAGTTGAACACATGTAGCAATGTTTTACACAGGCAGACCACATGTCCTAGAAACCATTGAATATATTTCTTTTAACGATCATTCCCAATTTGTGTAGTTCATGGCGAACTCTTACTATTACCCTAGTCCAGATGGGCTCATTGTCATACATCCTTTAGGATACCTAAAAGATTTCCTGCCCCTCTGGCGGATTGAGTCCTATTTGCAACAAATAGCGTTTGCTTCACTTCTTTGTAATCCACCTTTTCCAAGGTACTATACTCATAAGTACGATATATCCGTCTGTTATGGGTCACTTTGACCTCCAGTACTCCGTTGAATATCGTCAGAGTGGTTATTTATTCCTACTAGCCCTCTCAAGTTGGTCCTCTACGGAACTAACCATTCGGCGGGTGCTGTCCCAATGGTTTCCCTCTTTTTGGTGGCTCTCTCTATTGATGGGTTCTAACTAACCCCTCATATCCTTGTGGATTAATTGACGTTCGTTTGGTCAACCACCAACATACAGGGTTCCTTGAACACCCTCAAGAAATTCTTGATGGTGGCTCCTTATCTAAGATCCCTGATTAAACTCTGTTTTCTTTGTTTGTACTTCAAGAAATGTAGTACGTCAACTTCCATGACTATTTCCTGGTAGTTAACATCCTTATACCCTGCAACTTTATATAACTACTATTTCTGCAGTCATTTCTCATTTCAATTATATTCCTATTCATGGGTGGATTCCTTCGATCTGTTGTTCAACTATTGCACGTCCATGCTTCTATTTTCCTTATAGCCCATTTTCCTTAATGCGGGTTGTCCCATAATTTCTATTCTGATTTTTCACTCATTTATCATTCCAAAGGACTCTCTATGCTTCCATAGTCGATCCATGGTTTTACATAGGATACCCCTTCCAAGTTTAATGTCCTAGTGGACTTCATTAGTTGTCATAGTCTAACTATGGTCCTTCACTTTAGTATCCCCGTGTTTATCATCCCAATAGATTATCCAGTGTTTAGTGTCCCTTCAAACTATCTATAATGTCATAACGTCTTTCATCTATGGTCTCACACAGTTTAACCCATGTTTACCGTCCTGGTGGACTATTACATGTTTAATGTCGTCGAACTATCTATGATGCCATAACGTCTTTCAGCTATAGTCTTAGTCCTTTTTATCAAGATGTCATAGCATCTTTCAGCCATGGTCTTACTCATTTATATCATGATTTCATAGCATCTTTCAGCTACGGTCTTACTCATTTTAAGTGTATAACCTCCGACCGGTTCCATGACCTAGCCATGATCTTTCTTATGCACCCTACCCTTCACATTCATTCCATTCCTCCATTTCACTATCCTAACATTGATGCTTGAACACCACAATGTCTCTTTCGCAAAGACCAGAGCTTCATTTATCATGAGTACACACAACAAAATCCTATGGTGGTATCTAACAGAATCACCGCTTTCGCATTTTCCCTTCCTAACTTCGCCTAAACCCTACAATGTTTCCCTTACATGCATTACATGCATTACATGCATTTTATAACTAACACTATGAATCATGTATATTGAACTAGGATGGCAGATGCTTATAAACCCATGCAACCTTACAACATACTTAGCATTTTAAGGGTTGAGTGTAGAGACTTATTTGATACACCTTTGTCTCACCAGCTTAGGTTTTCCAAAAACGCCAGAGCTTCCATCCTCCTGGCACCTAAGCAAGACAACCAATCCATGGGTTAAACTTAGCAATCCCAGTGTAAAATTTAGTTTTCTAGAAACATGCAAAATCCTTAAAATGATTTCTAGAAGCCCTTAACTTTAGTTCCTAAATCTTACGTACACTGAAGGATTCAGTACTCGGATCTCATGATTATCGCTCCATGTAGAGTTTTCTCGTAACCGTTGCTTCCTTGAAGCAACTCAAGGAAGAAGATGAAGAAAAGAAGAAAGCAAAACAGACTTGTAACTCCCCTAACCCGTATCCGTCGCCGGATTAGGGTTACAGGCATTACCAAATAGCTAAACCCTTTTTCAATCAATAAATTCTTATCTCAGACAGACAAGGCACATGGGCATAGTATACACAAATATATATATACTTGATAAACTAAGTCAAAACATATTCAATATATTCATCCACAAATACAAAATGATCAAACAATATACTTCTAATCTTATTATTAGCATATTCATCTATTTTATTCTATGATACAGTCATCTATTTAGTACCACTACTTTTGTAATCGTTTCATGTAAACATGCCTCACGCACCACTTCATTTTAAAACAAAGCATACCGAACCTTGTAGTTGGTACTACTAATAAGCATCATTACGGTTACATACATACATAACTTGACTTTACATCCATGGACTAAGAGACAATACACTTCATTTATAAATATATGAATATATCCGAATATGCATAACCTTAGCTTTTAATGCATAACCACAACCTAACTTTGCATGTTATAAGCATAGATCAAAGACTGAATGTGCCAACTAAACTTCCATAATGCAATGCAAAATTCATTTTACTAATTGTACAACAATTGTCCATACATAAACATAGGCCTCAAAACCAACTTAACCTAAAAACATAAGCATATAAACCATGCCTTGACCGAATATTCATTACCACTTTTCCATAATTTGTCACTACTTATACTTATCATTAACAATGAATCCAAGTCAAGTTTTTCTCCAACTAAGTACATAACATTCGTATCACCCATTCACATTTCAAATAGTACCTAAACCACATTCGAATACAAACAATAATTCATAGCATGAACAAACCATTTCATCAGAATACATGAACAAAGTTTAACCAAAATAGATAGCCATATTCGCATGGCTAAATATATATATACATGATCAAGTATCATTAGTATTACAGCTTAGTCTAGCCTATACATGCCTTTTCAACTCAAAAACTAAGTTTATCAATACCAAAAGAGAGTCGATAGTGTGGTTGACTTCTTCAAGGATCCTTCGAGTCCGTAGCTTGAACCAAAAATCTATAAAATAGAAGTAGACAAAAGCACACAGTAAGCTTGCTGGCTTAGTAAGTCTTAAGCAAAAACATTATCATATACAGTGGTAAAACATTTAAACATCCAACTCATGACCTTAAATAAACATTTCTTATCTTATACATATATATATATACATTATGGCCGAATATGCATATAATTACATCACTAACTTGTACATTTCTTTATACCTTTACAGTTACCTTTAACTACTTATGCTTTCATTTAGCCAATTTTCTTATCACTTTAATCTTCCTTTTTCTCAATAACATCACATACATACATCTATATACACATATATGCATATTCATAGATCACTTAAGTAGGAATAACACATACCTTACAACGGAATTACAAATTCACTTCCAAATGCTTAGGCAAACTTAATTCATTAACTAGAACCTACTAAACATTACCTGAATCTCACACACCGGCACTAAGCCTGCTGAACTCGGGGTCCGAAATCATAACACTGGCATTAAGCTTGCTAGGCATTAAGCCCGAAATATATCACCGGCACGAGGCCTGCTAGGCATAAAGCCTGAAACATATCACTGGCACGAGGCCTGCTAGGCATAAAGCCCGAGTATCAATGTAGTTAATCATTCCACACACATTTCATAATTATATCACATATCCAATTCAAGTAAGCTTATTCACATTACACAATAGAATCATTACATTATTGTACAACCCACAATTCATATCAAGATATTCATTCATATCACATTATCAATTTATGCATTCAATCTAATTTACTTATATACATTCGGCTATGACATAAACATGTACTCCAATATATCGAACATCATCATTTAACATGTTCATAAATAATTCTTTGATATATTTCAGCTTAAGGACTTACCTCGACCGTCGACGAACCGCGTAAACCGGCTATTCGATAATCTTTGATTTTCCCCGTTCCAAATCCGATTTTCTTTGTTCTTGATCTAAACACATTAAAATTCAGCTCATTCAAGTACATTTCATTTCAATTTAATCCCCAAACACATAAATGAACAATTTGCCATTTTACCCCTACTATTTCACATTTTTGCATTTTAGTACTAATTGCACAAAACACAAAATACACAAAATTCCACTATTACCCCTTAGGGTCGAATGTGTATAGGGACTATACAAGTCCATTTCTTTCATTTATTTCATGTTTTAGTCCTTCAAGAATTTATTTTTTTCAAATTAGTCCCTAACACTCAATTTCACCAAAACTTCTAACTTTAAAAATGATGATTTAACACATACTATTAATAATCTACCATCAAACATTTCATGCCATGCATATACAACCATAGCCGAATCTTAATGTGCCATAATCTCAAAAATTACCACATGGGTTGTACAGCATTCAAAGCAACAATTCCAAAAATGTAAAAATTATTAAAACTAAGCAAAATACATACCCCAAATTAAGCTCCAAGTTGCCGAAATTTAAGCTTTAACAATGGAGTTTTCTTCCTCCCACATTCGGCCAAGAAGAAGAACAAGGTTTGTTCTCTTTCTTTCCACTTTGTTTCATTATTTTATGTCTTAAAATGTAAAAGTAATATTTGTTTATTTATCACCTAAAAACATGTTATTATAAAAACAAAAAATTTCATCTAATTTCCCACATATGCCGTCCACTTTAGTAATATTGGATCAATTGTCCTTTAAGGACCTCACTTTAATAAAGCCATCACAATTTAGCACATAATCAATTAAAAAGGTCACTTTTAACAATTATGCAATTTAGTTCTTTAGTCAAATTTAACACACAGACAAGCAAATAAATTCTCAGAAATTTAACACATGTTAATTCACTTATCAACAACACAGAAAATAATATTAAAATTTTATTCGGACTCGGATTTGTGGTCCCGAAACCACTGTTCCGATTAGGGTCAACTTTGGACTGTTACAAGACTGGAGAAAAAGTCTCTCGAGAAGTCATTTCCTCATTATATATAATCATTACTGCAAGGTCTTCAATTGTTTAAAAACCATCCATTGACAATCATTTTATCCCCCACTAAGGAACTAGTTGGTTCTAATTCAATCGAACCAGACTTGGTTCTCAACCCTGTCCAATTTTTAGTTACTATATTTTCCTGATTTTTCAGTAAAGACCGCCAGCTTTTGGTCTCTTTCAATTTAACCCTTAAAGGTTCCTAATTTCTACGTTAAAGGAAACTGAGTGTGACAGTTTTTCATAAAAATTATAAGAAGGATCGAAGTTAAATGATGATTTTTCTACTTGAGGCCCGATTAGTACTATCCTTAAGTATAGTTTGTGGATAAAGTATTCTCTAAGATTTAACAAACACTTCTGTTTTTGGAAGAAAATAGGGAACCAAAATGTAACACCCCTGCCCGACTTGATCGCCAAGTTCGAGTTACGAAATGCCACAACTGTTACCGAAACAAATACTATCAGAATATTGAACATAAATCATCTAAATTTTCACATATATCATAAAGACAATCATTATATGTTGAATAAACTTTTTCCGACACTTAATTGAACTTACAAAAGCTCGTGTGCTAAACTGAACATGAAATAGGGCCAAATTGTAAATTTTTTAAAGTTTCCAAAATAAGTATTGAAATCCTTGACAAGGTATCGATACCATTTTTAGTTTTGATGTTTGGAAAATTCATCTTAAGATCATCAAGTATCGATACTTGAATTATGGTACCGATACTCCTTTATAAGTATCAATACCAAATTCTAATATTGATACCATTTTGAGAATCTATTTCTTTTAAAAAAACTGATCAAAGTCCCAATGTATCGATACCCTTGTAAAGTATCGATACCCTAAACCAGAGTATTGATACTTTAGTTTGATATCGATACCATTTTGGTATTCTATTTGTTTAAAAACTGATTGAAATAGGCTAAGTACCGATACCTTCACTAGGGTATCAATACCTTAATGCCAAAGTGTAAAAACTATCATTTTGGGGCCCATTTCATGCCCAATCTATAATGCATTCAATATATGCCTAAAAGCACACATCACACCTGCATAAACACTTCAAAATACAAGTCATTTCATCACTTAGTCTATGCCAAAATCAACCAATTCATTTTGCCTTAAATTGTCACCAAAACACTTCAATAACTTAACAAAAGTACCAACTTGTCCATCATACTTTCAGCCATTCAAAACAACACTTAATCATAATCAAAATTTACCATACCACAAAATACACATATAAGGCATATCACATTACTAATATACACATATATACAAATGTGAACATTATTTTTCCAAATTCAAACTTCAAACATGATTTCAGCAAAATCAACAATTCACAAGCTATGACATACAAAAGCCCCTAAGTACATACGACAATATCGAGTTAAAACGAGTAAAAGTCTACCGAGTCGATGGAGGGATAGTGTGATCATTGAGCTGATCTAACTGACGAGTTCTGCATACGACGATCTATAGAAATGGAAACAACTAGGTAAACATTTCAAATGCTTAGTCAATTCATAAGTAAATAATGATAACTTACCTCACCTCAATAGACAATTAATCGTATAACTAAATAACGTAACACAATACATATAACCTAGTAGAAACTACAATGACAAGAAGTCAATGACTAATTTGAAACTTTCCCTTACCTCCATTATCTTTTAATTAGTTTAATTCTTGATAAATTGGAGGGTTGAATGGCTAATGTAACACCTCTAACCCATCTCCGTTGCCAGATTAGGGTTACAAAGTATTACAAAACAATAAAAAAACATTTGAGCACTTTATCAATCAATAATATAATCACATCACAAACCATTCATACTTATGCACAACGTCTCTAAATCGAGCCCTCGAGGCTCTAAAAATAACCTAGAATCAATTTGGGACCAATTTTAAACTATTTGAAAAGTTTAGTAAAAATATGCAAAATTTACAAAATAGGGGTCACACGGCTGTGTGCCTTACATGGTTGAGACACACATTCATGTCTCAGGTCGTGTAACAATCTAACTAGCGACACACGGTTATTTCCTAGCTCGTGTCCTCACCTGTGTAACTCTCTGATTAGGGTCACACTGTAATAGCCCGATTTTGGGTCTAGTCGGAACAGTGGTTTCGGGACCACAAATTCGACGCAGAAAAATTTTTTTTTATTATATTCTTATGGTCTACAGTTTTATGGACTATTTCCTAAAAATTTCGTTCGAAAATTTTGACGTTTGGACACTCAATTTAGTTAAAGGGACTAAATTGCAAAAAGTGCAAAACTTGAATTCTTTATGTTAAAGGCGTCCAATTGCTATGAAATTTAAAATTTGAGGTACTTAAATGGTAATTAGACCGTTGGTTAAGTTGGTGGACAAAAATGGACATGTTTTGGTATGTTTCTAAAGTTTTTCATTAAGGACATTTTAGTAATTTGGTAATTAAAATGAGTTAAAAAGCCAAAATAAAGTCAAATTTGTCCATCTTCTTCTTCCATGACTAAATTTTACATGGAGAAGACATGGCTAGGGTTTTTCAAGATTTCAAGCTCGATTGTAAGTCCATTCTAGCCCCGTTTTTAATGATTTTTATGTTTTTGAAATCCTTGTAACATGATCTATCTATTCCTACCACCAATTTGAAGAGATTTCAAAGTATAAAATTTTACCCATCTTGAAAATGTATGTATTTTGATGTTTGATGGTGGAAAATACATGTTTGTGTTTGATAAACGACTTTTGCCAAGTGATTTTCGGTAAAAATGCCTAAAATGACTTGTTTATAAAAGTTGTAAAATGAGTAGTAAAAGTGTGAATAAATCAAAAATGTGGGCTGTTATGAGCATGATATAGGTTTGGCTAGGCTTGGGTGTAATGAAATTGAATGAAAATCATTTTACAAGCCTAAGGACCAAATTGTAAAAATGTCAAACTTTAGGGGCAAAAATGTAATTTTTGCCATAATGTGATTTTGGGCTGATTTGAATAGTATAATGATTAAATAAGTTAAATTTAATTTTATAGATCAAGAAAAACAAGGTTCAGAGTTAGAACGGGGGAAAACGAGTATTTAAGGATTTAGTTTTTTTGTCGTTTTTATGCCGAGCTAAGTTTGTATGTAAATAATGCAACGTTATAATTGTATTTATAATGTTTTGTTATAGCATGAATTGTATGATTGACTCTATGGATGAAACTGAAGAAGTTTCAACGAGCGAGTAAATCCCGGTTGAACCTTAGGAATAGATTAGGATACAAGTAACATGTTACTAGGAACCCATGTAATTATGTGATTTATGTGTCCCAGGTGCTGGTCCTGTACGTCCTACCGGTGGCTGGGTATACTAGCATATGTTGCGGATACTTGACAGCTTGTGTGAGTAGCACCGCATAGCTACGTCTCGACTGACAGCTTGTGTGAGCAGGCCCGAGGATAGCCCGAGAACGAGCTTATATGTGTTATGAGATTTGTGGTAGCATTGGCTACATAAGTGGCACTTATGTACAAAGATTTTCGTGTATCTGTTAGTATTCCAAGTGGTTCAAGGGGTATGTCGAAGACGAGAAAGTTTGTGATTATGTTACGAGTAGGTACAGGCATGTACGGAAAACTCGAAGGAAATGAATTCGATATATGATGAACCATTGGTAAGAATGTGATTGAATATGTTATGTTCATGAAATTGTGAGTTCATGATTTCCACAGTGATGTTTTTGTGAAAACCTTGTGATTATTGGTCAATACTTGTGATGTATGAAATACATGGTAAATTCGATTGACGATTATGTTTTTGGCTTTCGGGATAAATTGAGTTATGATATTGTAACACCCCTTACCCGTATCCGACACTGGAACTGGGTACGAGGCATTACCGTACTTAACTTGCTTAAACATATAACATCGAGACATACAATTTCTTTTCAACTTAAAACTTCTCATTTGAGATCATAACGTACCTATTATAGGTCCATGAGACCCTAACATACGTACAGAATGGTTTGGGACTAAACCGGAAACTTTTGAACACTTAAAATATTTTTGCTTAAAACAGGGCCACATGCCCATGTGGTGAGGGACACGCCCGTATGGGCAGGCCGTGTGGTCACACACGCCCATGTCTCTAGTCTGTGTGGATTTTATTTTTTTATTTCAAACCTACAGGGGTTTTCACACGATCTGACACACGCCCGTGTCCATGTCCTATGGCCGTGTATACCACACGGTTTCTGATGTGTGCAAAAACCTTGACATTTTGTTTCTGACGTCATCATTCCCATAGGGTCACACAGCCAAGGCATACGCCCATGTCCTATGGCCATGTATACCACACGATTGAGACACACGGTTGTGTCTCAGCCCGTGTGATTTCTACTGGGCATTCTATTTTGCCATCTTGGAATACAGGGGGACACACGGCCAAATCACACGCTCATGGGGCAGACCGTGTGTCACACACGGCCTAGACACACGTCCGTGTGTCTACTCGTGTGGACAAGAACAAGGCTATTTACCAAGCCCTTTCTGCCACCCTTACTTGCATCGTCCTAAGCCACATTAAGCAACCAACTAATTCATGTATAATTACACCAATGAATCAACCAAGCAACTTGCACATTCTTGAATAACATCATCATTTCATTGATTAATAAGAAAGAGCCATCAACTATGGCCTTATACAAAAGAATTCATGTCATGACAAGCCAACACCTTTGGCTAAAATAAAATGACACTTAACAAAGACTAAGTCCCTATACATGCCATACTCAAAAAGAATGATCTAGCTATACCAAGTGCGTAGATAGTGTCGGTGATCCTGTGACGGTCTCTGTATCCCGAGCTAGCTCTTCGACACTATAAAACAAGGGAAAAAAAGAAGGGAGTAAGCTTTAAGCTTAGTAAGTCTATATGTAAACAATAAATATCATACCACATTCTTATCAATCAAGAACAATTCCAATCATCGTAATTATACTTACTCATTTCGAACCTTACCACATCCAAAACACATATCATAATCATTGCTCACATTTACATGTACTTATACCCTGCACTTATCATCACAAAGCCACATGAACTTTCACCTGAACAAAGTTTCTCGATGAACACTTCAGAATAATATTAGATACGCGGTGGTTTCGCACACAGCCCACCATTTAATAATTAACAAGGTGGTATCGCACACAGCCCACCAATGATAATAAATACGATGGTATCGCACACAGCCCATCATTAATAAATAATAAGGTGGTATCACTCCCAGCACACTAATAATCACATGTTCTTGGATATTTATCCGTACCCATTTTCCTATTTCAAAGGTTCATCCGAGAATTTCCTCACTCTCTATCATTTCAATAAATATCAATGATATTCATTCATATTTCACATATTCCATTAATATGTAAAAACATAAATAAAAAGGATGTATCATTTACATATAAATTTACCTCGATACAAAATATGTCAATTTGCAATTTAGTCTGTAACATTGCCTTTTCCTCGGTCAAGGTTGATTCCACATTCTTCTTGATCTATAATAATAAAATTTACTCATTTAATCACTACATAAATCAAGACACTTTAAAATTTCTACTTTGGCAAAAATTACCCCTTTTCCCTTAGACTTTGGCAAAATTATGATTTTACCCCTAGGCTCGTAAATCATTTTCATCAAAATTCCTCATTTATCAAGCCTAACTGAACATTTATTACTCTTATAACAACTCACAATACCAATCATTTTATGCATTTACTACCCATTTTACAACCTTTACAAAAGGTCATTTTTAGGTGTTTTCATGAAAAATATCTTCACAAAAGATGTTTATTTAACAACCAAGTTTCATTTTCTTCCATAAAATTTTAGAAAATAACACTAATGCTCTCATGGAAAAATCCTAGGCTTTTAACCATTTTGCAAAATAGTCCCTTCATTAGCTAGATTAAGCTTTAGGGGTTCCAAAAACACAAAAATTATAAAAAATAACCATCATGATCACTTACTTGCAAGAGGATAGCTTGGCTGAAAGTTTGAGCTTCAAAAACCCCTAATTCTTGCTAAAAATTTCAGTGGTGAGGAAGATGGACACTATGCTTTCTTTATTTATTTTATTTTTAATCAATTTGGTCACCCAAACCCCACCTAATCCTTTGACATTTCATGATTTTGTCTCCATGTCCAGCCACTAACATATTTGTGGTGTATTTACTCAATAAGGACCTCTAATTTAATTTTTCATAGCTAAGTGACACCTCTAGCTATTTGAACAAAACTTTCACACTTTATGCAATTTAGTCCTTTTTCGCAATTAAACATGTAATCACCAAAATTAATACACCAAAATTTTTATGCACTCATATAATCATGATATAACACATAAAATAATATAAAATTAATTTTCCCCGATCTCGGATTAGTGGTTTTGAAACCACTGTTCCAACTAGCCCTAAAATCGGGTAGTTACAATTATAGCATGATTCATTCACACAAAATGTGATTTATCAAATATGAGAAAAAGGAAAGATTGGCATAATTGCATATTAAAATGGTTATGGAAGTAAAGGAAGATAAGAGTTTAGGCATTGAAACATATTAAGAGATATGCTCGAAAACATGAGTACACATAATTAATGTGCATGTTTACAATAAGGTTTGAAATGATTTGTTGAATTACTGTAATATGTTACAAAGGAGAGATTATGGTTGTTAGGCTGATGCCAAGATATGTTAAATTATGCTTATAAGTTGATAGAGTAAACTATATGACTAAATAAAAATTATAACTGTGAGATTCATAGCAATTTGTATTATCTTGTGTTTAAATTGTTGAACTTGATAAAAAGATTTATAAGAGTTGCTTATTATTTTCGTGCGGACTTACTAAGCTATATAGCTTACCCCTTTATTTTCTCATATCTTATAGGGTTATTGAGCTAGCTCGGATTGGAGTTCGCTGGAGATCCTATCACACTATCAAGCTATCATTTTGGGTATAAATGAGTTCAAGTATTTTAAGTGTATGGCATGTATAGGGACTTAGTCATTTTGTTAAATCTGTCATTATGATTATAGCCAATGTGTTGGCTTGTGATTGTCAAAGGCTTGTTTTGATACTTGGCCATGTAGATTGGCTTATTTGGGCTATCATGGTTTTCAGCTTAAGTATAGATATATTTATGTGCTAATATCTCTGGTGATATGAATATGGTATACTTGGTGAATGGTAGAAATATGATTTATGACAAGAATGTAAAATGTTTGTATATATGGAATCTTGCATGATTTGGTGTGGAGAGTTTGATGTTCTAAGCATGATAAATAATGACATGTTATTGTCTTCGTTGTGGTGGTTTAGTTGCTCTTATATGCTTGAAATTGTGCCATATGATGTTATGTAGATGAGTGCAAGTGAGGGTGGCAAAATGGCTTGGTAAATAGCCTTATTTTTGTCCACACGTGTAGACACACGAGTGTGTGTCTAGGCTGTGTGTGACAGACGATCTGTCCCACGGGCATCTGAACTGGCCGTATATCCCCTGCACCTTAATTGTTGCAAAACAAAATGTCCAGAATTGAGCACACGGGCAAAGACACAGGTGTGTGTGTCTCAGCTGTGTGTGCTACACGGCCTAGCACATGGGCATGTGGCATGACCATGTGGCACAAGTCAGAGAGCACCCTAATTTCAAACACGGCCTGCAGCACGGGCGTGTCTAATGGGCACACGGGTATGTCCCTTGGACCACACGGACGTGTAAGCCTTGTAACATGGAAAATTTTCTAAGTTTTGTAAAAATTTCTAAAGTTTTCGGTTTAGTCTCGAACCACCTCTAAAGCATGTTTTGAGCCTCGTAGGCTCGTATAAGAGACTTTATGATTGAATACGAATGGTTTTAATTTGGATGCAAATTTAGGACTTGAACTTGTGAGATTTCTTGTGATGTAAGTCCGGTAATGCCTCGTACCTTGTTTCGGCATCGAATACGGGTAAGGGGTGTTACACACACAGCCGTGTCACGTGCCAGTGTTCCGCACCATGTAACTCTCTGAGTTGCCCCACACATCCGTGTGTCAGGCCGTGTAACTCATTGACTTGCACCCTAAAGAACTCATCTCTTAACACATGGCCGTGTCGCCAGGCCGTATGTTTCACACGACTTAGTCACACGCCCGTGTCTCAAGCCATATGGACCCAAATGAACCTTAAACAACAAGTTTACCAATTCAAGCTTACTTGAACTCTAAGTATTTCATTTACTAGCCAAAAGGCCTATTCAAAGTGACATTAATCAACTAAACACATGCTAAATCAACCACTCTAAATGCCTAACCAATGTATCCTCATTGATACCACAAGTATATACAATTCTATAACAAAAAGAACTATCATTCAAGGCATTTTAATCCACACCATCTAACATTCAACCAATATGCCAAACATAAACATCTCAATCACAACATTTCAAACATACATACTGTGAACTTGCACTTAAACATCATATTTTAACATTTTACATATCAAAACAATAGTAATGACATACAAGCCTATTACATGCCATATAATCCAAAATAAACATTCTAAAAACTACCGAAAATGAGTGGATAGTGTACTTGAGTGTTGATTTAACTGTCCAACCCTCAAAGTATCTCATGAATAGAAAAAAACACAAGTAAGCTTATTGAAGCTTAGTAAGTTCGACGTACTAAAATGATAAATCTTATCGAAGTAAGTACAACAAGTCAAATAATAATACAACCTTATGTATTCCCTGTCATCCACAATCTCAACCAGTGAATTGTAAAATTCAATTTAAAACTCAAATACTTGATAAAACCATCAAAATCACTAAATAAGTTACCTTATCGAGATTTACAATCTGTTGAATGAAATACGGATATGAGTACATTGATATCCATTCGAAACACACCAGATACTCATAAGAGCTAGTCCAACCGAAACACATCAGATGCTCATAAGAGCCAGTCCACCCGATAACACACCAATAGCTTCGAAAAGCTATTCCAACCGAAATCACACCAAAATAGGGAGTATAACCCGAGAATTCACACTTCAATCCCCCATAAGACACCATATTTCGATTGTACTCTATCCCGCTTTCAGTCCTATCCAAATATTGAAATTCAATAACATTTCTCAAATAACCTTACATCAACTACAAACAAATATATCTACTATACCATTTTATATCATCCAACATTTCATATAGATGCAAAATTTTAAACCGTATGAACTTACCTGGACTGAATTGTAGTAGTTGCAAAAGTTTAGGGACTAATTCACGATTTTTCTTTTTCCACAAATATCAACAGGGTCTTGATCTAAAATATAAAATTTCTTAATTATTAGCTTACATTTCACCTTCCAATTCACTTTACATTTTATACCCTTTTATTTTTCAAATTTAACAATTACCCCTAACTTTCACAACTTTTTCAGTTTAGTCCCTTAATCCGAAAATCATCAAATTAACCATTTTTCTCAAGTCAACATTTTAGATGAATGTACTAGCTCGTTAAATAGTCCCTACTAAACATCAAATTCACTATCAAACCCTAAAAATTTGACATTCACACAATTAAATCCCTAATCAAAATCTAAGGAAAATCACTTTACAAAATCACCAAATAACACAATCAAAGCTTCAAATACATAATTACCATAAAAAGACATTCAAGATTCATCAATGGAGACTTCTAAAATTTTTAACAGATTCAAAAATGAGGGTACAGACTAGCTGAACCTAGTTGCAACAATCTCAAAAACATAAAAATTATAAGAAAATGATTACATTTACATATCATGCAAAGCCAAGAAGTAACGAATCTCCCTATGTCTACCATGGTGTTTTCGGCCAAGATTTGAATAAGAATGAAGAAAAACTGTTTAATGTTTCAATTTGTTTTAATTAGTTTTGACTTATTTACAATTTTGCCATTAAACATACAATTTTTTATCATTTTTCATCACTAGCGCCGTCCAACATTAATGACTAAGGTTTATTTGCCATATAGGTCCTCCCTTTTATGATATTTAAGCTATTAAATCACCTAAATGTATTAATTAACAAGTTTTGCACATTTTTCAATTTAGTCTTTTTTCTTAAATTAACTACCTAAACGATAAAATTTCTTAACCAAATTTTAATACAACTCTAATGACTCCGTAAATATTCTATAAATAATATTTACGAGTTGACATGATGAAAATTTGTGGTCCCAAAATTATTGTTCTGTCACCACTAAAAATCAGACTATTACAGGTAAGTTCACAAAAATAGCTTCTTTTAAGTTTTCTCTAGCTCCAACGGTGGAAGAAAGAGAAAAACAAAGATGACAACTTAAAGTTGTCTTATATACCTAATTTAAAACTTAATTAATGTTTATTAATTAATATAATCCTTAATTAATTAAACTTAAACATATTAACTAAAAATTAGTGGATTTTAATGTCATTCACTACCGTATATGCACACATAAGTGGTCCAATTGCTTAATTAGTTCTTTCACTAATTAAAAATCTATAGTGATTAAATCTTTACCATTTTTATGATTTAGTCTTTGTACCTTAATTAGCTATCAAATCACCAAAATTACTATACCAAAACTCAATATATTTCTAATTTAAACTTGTAAATATTAAATAATGATATTTACGAACTCACTCGTCGAAAATGGGGTTCCGAAACCACCGTTTCTAGCACCATTGAAGAACGGGTTGTTACAAGTCTCTCTTAAAAAAATTCATCCTTGAAATTTTTTTTACCTGAGAAGTTCGAGTATTGTGATTTCATAGTTTCTTATGACAATACGAGCTAGAAAGCAATTAAAGTGCGTTTAATATACTTAATCATATGTATTTTACCTATTTAACTTTATTTTTACTCACAATTTAAATTAATTTGTTTTATTTTATTTTTTTACATATTGCATATATGTTATTATTATTATTATAATTATTATAATTATTATTATTATTATTATTATTATTATTATTATTATACCTTTTCTAGTGGATGTTATTTGTAGACACCCATGTTTTAAGGATCTAGGAAATTTGGATTATGGAGAAATTTTTTGAAAATTTAACATATTTTAAAAAGTCAAATAAACTAATGCATAATATTAGTACTCGATAAATCAATATATGATATAATTAATTGTAAAACTATTACGAAACTATTAAAAATAACTAAAAAAATGTAGATGAAATAAATTTCAATAGCTTGTATATTTTTCACATTTGTCCATGATGTTTCCTCATATGTTAAAACCATTGAATTATCTTTCCTCGTCAATGTTGTAAAATTTTTAGAGTGTATGTTATAGAAAATAAGAAAAATTGAGAGAAAAGTGAAAAAAATTCAAAGGAAAAAGTTAAGAATTTTTATGTTTTGGTAAATGGAGAGAGATTACATCATTTTATATAAATTAATTTATTTTAAAAAGTATTTTTTTTAAAAAATTATGGGTCGTTTCTTTAAAAAAAAATTTGTGGATTAATTTCCTAATTATTTAATTAAAATTTCTTTTTATAAAAGAATTTTTTTCTCAATTTTTTTGTGGGATCAATTAATCCAACAATTATCAACGTGACACATGTATTACATAGGTTGTTATTATTATTTTTAAATCATATATTCTATTATATATTATATATTATATATTATTTTGAAATATTTATAATTATAACTTTAAAAAATAATGATTTGTAATTCATTAAATCTCATTTCAATATTAAGCTATTATTGTATAGATTTGAACCTAAAATTGAATCCTGTTTCAAAATTTGAAGGGTTGAAATATTGACCTAGCTAGGGCTGCTACAGGAGCTAAAAGTAATGAAGCATTGGTGTCCAAGTTTAGACCGTGGGAAGTTGAGAAGCATAAAAATGCAGAGGTCAGCATCAGCATTGAGCAGCCTCAACTGGCACTTCCACAGCTGTCCATCTCTCTCCAATTGTATTGCACCTATCCCCACTTACATTTCACGGGTTTTTTACCCAAAAAATATTTATTTAAAAAAAATACTTAAATAGTATGTTGCAAGAATTATGTATCAAAATTGTACATTCAAATGGGTGGAGGGTGGTGCATAGGCGATACCACCATGGTATTCTGACACAATTTGCATGAAAAAGAAATGGTGGGAGGCATGTTAATAGGCGGTGTAATAGGCCAATTTAGCCTGGGCCAATACAAAAAATTAATAAACCCAAAATAATAAAATAGAGTCCAAGTCTAGTTCAAAATATATCATTTGGCCCGATCGGAATGATCCATTACTTGAAAATATTAAAAGTCCATCTACAAGCTTGACGTATATGGGAACACAATTTTTAAGGATATGCAATCTTAGATATGATATGTAAATCTTAGATATGATATGCAATCCTAGAAGATATGGTATGCAATATTAGAAGATATGATATGCAATCTTAAATATGATATGCAAATCTTAGATATGATATGCAAATATTAGATATGATATGCAATCTTAGAAGATATGGTATGCAATCTTAGAAGATATGATTTTGTAATCTTAGAGATTTAATTTGTAGATACCTTTTAATCTTAGCCACATGTAATTGATGCATGCATAATGGATTTGAGGAGGCTCAACTATAAATAGAGGCCTCTCCCTTTATTGTAAAACACACATGAGTTTGGAGTAATAAAAATTCTTGAGAGCATTCACTCAAATTTCTCTCTCTTTTGCGTTCTTACTTTTTGTGGCTTATTCTTATTTTGTTCTTCACTCATCTTCCTTTCTTTTTGAGTTGCTTCCGTTCAAGTTAATTTTGGTGCAGGAATTTCGTTGAATCCTCATATTGCGGGAGTTGGGTTGACTTATGCATTTTTTAAATTTTTTTTATTTATCCATTTAATTTCTTAATCATTATTTATTCATTTATTTAATTATTTTAAACTTGTTTTTCTTTTTTGTTTTTCCCTATTTACGTTAAATTGTTTTATCATATATATTATTATTTTTATTTGTTATATATTATATATATATTATATATTATTTAACTTTAATCATATTATGTATTTTTTGAAAATTTGTATGTTGTACATAATCTAAATTGTTTTATTATTAAGGCAAAATTTTCCATATAATGTTTATTTAAAATATGTATATTATCTATTTTTAAATGGTATATTATATACTTTTTTTATTCAAAGTTTTTATATTATTTATTTAAAATATTTATTTATTTTATTATGTATATATTAACTATTTTAGATTTTGCCATATCGTTTTTCAATTTTTTTATTACTTGTATCATTTGCTATTTTATGTTATTTCTTTCTCTTAATTGTCAATATTAGTATTAAATGTTATTATATCATGTAATTGTAGTATATGGCTTTGATATTTGTGTTTCGTAATGTATTAATGATACATTTTACTCAAATCATTGTTTTAAAATATATCTCATTTAATTGCCACTTTTTACCCAAAACTTTATTTCTTAAAATAAGGCAATATTTGACATTTGGAGTTTTGAGGGAATCATGCCCTAACTTACTGGGCTTTGATTTTTCTCATTAAGTCTAAATGATCAAATACCCTTTTGAAATTAAAATATATGATTTTCAAAAAAAATAAAAACCTATATTTGTGAATTTAAGATGTTGTGTCCTAACTTATTGGATGTGACATTTTGATATTTTGAGATAGGGATTTCAAAAAAAGAAAAAAGAAAACAAAACAAAGGATATTTGGTGTTTGGGAAATTCGAAAGGTCGTGCTCTCACTTACTGAGATTCGACTTTTCTTTTATCCAAATAATTGAATGTCTTTTTAAAGGTTATAAGTTTTGAAAAATCAAAAGGGTCATATTTTAAAATCTTTTCAAATTTTCGACATTAGGACATTAATTAATCAATTAGGTACCAATTTTTGGGCTTTACGAGGGTGCTAATCCTTCCTCGTGCGTAACCGAATCCCGAGCCCGTTTTCTCGAATTTCGTAGACCAAAATCATTATTTTAATAAATCAAAATGTTTTATTAAAATGATTAATCTCAAGGTGACCCGATCACACCTCAAAAAAAGATTGGTGGCGACTCCATTTTTGTTTTTAAAGTCGACCCCTGTTTTTTTTTTAAAAAAAATGGTTTCGACAGCTTGGCGACTCCACTGGGGATATAAGAGAGTCAAGCCATAAAATCGATAATTTCATGTCCTTATGTCTGAATTTGAAATCTGATTTAAAAAAATGATTTTTTTATTTGCAAATGGTTTTATTTTTATTTCTGCATTGCATTGCATGACCGTTGTGGTCACACTCTTAAGTGGGAGTGAGAAGCTACTCCTTCGTGAGGTTTTCACCTCCGTGCAGGATAGTGAATCGCTTTTGGGATACATCCGTACCTATGTCTTCGTGAGATTTTCATCTCTGTGCAGCCATAGGGAAATGTATTCCCCTGAACTGAACTTGGTCCATATGAGCCTATAATGGGTGAGGATCGAAGAATCTGCTGGTTCGGGTACCGTAACTTTAGAGCAAAACCACATGTAGAAAACCTAAGTTCTTACCCTAGGTAGAACTACGCTAAACCCTAGTGGTCATCCAGATAAGTGCCTTATTCTGTTATTTATTTCTTTGTACTAACGTGTTCTCTTTTGTTTTGATTGCATTGCATTCTCATCATAGAAAAGAGGTGTTGATTCAAGTTCGATTGCTAAATAGAAGAGTTTGTCATAAGAAAATAGATTTCTTGATAAAGTGAATTATAATACGGTCGTCAGAATATGGTCCAAGTAAACACAACGAGAAAAGACTGATAGTCCGTGAAGGAATACAAGACTTTATTGCCCAAGGATTCAAGCTGACAAAGACTATTCGAGAATCACCATGTCTCGACTTTCTTGAAGAGGCTAACGAGCATTATGAAAATAAGTGAGCAGTGAGTCACGGCCCAAATCAAGAAAAAAGGAGCTAATGGAGGCATCTATTAGAAGTTTGCAAGATTTGACCTATGCGAAGAAGGGGATTGATGTTTTTGCTTGGAATATGAGGGCAAGGCCGTATATGTAATCCATTTTATGTAAAGAAATTTGCTTTTTAGAAAAGTTTTTCTAATGGAACCAAATTTAGAATCAACGCCTCTCTTTCTTTGCATTCACGCATTTGCATTACATCACATTATATGCATTTAAGTCCATAGAGAGAGTCTAATTAGTTGAAATTATAACAGAGAGAAAAGAGAAAGAAGGAAAGAAAAATCTGAAAACTGAACATCGTTACGGTACATGTGCCAAGACAAAGAAAATGGATCAAAGACTTGAAGAAATTCAAAGAGACATGTAAGACCAGATGCAAGAGTAATTAGGAAAGCTCCAACAGGAGATGAGAGACCAAATGCTGGAAGCCCAAAGAAATATAATGACTCAAATGGCTTAGCTACTGAACGGGGCGATTGACAAAGGAAAAGGTCCCATATTTAATGCCGAAGATAAAGAGGATTTCCCTCGAAGTTTCACCCCACCGCATGTACAACCTGAGGAGTATAAACAAAGGCCATCTGTCACGATTAGACCTCAACAAGGGCAAAATAACACTGGAGTGCCCATGAATTTCCAAGTTGGCACAGGATCCAACCCAGGAGATAACCCTGCTAATCCAGTTATCCCTGACTTAGATATAGCAGAGGGGAGGGGATAAAAACTAAATTTTCAAGACAGTTAGAAGATCGTTTCAAATGGTTGGAAGGAAAGTTTAAAGCTTTAGAAAATACTGATAATCATCATGGAATTGACGCTAAAGGCTTGAGCTTGGTTCCAGATTTAGTGCTTCCTTATAAATTTAAGATGCCAAAATTTGAGAAATACAATGAAACTAGTTGCCCTGAAGCCCACATCACCATGTTCTGTAGACGAATGACTGGATACGTGAACAATGATCAACTTTTGATTCATTGTTTCCAAGACAGTTTAGTGGGGGCAGCATTCAGGTGGTACAATCAACTCAGCCGTGCTAGAATTAGCTCTTGGAGAGATCTGGCCCAAGCCTTCATGAAGCAATACAATCATGTCACAGACATGACGCCTGACAGAATCACCTTGCAAAACATGGAGAAGAAGTCAAATGAAAGCTTCAGGCAGTATGCGCAAAGATGGAGGGAGGTTGCCAAGCAAGTTCAGCCGTCGCTTTTAGAAAAGGAGACCACAATGCTTTTCATCAATACTCTAAAAGCCCCATTCATTAACCATATGTTGGGAAGTTCCACCATAAGCTTTTTAGATATAGTAATATCTGGAAAAATGATTGAAAATGCGGTAAGGAGTGGGACGATAGACACGAGAGAAAGTGCCAAAAGATCAGCCCCGAGAAACAAGGAAAATTAAGTGAGTACCTTGAGCAGACATCCCAAATCAGTCACCGTAAGTCAGTCGAAGGCTATAACCACTAGCTATCACGGCTCTTCAAGGCAGGAACCCAACTCGAGGCCAAATACAGAAAAGCTCCAGTTCATACCCATCCCGATGACATATAAGGAGCTGTTTTAGAATCTTTTTGATGTGCATGTGGTGTCTCCGTCCTACTCGTAACCTGTGCAACCTCTGTTCCGAAAGTGGTATAATGAGAATGCCCAATGCGAATACCACGCGGGAATAATGGGTCACTCAATTGAAAACTGTACTACGTTTAAAAAGTTGGTCGAAAGGTTCATCAAAATGGGAATTGTGAAGCTCGACAATTCATCAGAACCTAATCACTTTGACGAGGCAGTAAATGCAATAATTGAAGGAGGATACAAGAAAGTTACGACTCCTTGAAGAAATCAAAAGCGAAGAGGGAACCTAGGAACGAAGTTTCCAAGCTCTTGTGTACTTGGAAGTGTTTTGAATAATGGGACTGCAGAAGAGATCCCTGTATTTTTAGAGCTGATGTAGAGTAATATTCAAAACATGATTGTTGCCTTAAGCCTAAAGGCAATAAGAATCCTTTTGTGAAATAGGCTCGTGTCTGAAATTTTTATTTCAATAAAATGTATCTTTTTGAGCAAATATTCTTTTATTTTTTCCATTTCATATTGTACAAACAATTGTTCTTAGTTTTTTTTTTTGTTTGTTCTTTGGACTTTCTTTCAAGTATTCTTCCATTCTTCATTCATCATTCTTTGAATCATTTATCTTCCTTCGAACCTACAATAGGTCTCCAGATATCAATGATGTGAGCTGCGCTGTTATTAACTCAGAGTCTCCTTTCGAGTAAGATATGTGTCTAGAGGGATCTCAAGACTTTGAAGATGACAGGCATTGTAGCCTATCTTCTGATTTGTTAATAATGGTAGAACGAGATGAAAAATAGACCTTACTCTACAAAAGGTCAGTAGACATCATGAGAGGTGAATATTGTAGCCTAGCTCACCACAGAGATAAGTCAAGACATCATTGAGTTATTTTCAAAAATTTAAAGATGTTTTTGCACGATCATATCAAGACACGATTGGGAAAATCTTAAAAGAGGTCCATAAGGGTGTTTAGAGAACATTCTAATGGTTTTACAATAGTCAAACTAATCATGAGGTTTGGGTACTGTTAATCTACATAGAAGAGGATGGTATCAGTTATACCGTATTTAAGAAGATAAGTTTCATGTGCCTTCTCCAGTTCTTCACAAATTTTCCATATGTGGGGCATGGATGTGATGGGGCCAATATCGTAAAAAGCTTCTAGTCAACATCAATTCATCATCGTGGTCGTCGTCTACTTCACTAGGAGGGTGGAAGTAGCTTCATATGCAATGTTTCAAAGTTGATAGTCATCAAATTCCCAAAAAAAAAAAGATCAGGCGCCGACAAAGAATACCAAAAAGGACACTGTCAAAAGTTTGTAATCTGTTCAAAGATCAGACGACATATTATAGAGCAACAAAGGCAGCCAAAAAGAAAAAGAACAAAAAAAAAACAAAACAAGGATTTTAGGAAAGATGACTGAGACTTGTAAAGATTGGCATAGAGGAGTTACCATTTATCTTCTATGAATATCGAATGTCAGCTAAAACTTTTGCCGGGTCAATATCTTACCCATTGGTTTATGGAATGGAAGTATTTTTGCTAGTTAACCTAATCAAAGAAAAGGTTAAAAGATATCCATCACGGTCAGATAATGCAAGCTTACGACAAAGAGGTTCATCCTAGAGAATTCCAAGAGGGGAACTTGATCTTTCTTTTACAAAAGGATTTCAGAAAAAAGCAGATGCCAAATTGGGAAGGACCTTATGTTGTAGAGAAGGCCTGCTCGGTGAATTCAGGTTCAGACAGGAAGTATTTTACCTGAAAAGGAAAAGTCTAAGGTGAAAATCCGCAAAGGGCGCCTTGAGATCTATTTCAAAAAAAAAAAAGAGGAGAGGCCAAGGCGAAGACCCGTAAAGGGCGCTTTGAGACCAAAGGGGTTTTGAGCTGAAAACTTGAAAATGGCGGCTCAAATTTTGATCAAAGATAGGACATGTGGTAGTCTTGCTATGCCTGAATTAACAATGAGGAAGTATGCTACGTCTTGGGGCATTGACAAAGTACTCCGGATCCCCTAAACACATATTGAGCTTAAAATGGTCCTCAAGAAGTTTGAACAGAGAAGCTCAGGCTGTGATATCTGGGGCACCTAGTTTCCATCTTACCTATTCTGAATTTGCTATCTTTAATTATTTTATTCATTTCAAAATACACTGCCAATAAATTTCCTTTGATTGCATTTGCTAGCTTTGCTTAACTTATTTGTTTCGAGCTATGCTCCTAATTAATTTCCTTCTTGTTCATTGTTATAATCTTTTTCAAGCATTTCCCATTGAAATAATGATTAGTGGACTAATAATACTTTCATAAAGGGAGTTTCGCATATTACTCTGGAAGCTTGTAAATAATATAAGAACTTAAAACAGAACCATTGTTTAAAACTTATCAAGTTTAAAAGATGGAATATTGGTGGAGGAAAAGTCTAAACTAAGACTATCTCTCCGTATTTTTGTCAAAAATAGAGATTGAACAAAATGTTAAGATATTGCGTCAGTAATACAATCTTGATGAAAAATGGACAATGTCAACCCAAGTGTAAAAGGGGATTATTCTCGGAAAAGAAAAATGATACACTGCAAATTTCAGGCACATACATCTGGTCATTACACCTAAGGAATGGTGTAACAGATCAAATTGATTGAAGATGATACGAATTCTATACCTCTGAATAGTAGCATGATGGATGGAAGAAACCAAATGTTATTCTCCTGAAGTTGTAGTGGGGGGTACAAGCCTTATGTCCCAAAAAGTACAGTGGAAGGGACTCTGAAATTACAGCGGGGCAAGCTTGCTGAGCAGAATATGATTGTTTCTTTGGGTTTTCTATCAAAGATACTAGCTGAATGAGAAAGCATGGTAACGCATCAGTGATAGAACCTTGATGAACTATGAGCAATGATAACCCAAACATTAAAAATGGATCATTTTCATGCATATAAATATCATTCATACACTTCCAGTTAAGAGCATCTGATTCATTCCGATCATTGTATCCTAATGGTTGTACATAAAAAAAGAGATCATTCTCATGACATTCTGCATTCATGCAAATGTCATCCTTAATATCATTTAAGTTAGGAGCATTAGATTCATTCCGATCATTGCATCCTAATCATTACACATTTAAAAAATAGGATTATTCTTATGACATTCTGCATTCATGCAAATTTCGTCCATAATACATTTAGTTAGGAGCATTAGATTCATTTCAATTATAGCATCCTAATCATTTGGCATAAACATAAGTCTATAGGATATGTCCCCCCAGAGGATGGTGTGGCAACATCGGTGAATTCACCAGTCCTATCTTCCTGATCAGCAGTGGGATGGGTCGAAGATTGTAAACCTTGTCACCCTAAGCAGTAGTAAGACGAGATCGAATGACAAATCTTATCTTCTTAAAGTTGCAGTGAAGCAGATTGAAGCCACCAACCTTATCTCCCTGAAGTTACAGTGGAGCAGGTTGAAGTCACAAGTCTTATCTCCCTAAAGTTGCAGTGGAATAGACTAAAACCAGTTAATCCCATTTCCCTGAAGTTACATTGGAGCGGATTAAAATGATGAATCCTATACCTCTAAAGTTGTAGTAGGTTAGATTGAATTTACCATAGAAGATCTTATCTCCACTGAGCAGGAGTGGAGCAGATCAAAGGCAAAAAGTCTTATCTCCATGTATTAGTAATAGAGCAGACTGAAGAAATCAAAACTTATCTCCACTGAGCAGGAGTGGAGTAGATAGAATTTGAGCAAGTCTTATCTCCATGTATTGGCAATGGAGCAGACTGAAGAAATTAGATCTTATCTCCACTGAGTAGGAGTGGAGCAGATCGAATTTGAGCAAGTCTTATCTCCATGTGTTAAAAATGGAGCAGACTGAAGAAATCAAATCTTATCTCCACTGAGCAGGAGTGGAGCAGATCGAATTTGAGCAAGTCTTATCTCCATGTATTAACAATGGAGTAGACTGAAGAAATCAGATCTTATCTCCATTGAGTAGGAGTGAAGCAGATCGAATTTGAGCAAGTCTTATCTTCATGTATCGGCAATGGAGCAAAACTGAAGATATTAGATCTTATCTCCACTGAGCAGGAGTGGAGCAGATCGAATACAGCAAGTCTTATCTCCATGTATCGGTAATGGAGCAGACTGAAAATATCAGATCTTATTTCCACTGAGCAGGAGTGGAGCATATCAAAGACAACAAGTCTTATCTCCATGTATCGACAATGGAGTAGACTAATGATAGCAGATTTTATCTCCACTGAGCAAGAGTGGAGCAGATCGAAGACAGCAAGTCTTATCTCCATGTATCGGTAATGGGGCAGACTGAAGATAGCAGATCTTATCTCCACTGAGCAGGAGTGGGGCAGATCGAAGACAGCAAGTCTTATCTCCATGTATCGGTAATGGAGCAGACTGAAGATATTAGATCTTATCTCCAATGAGCAGGAGTGGAACAGATCGAAGACATCAAGTCTTATCTCCATGTATCGGCAATGGAGCAGACTAAATATAGCAGATCTTATCTCCACTAAGCAGGAGTGGGGCAGATCGAAGACAGCAAGTCTTATCTCCATGTATCGACAATGGAACAGACTGAAGATATTAGATCTTATCTCCACTGAATAGGAGTGGAGCAGATCGAAGACAGCAAGTCTTATCTTCATGTATCGACAATGGAATAGACTGAAGATATTAGATCTTATCTCCACTAAACAGGAGTGGAGCAGATCGAAGACAACAGATCTTATCTTCCTAAAGTTACAGGAAGCAGATCGAAGATATTAGCCTGCCTCCTTGAGTTTGCAGTGGAGCAGACTGAAGACAGCAGATCTTATTTTCATGAAGTTGCAGGAAGCAGATTGAAGATATTAGCCTGCCTCCCTGAAGTTGCAGCGGAGCAGACTAAAAATAATAGATCTTATCTTCCTGAAGTTGCAGGAAGCAGATCGAAGATATTAGCTTGCCTCCCTGCGTTTGTAGTGAAGTAGACTGAAAATAGCAGATCTTGTCTTTCTGAATATTGTAGTGAAGCAAGATCAAAGATACTAGTCTCACTTTCCTAAAGTTACAGTAGGATGGATTAAATCTACAAGAGCAGGTCTTATCTCCCTGAAGTTGCAGTAGAATAAGATTAAAGCTACAGATTCAATCTCCTTGAAGTTGCAGTTGGGTTAGAGGCTACTTGAAGAAGATGATGATCAAGAGGTTAAGGCTCGGCATGACCAGGCAAAATTGGTCCTTTTATAGTCTTTGCTCCATTCTCTTTACACAACAATGAGCAAAGAGGGGCAGCTGTAATAGGCCAATTTAGCCTGAGCCCATACAAAAAAATAATAAACCCAAAATAATAAAACAAAGTCCAAGTCCAGTCCAAAATATATCATTTGGCCCGATCGGAATGACCCATTACTTGAAAAGATTGAAGGTCCATCTACAAGCTTGACGTATATGGGAATACAATCTTCAAGGATATGCAATCTTAGATATGATATGCAATCCTAGAAGATATGGTATGCAACCTTAGAAGATATGATATGCAATCTTAGATATGATATGCAAATCTTAGATATGATATGCAATCTTAGAAGATATGGTATGCAATCTTAGAAGATATGATTTTGTAATCTTAGAGATTTAATTTGTAGATACATTTTAATCTTAGCCGTTGATGTAATTGATCTGTACCGTTGGATTTGGGGAGGTTTAACTATAAATGGAGGTCTCTCCCTTCATTGTAAAACACAAATGAGTTTGGAGTAATAAAAATTCTTGAGAGCATTCACTCAAAATTCTCTCTCTTTTGCGTTCTTATTTTCTGTGGCTTGTTCTTATTTTGTTCTTCGCTCATCTTCGTTTCTTTTTGAGTTGCTTCAGTTCAAGTTAAATTTTGGTGGAGGAATTTCGTTGAATCCTCATATTGCGGGAGTTAGGTTGACTTATGCGTTTTTTAAAACTTTTTTTTATTTATCCATTTAATTGCTTAATCTTTATTTATTCATTTATTTTAATTATTTTAAACTTGTTTTTCTTTTTTGCTTTTCCCTATTTACGTTAAATTGTTTTATCATATATATTATTACTTTTATTTGTTATATATTATATATATTATATATTATTTGAAAATTTGTATGTTGTACATAATCTAAATTGTTTTATTATTAAGGCAAAATTTTCCATATAATGTTTATTTAAAATATGTATATTATCTATTTTTAAATAGTATATTATATACTTATTATAAGTTATCCCTTATACATTTTTATTCAAAGTTTTTATATTATTTATTTAAAAAATATATTTATTTTATTATGTATATATTAACTATTTTAGATTTTGCCATATCGTTTTTCAATTTTTTATTACTTGTATCATTTGCTATTTTATGTTATTCTTTCTCTTAATTGCCAATAGTAGTATTAAATGTTATTATATCATGTAATTGTAGTATATTGCTTTGATATTTGTGTTTCGTAATGTATTAATGATATATTTTACTCCAATCATTGTTTTAAAATATATCTCATTTAATTGCCACTTTTTACTCAAAACTTTATTTCTTAAAATAAGGCAATATTTGACATTTGGAGTTTTGAGGGAATCGTGCCCTAACTTACTAGGCTTCGATTTTTCTCCTTAAGTCTAAATGATCAAATACCCTTTTTGAAATTAAAATATATGATTTTCAAATAAAAAACCTATCTTTGTGAATTTAAGATGTTGTGTCCTAATTTATTGGATGTGACATTTTGATATTTTGAGATAGGGATTTCAAAAAAAGAAAAAAGAAAAAAGAAAACAAAACAAAGGATATTTGGTGTTTGGAAAATTCAAAAGGTCGTGCTCTAACTTACTGAGATTCGACTTTTCTTTTATCCAAATAATTGAATGTCTTTTCAAAGGTTATAAGTTTTGAAAAATCAAAAGGGTCATATTTTAAATCTTTTCAAATTTTTGACATTAGGACATTAATTAATCAATTAGGTACCAATTTTTGGGCGTTACATGGGTGCTAATCCTTCCTTGTGCGTAACCAACTCCGGAGCTCGTTTTCTCAAAATTTGTAGACCAAAATCATTATTTTAATAAATCAAAATGTTTTATTAAAATGATTAATCTCAAGGTGACCCAATCACACCTCGAAAAAAGATTGGTGGCGACTCCATTTTTATTTTTAAAGTCGACCCCTATTTTTTAAAAAAATGGTTTCGACAGGCGGCACAGAGGGTAAAAAACGGGTCGTATACGGGAAAAATTGGACCCAAAAACTGACTCGTTGTCATGATGGAACAGCACACTGAGGCTATACCCAGTGGTGGAGGAGGCGGCATAGACGGCACAGCTCACGCATCTGGCAAAGGTAGCACCGCAGTGTCAGGCGCGATGGGACGGTTTATGCAGGCGCTTTGTTTTATTTGTGTGTTTGGGGACCTTATAGTGGTCTCCAAGGCTTATTCTTGGCCGGAGAAGGAGAAGAAAAGAAGAGAAGAAGGAGAAGAAGAGGGCAGGAAGGGAAGGGGAAAAGAAAGAAAAAAAAGAGAAGGAGAATAGAGAGAGGGAAGGAGAAAGAGAAGGAAAAAAATAAATAGAAAATGAAATGAGAGTTTGTTTTGTTGTTTAGGGAAAATTAGGTGTTTAAGAAAAGATAAATTTTTTTTGTTAGAAATTAATGGATTAATGTTAATTTAATTTGTTTTTGTTGTTATTATTGTTGATTTAATTCAGATTTAATTTTTAATTTTATTTTTGTAAGGTATTATTTGGTTAAAAAGAGCTATTAAGGTTTGTTTGTATTTATTTATATTTTCATTCATTCATAATTTATTTTTAATGTTTATTGAAGTAAAAAGGCCTATTTATGTTATGCATAAAGAATGTTTTATTTTTTTATATAATTTATTTTTTATGTGTGTTTTAGGTTGATTAGATTTATTTTTTTATGAAATTTATTTGGCATGTTATTTTAATTATTTTAATTTTAATTTTTTATTTTTTATGTAGGTAAAAGATGTGACCATTGATATGGAATTTGGAATTTATGAGATAAATTAAGAATTAGTTTATATGTTCTAATTTTTTAAGATTTTATAATTGAGAATAAGATTTTATATTTTTAAATTTTATTTTATGTTTTTTTATAAATATTAAAAATAAAATTTCTTTTGAAGTTCTATGCAAAAAAAAAATAATTATACTTTTTTGACAAAAATTAAGTTGGCACGTTATTATATGTTATATTTTAAACCAAAACATTTTGCTTATTATCATTTTAAAATAATAATAAAAATATTCGTATTTATTATGTATCGTTTATGTTATGTTTTTGTTATTTTTTTATTGGCATGTTATTGTTATTATTTTAGGTAAAAGACTAAACCATTGAGATGGAATTTATGAATGGGACCATTGAGTTGGAGTTTGAGTTGGAATTTATAAGGTATATTTATTTGTTAATGTAGTAATGCAAAAAAATGATGTGGACAAAACTGTTTGGTATTTTTTTGTAATTAAAAGTAATATATAAAATTTAGGTATTTCGATAAATATTTAAAATCCGTCAAACTTTGAAATTAATAACTGAAATTTATTTTGAAATTGCACGTATCGCAATGGGTTCATTGATTAAGAACGATGGTCACATATCAAACACAGTTAATAATATGGTAAAATATTGTTATTTGTTAATCACGGATTCCTTTAAAAAAAGATCTACGTAATTTATGAAAATAAATTATGTTATTATAACTATTTTTTGTAATTTAATACTGTCAGGGCCCGTACCGCGCATTAAAGGGTTGGGTGAATGGTTTAGGATATTCCCCGGATGAACGACTGATGCCATACTTGGAGTTAGTTGGATTCAGGTCAGCAATATTGATCCAATCATTTGATATGCAGTACGATTTAATATCCGCATTTGTCGAGCATTGGTGCCCGGAGACCCACACTTTTCATTTGTCGTGTGGGGAGTGTATTGTCACTCTGGAGGATGTTGCATTGCAACTTGGGGTCCCAATCGACGGGAGTGCCGTAACGGGTGTAAGTGTGATAGCTGAGCCGGCTGCCCTTTGTTATAGCCTACTAGGAGTCTCGCCTGACGATGTTGAGTCCAAATTTATGGGTTTGAGATTTTCATGGCTGAAAGTCAATTTTGAACATTTATCAATTAATGCCACTGAGCAGGAGGTGATGTGCGCAGCTCGAGCGTACAATATGCATATTATAGGGGGTGTACTGATGCCGAATGCGAACAACAACAGGGTTCATTTGATGTATTTACCCCTATTAGCTGATTTGCAGAATGTTTGCTTGTATAGTTGAGGTTTCGCAGTTCTGGCTATGTTGTATCGTGAGCTTTGTCGGACGACAAAGCCTGATGTTGTAGGCATAGGTAGATGCCTTGTATTGTTGCAGTCGTGGGCTCTTTATCGGATGCCATTCTTGGCATCGGTTAGGCATCAACCATACGTATTTCCACTAGTGAACAGGTGGTAAAATTTAACTTGTTATTAATTGACATTTTTTTTTCTAATGATACTATTCTAACATGTAATTTGTTTTCGTAGATGGAGTTTTTATCTGGGTATCGAGAGGTCGTACACTATCCAGATATATTGTCTGATGATTGAACAACATGCTGAGGAAGAGGTAAGCTATTCCAATATTCGTGACATATAATTACTTTGTATATCTTACTCGAACCGTGTTAAATTTTAACCACGTTATTAATCGTGCAGTTTATCTAGATGCCGTATCGGAGACCAGAAATTGCAGTTGTTATACCCTCGTTTGCCCACATTCATTCTCACATGTGGTGTATTAACACACCAATTATCAATTTCCAAATAGTTGAGCCGTATAACAGGGATTGAGTACTCCGGCAATTTGGTTGCATCCAGTATATCCCGAATCTGCCAATGCAGTTGGGGAAGATTTACGGGACCAACAAGAGAGGAAAACATGGAAATAATTGGGGGGTTGTGTAGCGGAAATATATTGCAGTGTGGGATAATTAGATGGCGCGGAGACCTCAGATGGATATTTCTTCTGATTTACATGTAATAGCTCGGTTTAGACCCTAGTAGGAATACTGGTTTTGAGACCACAAATTCGAGGTTGAAAAAATATTTTAATATTATTTTTGGTGTTTATAATATGTGATTGAGCATGTGTGAAAATTTTGTCGATTGTGTGTTTAATTTGTGAAAAGGACTTAATCGCATAAAATGTAAAAGATGTGTGCTGATTGTTGAAGTGTCTATTTGGCATGGCTTATTAAATGGGAAGTCCTTATGTGGTAATTAGCCCTTTGGTAGTGGAGATGGACATAAATGGCCATTAAATGAATGAAGTATAATGTTTTAAACTAAGGGTAAAATGGTAAAATTTGTATTAATAATAATAAAATTAAAACAAAACAAAATGTAAGTCATTTTGTTCATCTTTTCACCGAATATCAAGAAGAAAAAGAGAACTTTCATGGCTATTTAGGGTTCGGTCAAGAGAAGCTTCAATTTGTATGTGATTTTTGTTCGGTTTTTCATAATTTCTACGTTTTTGTGATCGTTGTTTAGTGTTCTAGCTAGCCCATGCTTTAATTTTTGAAATTGATGAAGATTGTGAGATATGCCATTGATGAATGCTTGAGCTTTGTGATAGTTGATGATGAAATATGAATGATAGGTGAAAGATTAACTTATTTTGTCTTTGAATTTTTGGTGAAATTGAGTAATTTGGACTAAATTGTGAACATAATATTTTAAGGGACTAAAATGTGAAATAAATGAAATATATGGGCCTATATGAAACTAAGAAGAATTCAGCCTAAGCATGGTGTAGTAAAAATTTGTGTATTTTGTGATTTTGAGAAATAGGGACTAAAGTGTCGACATGTGAAAATGTGAGGGCTATTTTGTAAAATGCCCTAAATATGTATGTTTGGATTAAATTGAATGAAACATTTGAATATGTATAGACCAAGAAAGAAGAGGTTCGGATCGAGATCGAGGTAAAGACAAAGTACTCGATTGATCAGCCAGTTTCGGTATTTCGACGTCCGAGGTAAGTTCGGATATAATACAAGTTGATAAATTTATATCTATGTGATATGAAATGAATGAATGTATAGTTATTGAATTAGAAATGTTTGTATATGAACTTTAGAAATGTGGCACTAAGTGTGCGTAATTGAAATCGAGACAGAGATGAATAGCACTGTATGTGCGATGTAATGGAAGCTTCAGCTTTATTAATTGGCAATGTGTGTGCAATACCAAGATACGTTCAGTTCTATGTAAAGGCACTAAGTGTGTGATAACATTTAAGCTTTGGCTATGAATTTGACACTAAGTGTGCGAATAAATTCAATGACTATCGAAGGTTGGTCGAATTAAGTATCGAGCATTGAGTAGCATAAATGATCAATAACTAAGTATTGACTAAGGTACGTACAGAACCTATGTGGTTGATGAAATTGTAAATGGATTCATGAATTGTTAAGTGAGCATATTAGCTATGGATGATATGATATAAGTTTTTGTGAGTTGATATATGTGATGAATTATCTTTGTACAATGTAATTGTGCTATTGAACTAAATGTATTATATTACGAACTTACTAAGCTCTTAAGCTTATTGTGTGATATGTTTCTCTATTCTACAGTGTCAGTAAAGCTAGCTCGAATCCGGGGATCGTCAGCGACTCAATCACACTATCGACATATCTATTTTGGTACCTTTGAAAGATGTACATATATGTGGTATATGGCATGTATAGGCTAGTGATTATGGCATGTTTTGAGTTGTATAGTTTTGCCATGTATAATGGTTTGAAAGTTGAATAATGTTAGTAGATATATATGTGTATGTGTGTGTGTGTGGGTCAAGTGAATGAAGATTGTGGTATGTTCATGCCTAAATGGTTGATGAAAATTTTGGTTTAAATGTTAGTTATGGTTAGGTTTATATAATGCTTGAACTATATGATTTGGGATGTGAATTTTGGTATTATGGATGGATTTATTTAAGTAGAAATTGAGTATGGAAATAAATGATGTAGTAGATGATTAGTTGGTACTTGTATTGGTATGTTTTGATTGCATTTGAGGCATAAATTGGTATTGGTTTGAGGCTTATAGGTGATTATAAAGTGTGGATGGTAATTTGGCCTTGAAAAATGGCCTATAATTGCCCACACGATTAAGCACACGAGCTTGTGGCTCGACCGTGTCCTTCAAGGTTGTGTTTCAAAACAAGTCAGACTCGACCACGGACTGGACACATGGGCATGTGATTGGTCGTGTGGTGCAAGTCAATGTTGACCACGGGTGAGGCACACGAGCGTGTCTCAGGTCGTGTGGACAAGTCAGTATGTATGCCCTGTTTTAACACGGCTTGGACGCACAGGCGTGTTCGAGGCCGTCTGAGGCACATGGCCTACCCACACAGGTGTGTGACCTCTGTAACTTAGAAAAATGTTTGAATTTCAAAAATTTTCATGTGTGTTTGGTTTAGTCCCAACCCTATTCTAAAGCATGTTTAAGGTCTCGTTGACCTATTTAAGGGACTATATGAATGCGAATTGTTATGTTTGGTTGCGAATGATATGAATTGTTCGGAAATGATTAGTAATGCTTCTTAACCCTAATCTGGTGACGGTTACGGATTAGGGGTGTTACATTTCAACCATCGTTAGAGTACATAAAATGTTACTCTAGTATGGGAAAACTATATTTACTTGGGGGGCAGTCGACTATAGTTCCCCCGCACATGCATCGACCTGGGGCATACGAGCCAGTGCCCGATATAGAGGCCAAGCCAGAGCTAGAGCCCGAGCCTGAGCCACAGCCTGAGCCCGAGCCCGAGTAGTTGCATACACATTCTGTTGATAGTTCTTATCATCCGGAGTTATGGGTCAATGACTATTTCCCGGGCTCGTTAAGACACGGATATCATTCCGGGTTTGATATCTTTAGTCTAGTACCACCGCAGTACAACACTCCTTCAAACTCAAGTTCATCGATGGCGTTCGGGGCATATGATTTTTCTTCCATATTTCGCATACCCCCACCTGCGACTGAAGAGGATGTTGATCGTCGCGATAACCCACAACGTGAACGTCGACCCCCGCAGAAATATACCCCTAAGGCCACACCATCAAACCATCAATTTTAAAGGTTTCTTGCAATTTAAATATTACAAAGTTTATACTTTTTTTTTTCTAAAAATAAATAAATCAAGAAAAAGACAATCTTTGTATTTATTTAATTAGATTAACTGTAACATTAAAACTTGAAACAAACTTTGTGGTCATAAATTAAATTAATTGCAACATTACAATATTAAAACACTAAAACTTGTAACAAACTTTGTACTATAAATTTTGTTTGTAATATAAATTAAATACATTACAACACTAAAAATTGGAACAAACTTTGTAATATAAATTTTATTATATAAATTAAATACATTACAACATTAAAAATTGGAACAAACTTTGTAATATAAATTTTGTTATATAAATTAAATACATTACAACATTAAAAATTGGAACAAACTCTGTAATATAAATTAGGTACACTGGATTACATAAGCTCAATTCCTACTCGATCGTGACGATTTTCCAATATGGTATTTTCACTGCGGGCATCTATTATGCATAATCCACAATGCTTACTGTCAGATTTCTCCCTAATGTCCATTTCATTACAGGTTTTGGATGATTGTGGACGACCTTTCGGATTCCTATGCAACCCTTTGTCTAGGACAAGCTCGAAAGTCGTCGGAGGCACCTCCCATGTAGACAGGTCAGGCAGGACCAAGAACTCATTCTCCCAAACATGCAACATGCGCTCAAGGTTGTACACATCATCAAAAAATTGTTCAACATTGAGCGATACTTTAGCACACGCTGCCACGACATGCGCACATAGATAATGAAGTGTTTCGAACCTCCTGCAATCGTACCGTCTGTTTCGAAGATCAACTCTATAGGACCTAGGTGGTATACAGGGTCGATGACCGATGGTCTCTGTAACTCGAAACATTTTAAGATGTCGTGAATATACTTCTACATTCATTAACCTCACCATCCGATGGTTTGCAATCATTGCATCCCTGACATATTCGACAAACAAGTGTCCTGCCTCCATCTGGTTGACTTGTTGTTGACACATTCTTGGCATCAAGTTAGCCAACCTGTAGAATCTAGCCGAGAAAACAGATGAAATTGGAAGATGTCATGTTTTCAACAACACTATGTTGATCTCCTCCACCAAGTTTGTGATAATTTGACCATAATGAAAGCCCTCATCAAAACTTTGAGCCTATTGCCATGGCTCTATGGCACCCAACCACTTTCAGAAAGATGTGTTCGTTTGACCCTCCATGTAACTCTCAAGTCGAGTCATTCTTTGGCAAAAAATGTATGGCTATAGCTCGTGTACTGTATATGTATTAATAAAAGATAAGTTACAGTATTGCCCTAAAACATTAAAACTTATATTGAAAAGATAAGCTTATCCTTTACCCATTCTCACAACTTGTCCCCGCCAGTCTGTATTCTTATAATCTCGATGAAAGTTAGCCACGATGTGACGGATGCAGTAAATGGATTTCCATGGCACATCGGAACGCCTAATGGCGGCAATTAATCTTTTCCCTCTATCGGAGATGATGCAAATATTATCGTTGCTACTGACATGCCTCTGCAGATTGGTAAGGAAGAATTCCCACGATTCCATGTTCTTCTTATCTATGATGGCAAATGCTCTCGGGAGCACGTTCTTGTTTCTGTCTTGAGCAACCGTAAGAAGTAGGATCTGTGTATATTTTCAATATAGCCATGTCTCACCTACTTGCACAAATGGCTTGCAGTGGGGAAATGCACGCATACAAGGATCAAACGTCCAGAACATTCAATGAAAAATTCTTTTTCCTGATTGTAGTTGGTCATCCGAGTCGTAATAAGGTCGTGTCTGTAACTTAATAAGAGTCCTCGGTACGTACTCCATCATAGCGGCTACCCATCCCTATAGCTCATTATACGACGCATCAAAATCCTCGTACAATTGCTCCATCGCCATCTGTTTAGCTATCCACGCCTTCCTATATGATACTCGATACTGGAATCATGCCTGCATTTTAATAATTAGTACCGAAACTTTAATGGTCGGCATGTCCTTCACCATTGGCATGATACATGTACAGATAGTTTTGGAATCAAGTTTTCGGTGATCTTCTATCATACGTGTTGATGTGCATGTGTGAGGCCCAACAAATTTTCGTATCTCCCACATCTGCGAATTTTGAATAAATGCAGGTCGTACCCACCAATTGCATCCTTCTGCCGACTTCTAACACTCCTCAATATATAATGTCAGTTTAGACACTGCGACTTTGTAGTCCACTGATATATTCATGCTATACCGCTTAATAAAAAATACGCACTCTTCCTTACTTTTGAATCTCTGGCCTGCGAACAACTCAGGATCGAAATTTACGGCTAGCCAGTGAGCAACTAGTATTTCAGGGTACTCCGAGAACTCGACTATGTGCACTGCGTTAGAGTCTATGAGTGATATGTGTGGCCCAGGATTATTGTGTATCACAATACGTCAAATCTGGTTCCCGACTGAAGACGCGTTAATGTTTCTATCGTCATTCACTTCTTCATCGTCAATATTATCGGGGACCTCGTCCACATTGGGATCACTATCACTATCGACCTCTTGATCACAAGGATCATTACTATAGTATCCATTATCACCAACCACATCAATATCAGGTGCAACATTAAGATCGAGATGCTACCGCTCTGATCCCACGCACGTTGTTCCGATGGAGGATATTGAGATCAGAACAGATCTGACATTTGAGGAGGAGCTGGTCCAGATCCTGGATAGCGATATTATAGTTCTACGAAGGAAGTCTATCCCCTTAGTGAAAGTGCTGTGGCGGAACCATAGCACTGAAGAGGCCACTTGGGAGCCAGAAAATGTGATGCGCCAGTAGTATCCTCACCTTTTCTGATCAGGTAAAATTTCGAGGACAAAATTTTCTTTTAGGGGGTAGAGCTGTAACGGCCCGATTTTTCAGTAATTTCAACTTTTGTAAAATTGACAAACAATGTCTATCTGCTTCAATGGTATGTGTTCTGGGTGTGTGTGTGAGGTCCTAAGTTCAAGACTTAACTTAGGAAATTTTGGTATTTTTATGAATAAAGCCCAAACTCTGGTTAGTAGGCTTATAAGTAAAAGTGTGCAAATAATTAACAGAATAGGCCTGCTGGTCTGATGGTTAAGTGGAGTGTTGGGGTGAAAGAGGTCTTGGGTTCTAGTCTATAGGACGACAATGGCTTTAATTTTTGCTCCTAGTTTCGGCTAGAGTTGTGCCAAGATGGGAGACTGAGTGGTGGTTTGTGAATAGAATTAGTGGAAGGAAAATTAGAAGAGGATCAGACTTTCTGAGCAGTGTGTTTTCCCAAAATCCCTCTCTGCCGAAAATTGAGTATCCTCCCATTCTATAGCCGATTCTTCCATCTTCCTTTTCCCTTTCCCCTTTTTTCCATTTTTTCTCTCCCTCGTTACCATATTTTAATTTTGATCCTCTCTGTAGTCGCCTCGTTTGAGTAGTGTATTTTTACTTTCGTTGTTGGCTTATACTTATATGCGTCATTAATGCTGGATAGGGGAAGATTCAGAGACTCATGGTCGTTGTTTGAACACTTAGGTTCGGGGAATTTTAATGGCTTGATTGAAGGTAAGGTTTGGGAGATTTTGGGTCTATTATCTCGATTTACTTTCGGGGTGGGTTGATTATGATTGGAGGAAGTATCTGAAAGGCTCTTAAGCCTATTATCTGGCAGCTTAGCTGCAAATTTCTAATTATGTGCCGCATTCAGTACGACATGGTGTGTAGGTCTGGGTGGGTTGATTTTATCCCCACATGGTGTGTAGGGTTGGACGGAGTTGGTGTGTAGAGGCTGGTGGGTAGGACTCTGTTTTCTGCTCTGATCTGCATATTCTGTCTGAAATGGGCTAAGGCCCTACGAAATGTCCGATTCTGTATCTGAGTGGGCTATGGTCCACACCGTTTTTGTAATAGGCTCAGACCCGAACTGTGAAAATTATGTCTGTTATCTGATGTTACTGTGTGTATGTTTTCTGTGGGGTTTACACACTGAGTTTACGAAAGCTCACCCTTTTCTGTTTAATTTGTTCAGGTAATCCCCAACAGTAGACAGATCGATGTAGCGGAGGACTCGACGGTGACCACAGTTCTGGACACTTATTTACGATTTATTTTTAATTATGATTTGGTTATATTTGGGTAAATTTTATGTAACAAGGCCTTTCGGATTTTTGTTTAAAATTTGGGATCATTATTTTATAAACTACTAGCAGTAGGACAAGATGCAAGTTTTCAAAATAAACAAATATTTTATCAAAATACGTATGACCTTACAAATCACTTTATAAGATTTTGCAACGTATAAAGTTTTGAAAACAAATAATGAATAAATAACGACACATTTTAACGATAGCCTTAGATACCTAAAAATGGTTTCAACACCGTTACATTTTCTAAAGCACTATCATGTGATATTGCCAGAGCCGGCCATAACGTCTAGGCCGGGTTTGGGGTGTTATATTAACATTTAGATAGTTAATTAAGAAAAAAAAGGACTAGACTGAAAAAGGTACAAAATTTGTTAATTATTGCATTTAGTTGATCAAATAGCCTGAAAGTTAAATGAGGAAAGACTTAAGTGGTAAATTAGCCTTAACTAACTTAGTTGGATGGCTAAACAAAAGAAACATTTAATGGAAAAATGGTAAATAAGTTAAAATTAAATAAAGCAAATTGAATCAAAAGGAAAAAAAATTTATGATAGCAATGTATTTAGAGCTTTTATTGTGTTGTTTGATGATTTTGTAAAGTGGTTTTTGTTAGATTTTGATTTTGGGATTAAATTGTGATATGTCAAAATTTTAGGGTTTGATAGTGAATTTAATGTTCATTAGGGACTGTTTAAGGGCCTAGTATATTTTGATGGAATATTTAATTGAGAAAATTGGTTAATTTGATGAAGTTTTGGTTAAGGGACTAAATTGTAAAATTGTAGAAGTTTAGGGTAATTGTGTAAATTAAAAAAATAAAAGGATATTATTTGTAAAGTGGATTGAAATGTAAAATGTAAGCTGATAATTAAGAAATTTCATATTTTAGATCAAGATCCCGTAGATCTCATGGAAAAAGAAAATTGGTAGAATAGTCCCTAAACTTTAACAACTATTATAATTCAGTCCAAGTAAGTTCATACAGTTTAAAACTTAACATTTACATGAATTTTTTTAATAATTTAAGATAGTACAAATGATATGTTTATTTAATTGTTGTTGACGAAAGGATATTTGAGAAATGTGATTGAATGTTGATTTTTTGTTCAAATTGAACGTGAGATAGAGTATGATCGAGATTTGGTGTGTTGTGGGGGATGTGGAGTGGAGATTATTGGGGAGTGATGTTTATATGTTTCCTGAGTAACCTGAGGTTCAGCATTTTTTGCAAATTCTCGTGTTATACTCTTTGTTTTGGTTTGTTTTGGTTGGATTAGCTCTTATGAGCAATAGTGTGTTTTGGAGGGATTAGCTCTTATGAGCATTGGTGTGTTTGGGTGGTTTGTTGATGTACTCTTATCCATAAGTCATTAATCGGATTGAAAATTTTGGTATGGTAACTTAATGAGTAATTTTTGATGAATTTACCATATATTTGATTTTGAATTGAACGTTTGTGATCTATCTGTTGAAATTGTGGATGATAAAGAACATGCCTGGTTGTATTAATACTTTTTGAATTGTTATATTTACTTCGGTAAGATTTATTGTTTTACTAAGTCTAGCTTACTAATCTTCTTTAAGTTTACTTGTGTTAAACATTGTTCTTGTAGATACTCGGAAGGTTGGACGGATAGATCGGCATTCAAGTCACACTATCCATGAATCTTGGTAGTTTTTAGAACATTCATTTCGGATAATAAGGCATGTATTAGGCTTTTGTGTTATTATTCTAATGTTTTGAGATGTGTATATATTAAGTATGATCTATGTGTAAATTATCAACTTATATGAAATATGTGAATCAGGTACAGTTCCAATGCCATTATGAATGACATGAATTAATGATATGTTGTGATTGAGGTACCTATGGAAGGTACATTGGTTAGATGTTAGATTGGATGAATTGATAAGTTATGTTAGAAGTTTTACTTTGATATAAAATTGTATATACTTGTGGTACCAATGAGGGTACATTGGTTAGGCACTTAATAGGTTGATTTTGGTATGTTTTTGGCCTGATTAATGTCCTTTTGAATAGGTATTTTGGTTGGTATTTGGGTTTTTTAGGATCTAAGTAAGCTTGAAATGGGAAACTTGATGTTTAAGGTTCATTTTGGGTCCACACAGCCTAAGACACGGGCATGTGACACATAGTTTGGCAACACAACCGTGCGTCCCCTGTTTCAAGGCTCACAAGTCAGGCAGTTATACGGCCTAACACATAGCCTGGCACATATGCGTGTGAGGTTATTTCGAATGTTACACAGCCTAGCACACGGGCGTGTGGCTTGGCCGTGTGACCCAACTCAGAGAGTTACACGGGCAAGGACACGGGCTAGAACAGGGCCGTGTGGCCCTATTTCAAAGGTTAGATGGCCTGAGACACGGGTGTGTGTCTTAGCGGTGTGACCTCTGCAGTCCAAATTTTCTAACTTTTTCCTGAATTTTCCAAATGCTTCAAATTTAGTTCTGGATTGTTTCTAATGTATGTTTAGGGCCTCGAGGGCTCGATTAAGGGACATTATGATTGTAATTAAAGGTAATTAAATTATGTTTGCATTTATGTATGAATTGAATGATTTACTATTTCATTTGTACGGTAATGCTTTATAACCCTATTCCAGCGACGGGTATGGGTTAGGGGTGTTACATACTAAATATACATTTATATATGTATAGTGGACGACATTAATGGTGTGTATTATATATATGTTACATGTTATAATAATACATAAAATAAATTTAATATATATATAGGTTATAAAATAATAATAGTTATAATAATAAATACAAAAGGAAAGAGATGATAACATGCAAATTAGAAATAAAAGAAAAGAAAGAAAGAAAAGAGAAAAAAGAATGCACGACCTAGGGGGTTTGGTGTAACACCCCAAACCCGGCCCAAACGCCACGACCAGATCTAGTATGCTACAGGTTAATTGTTAAAAATCTTGCTTTGAAGGGTTTTAAAATCTCAGTTTGTTTATTTAGGTATTCATTCAGACAAACGATATTTGATGAAAACCTTTGTTTTTTCTTCATTGAACATGTTTGAAAATCCCATTTTATTACTCCTTATGACTTAAGTCCTTGAACATAAATTTATAAATTGTAAACATTAACAAATAGTAAATTGAAACCTAAGCCATGGGGCCTTATTACATAAATAATCCAAAAAAAATTAAAACTTAAAGAAAATCGAAAATAGTTTATGGAAATAAAAGAACTTGATGGCCCCTCGAGTCCGCCTCGGCTCCCATGTCCACGATCTACTGCTCATCTGAAAAGTCAGGAAAAATAAAGGGGTGAGTCACCAAGACTCAGTGTGCAAATCCCGAAAACACATAGAAGGCTTGAGGCCCACAAACACATTATGGGCCTTGGTCTGTACACAATGGCAACAGAATATTTACATGCAACATGGCCCAACCCAACCTAAAAGTCCATCCTCTACACACCAGCCCATACCAGCCATCACACCTCGGGGATTTCTACAATCAATCCACCAACCGCTACATACCATATTGACAGTCATGCTGTCAGTTAAAATGCCGATCACCATGTGACCTTATAATCCACTATAGCAGAGCCACCGATCACTGTGTGACCTTATAATCAAGTGTGGCAGAGCCACCGATCACTATTGTGACCTAAATGTACATATCGTGGTTTAACCACCGATCACTAAGTGACCTTTTAACATGCTCTTCCCCTTCATCATATCAACCCCATCCTATGCATACATCCATGCAGAATCAAAACAGAATACCACATAAAAGATCACAGGTTTTTACATACATCGATACACATAGAGAAGTTTCTATGATTATGTACCTGGCATCCCTTACCCACCCTTTTCGGGTAACACGACTGTCCATACACCCTTTTTTCGGCTTTTAGCCCATAACACATACATATATATTACAGATTAAAATAGTGTGTTAGAGATCTACACACCTGATTACAGACAAGACGAGACTTTCTATGTTGACACTATTAGAAGCCGATACGATTGCTAACTGTCTAAAGTTTTGTTGTGAAGCCGGTCCACAACTCGGTGGCCAATCCCAAACTGCTGACACCACTTGTTTCTTAAACGTAGGGATGGGGTTTACAGATCCAAACCCCTCCTTCGCCTGAATGACATGTGATTCCATCACAAGACCTTATCAGTTGCTACCATCACAACATATGGTTAAGATCACAATTACGATAGCGAATCCAATGAGAATCTAAGGAGAACCCCTTACCTTGAAATCCCGAAAGAGATGGAGTTTAGAGCCTAGCGATTTCCGGCTTTTAGATCTAGATGATCCACTTCGATTCCCGATGTGTCACCCAACACGTAAACACAATAAACCAACAATCCATTAGCCTTTTGGCTTTGTCTTCTAAAAATTGAAAGAGAAAAAGAATAGATCAGAAGAAATCGACACCTACCTTTATAGAGAATTCGGCAACTCCTAGAAGATTTCAGCTTTTAGTGACGAGATCGGCAAAGAAATCCCGGAAGAACAATGAACATTCAGCTTATAGGCACAGAATAGAGAAGGGAATTGAAATTAAGGTTTCGGCTCTTTGATAAAGAAACAGTTGAGAAGAGAGGAGTAGAATAGAAGGAAAAGAAACAATCAAAATGATAAAGAGAAAAGGGTTTTCCGCAAACTAGAGGCAGTTCGGCTTTAGCAGAATAATGAGAAAAGAGATTGGGAGAATAAAGACCTAAATCCGAAATTGAAGAAGAGAATGGAAGAATAAAACCCTAGTGCCGAAAATAAAAGATATTCCCCCTTACTTAACCTAAATTTTGGCATCTGCCTCTCAAAAACCGAAAGTGCCACTTTTGATAACTTAAAATTGATCAACTAATAAGGGAAATTTCGGCACCCCTATTGCATAACAAAACCGATTTCTCCCCCCTCCAAGAGATGGAAATTCAGCCACCACTGTTGATCAACAGATAACTCCTACTCTTTCTCCCTTATCTATATCTACTCACACCTCCGAAAGAGGCTTAGATAACACCACCTCTTCCTTCCTTTATCTACCACGTAATCAACATTATTCACTTGAGTAAATCTTCCTATTTTTAAGCCTTATTGCCATCCCTCTCTATCCATCTATATGTCAAAAATTAACAAATCTTAATTAAAATAATTGGGCTTCATGCGACTCAAACTTGAGCCTCCTCAGTTGACGCCACCTCTCTGCTCTCTAAGTGGCGCCGCTTTGCCACTGGGCCACAAGCCCATCTGTGTCTTATAATCATAGATAACATCTTTTAAGCCCTATCTTATCAGGCTTTCCATTAGAGTGCCCAAACAGAAAATTCAATTAAGGCCTCGGCCCAACCCTAAGCCCATTCTTGACCCCTTAAACACCCTAACTAGCACATCAAGCATAACATAAACATCACAGCACATTAACCGCAAAGGCCCATTAATTTAGGATGTTACATTTGGAGTTCAAATCCAAAATTGGTTAGTGCAATTTAGTCATTTTCTTGTAAATTTTTTTTTTTGGAATCCCAGTACTTAGAGCTGCCCTACCCGTGTTGTAATTTTTAATAGTATTCAAGTTTGAGAATGTTACCATTATTAGTTAGCTATAGTTGTAACGGCCCAATTTTTAGTGGTGTCGAAAATAGTGATTCGAGATCATTAAATCTGACGAGTAAGTTCAAAAATTTATTAAATTAATATTTATGAGTCAAGTGTAGTTTTAGAAATATTCTTAAACTAGTGAATTTTCTGATTTAAAAGAATTTATTAGGTAAATTGAGTTAAAAATGAGGTATCGACACCTCGATTTTATAAACTGAGCTGTAAATATTCTTATAAATATTTACAGAGTGTCATTAAGCTAGTATTAAAGTTTCGTTAGAAAATTTTAACGTCTTGATGGTTAATTAATTAAAAAGACTAAATTGAAAAATGTGCAAAATTTGCTAAAATGATTAAATAGTTTAAGTGACAAATAAGGGAGGACTTATAGGGTAAATTAACCCAAAGGGGATGGCTGAGGCGGCATTAGCAAGAAAAAAGTCTAAAAATTTGGTGAAATAAGGGTAAAATTAGAAATTTTGCAAAATTAAGTAAATAAAATAACAATTTAAAAAAATCTAGACAATTCTTGATAAAATTTTAGCTAAAAACACCATTGAAGAGTCCTCTTGAGCTGGTTTTTCATATTTTTGCTACAAGTGAGTTTAATTCTTGCCTTTTTCTTATATTTTTTGTGTTTTTAAGACTTTTGCAATTAGGTCCACTTATCTATTTCATTAGTTTTTGATTTTGATTATATGGGTAATTTTGAAAGTTACCATTGATGAGTGCTGGATGTTTATGATGAATTAACATAGATTTGAAGCTTTAATTTTGTTATATGATGATTTTATTAAGTAATTTTGATAGAAATTGGTTTTAGGATCTAATTGTGAAAAAGATTAAATCTTAGGGTTTGGCATTAAATTCTAAAAGTCAAAGGCTGTGAAATAGCCCATAATATTTAGGTAAAGTGTTAATTAAGAAAAATTAACTCAATTGATGGGTTAATTGATCAGGGACTAAATTGTAAAAATTGTAAAAGTTGGGGTAAATGTGTAATTTTGAAAATTGAAGGGCATAAATTGTGAAGTGAATTAGAATTGAATTAGATGTTAATGAATGAATAATTTTACATTATAGGCCAATAACCCAAAGATAAACGCAGAAAAGAGAAATTAACAGATTAGTCATTGAATTTCTACAACCTCTACAAATTAACCTAGGTAAGTTTATATGGTTAAATTTTCATGGTTATTTATTAATGTAGGAATGATATAATATTTAATTATATTTTTTGGTTGAAATTAAGATTGTGGTAAAAGTATGAAAATTGAATTGAATGTTTAAAATGGGTAGAACGTCGGATTGAGTACGATCGTTTCGTGACAAAGACGAATTGATGGATAAGACCATGGTTGAACCATGGCAATCCTTAAATGTAAGATCATAGCTGGACTATGGCATTTAATGAAAGGACCATAACTGGGTTATGGCACCTTGAACGTAAGACCATGGTTGGACCATGGCAATATATGTATATGTGTGTAAGACCATAGCTGAGCTATGACATCTTGATGATAAGACCATAACTGGGTTATGGCATTACGAGTGTAAGACCATGGCAGGGCCATGGCAATATACGTGTAAGACCATAGTTGGTCTATGGCATCAAGAAACGATGTACTCAATTCCGTAAGACGTTCTCTAATTTGACAAAGATTGGTAAGTGTCATATGGATTAAAGTGATAGAATTTAAATAGTTATTGATATTGAGCTCAATCAAGTGAATTCATCATTTGAAATTGTGATTGGCAGGAAGTGTTAGTGAAATGCTTATTTTATGATTTGTTATAGTATGTTCGGTAAGATTTAACTTTAAAGCAAATGAACATACTAAGCTTTATTAAGCTTACTCATGTTATTTAATGTTTCTTGTAGATTAACGTGAGTTCGGAGGATCGAATCAACACATCAGACTACACTATCTAGATTAGTCCGGTAGATTTTGTTAAATATCCTATGGTTTATATGGCATGTATAGGGTTGGTTCAGAAAAGAGTTAAACTTGAAACATGGTTGTGAATGAAACTTGGTTGTGAATGATACATATGTATATGTTTGTACGTATGTATTTAATAGTAGTTTCTCGTAATCAAGGCATAGAGTTATTATGGTAAGTTTATGCACATGAGTCTTGTGATTACATATTATGTTTAAAACATGATTTTTGGCTTGTATTAATTACTTGGTTGGGATATATTGGTGTATATCAATGTTGTGTGCAGGATGATATTCAATAGGGTGAGAAAAATGGCCTTAAAACGACCTATTTTTTGTCCACACGGGTAGAGACAGGCCTGTGTCTCAGCTGTGTGTGACACACAGCCTGGCACATGGGCATGTGGTCTGACTGTGTGTCCACTGTACCTTGAAATTTTAAAACAGAATGCCCAGGTTTTTACACACGGCCTAGCAGATGGATGTGTGGCTTGGCTGTGTGACCCCTGCACTTTGCACACGACTTAGCACACGGGCGTGTGGTTGGCTGTATGGAACAAGTCAGAGAGTGACATTGGTAAGGACACGGGCTGGGACACGGCCGTGTGTCTCATATCGAATGCCCACATGGCCTAAGACACGAGCGTGTCTCCTGGCTGTGTGGCTCACACAGCCGGCCACACGGTCGTGTGTCCCCTATTCCTAAGATAAATTTTGAGATTTTAGGAAAATTTTCTTTAGTGTTCGGCTTAGTCCCGATTCACTTCTAAAGTGTATATTAGGCCTGAAGGCCCATCTAAGGGACAATATGAATGTTTTATGATTGATTCTGGATTTGTATAACAAAGGTAATGAAATATTCGTAATTAGTTTGTAAAGTTCGGTAATGCTCTGTAACCCTGTTTTGGTGATAGATAAGGGTTAGGGGTGTTACAATAGCTTTAAGGATTAAATTGATAGATTTTTAAGTTAGAAGTTGAAAATGAGTAAATTGTTGATTTTAATCAATAGAGATTAAATTGAGAAAAATTTAAAATTTGGGGATAGAATTGAAAAATAGAAAGTTAATTTTAGCTTAGAGTGAAATTAGTATAATAAAAATAAAGTTAAATGTGAAAGTTAAAAATTAGTCTTGGTTTAGAGACTAAATTGAAGTTTAAGCAAATACAGTGTAAAAATTAAAATTTTATGTGGAGATTGAATTGTTTATATTAATGTATTTTAATTGTTTTAATTCTATAGATAACATCGTACTGGAATCCTCGAGTAAAAATGGGAAAGATAAAATAGACATCGAATAGCTCGAAATTCA